>VDFB02058242.1:561038663-561067518 GCA_007258455.2 Sequoia sempervirens
AATGGTAGATGGGAGTGGATAAATAAGACTTGATTTGGTATAAACTGTATAGAAATATTCAAAACTAAACCTAATATGTTCAGTTAACGGATGTAAAAAATGAATGAAACTAAATGGTAAAAAATGCAAAGACTAGTGCCTTATTGGGTATGTGGAGTCAAATGAAATTTATGTGAGCAACTTCTTTCTAGAAAACATTCAAATTGTTTGGCATATGTTTTAGTTTATAACTTGTATAAACATGCAAGACTGTGACTACCAAGTTCCTCTTAATGATCCAGATGAATTTCCCTGATTGCTATGATGAATTGAAAGGATTTAATCTTTTCTTGAAAGAACTGATCAATCAACCATACAAATATAGCAAATGTGCACTGATAAACTGAATATAAACTTTTTATATCAATTTAAATAACCAAAAAGCATCAATCTTGGAGACAACTTTAGTAATACTTTCAATGAGCATAACAGACAATTGACACCAGAAATATGCTGCCACATCAACTGATTCTCATTAATATCTCCATATTTTTAAACATGCATCGTAGTCTCATATTTGTGAAAATTTATATTCTACTGTATCTTTTCCTAGCCTATCTTCTATCTATTCTACCTTTTTCTCTTTACAATCGAAAATGAACATTTATACATCAATATTTGAAAGGACACATCCTTTCGTATTGAAATGTTGGCGATCAGTTGTATTTGGGATTTTACTAACATTCACCAAACACCTGTTGAGACGTCCTACAGTCATACTGATCTTCAATGTCTCACCGACTATTGAAAATTGTACATCGCTATAATGTCCTGCCCTCTCATCGACACTTGGAGTCTCACTGAGAAATATCCTTTCATCTTATGTGTTTTTCCATAACTTTTGGAGTCGTGGAGATGTCTCATAGATTACTTTGTGTCTCACCGAGATATGCCTGTTGGTATGTTTTTTGGTCAATGATACATATTTACTTTCTCACCAATGAAACCACTTTCGACAAGACATACAGGTCGGCAAGACTGCATAACATCATCTCGACAGTCATTTGATAGAATTCCCTTATGCTTTGTCAGCAAGACCAGATGCATTTGATAAGAGTTCATTTTGATGACCTTTAGTCTGGCCGATACATCTTTCTATACGCTAGTTGGTGAGACATAATGCATTCAGTAAGAACTCACTTCAAAGAATTTTGGTTTGGCTGAAATGTTTCCTTGTGTGCCGGTCGGTGAGACATAATGCATTTGATGAGAGTTTATCCCAATAGCCCTTTGTCTAGCTGGTATATCTCCTTGTGTTCAACTTCTGATCGCTGAGACTTAACAATTTTCCTGTCGATGAAGCAATACTCGACATGACTCTCCTAGCTCTCGCTAATGAAACCTGTCTCACCGAACGTACCTCCAAGTTTAAATCTTGTCTCCATGACATAGGGGTTGGTAAGACTCCCTGACTTCATTCCGATGGAAACAAGGGGACCCACCTTCAGCTTTATTGACGAGACCAAAAAAATGTTGCAAGACATTACACTGATGGCTGCTATCTTAGTGACACAACTCTTTGCATTCCAATCGGTATGACTTACAGTGGCTCGCTATGACTCATTCCAATGAAAGTTTTCTCACTGATATGTCCCTATGTCTTCGATCGGTGAGACACAAATGTGATCGCCATGACTTTTTCTGATGACCACTATTTTTCCTATAAGACCCCTACATTACTGATACTGCAAACTACATCATGTCGATATGATTTATACTAAATTAAATAACATCGGTAAGACTCTCTCGATGTCTCGCCGATAGACTGCAACAACTATACATTAGTAAAAATGCATTATGGATTAGGAAGACCCTGACCTTCTCTTGCCGATATGGATTATACTATAAAATATTCAGGACAAGATGGATTTTATGGGACCACATGACAAAATATGGGCAAAATGTTATGAAGAGAGGCTCTTGTGCTTATGGTAAAGATCCATTTGGAAACTCATGGGTATGAACAACTTATAAAATTTTGAAAATTTTACAGTTCTAACAGTGGCTCCATCTAGGGATGAATGATTGTGAGATTATTGCAAGGATCCAGATTTCTAGGTGAGTAGACCAGACTTTCAAAGTGATGGACCAGTGAGCAAGGTGGAATGAATTGAAATGGAAATGAATGTGACCCTACACTACTATAAATGGAAAGATTACTGTGAAAGAAGGAAAATCAGGATTGTCCATGTACTGACAATTCTTGTTCCCTTTATTTCCTAGATTACTATACATGGAAAATAGTTTTGAGAGGATTTTCAAGGGTTTTCCATGCACTAGAAACCCTTAATCCTCTGTATTGCTCAAGAGAAAAAATGCTTCAAGAATTTCCCATGTACAGGTAACTCCTAATCTTCAATAGTCATGTTTTG
Organism: Sequoia sempervirens; assembly: GCA_007258455.2. Taxonomy (NCBI): domain Eukaryota; kingdom Viridiplantae; phylum Streptophyta; class Pinopsida; order Cupressales; family Cupressaceae; genus Sequoia; species Sequoia sempervirens. The sequence continues at coordinate 561,041,075 of VDFB02058242.1, forward strand.
TAACTAATATGAATCTTCACCTTTCTTTCCAACAACCACAAAAGGTCCTAGCCACAAGGCTTCAAATTTCCCATGCTTTCCCTTCTCCTAACACCTTGCATTCCACATCAGCACTAGATCATTCTCCTCAAATTTTCTATCTTTTGCTTTTTTATCAAATAAATACTTCATTTGTGCCTTCAACTTCATTTTCTGGTTTTGAGCTACTCTCCTTATCTCATCAAGTTCAGCTAGTTGTTCCATTCTCTCCTCCATAGGTTCTAGAATATCCAAATCTTCTTGAAGGATAAAGTTGTAAACTGGTAAAAAATTATGTAAAGGCATCCTGGCTTGTGTTCCATACACCAATTCAAATGGGGATTTTCCAATTGCCTTTTTTATAGTGATGCTACCAGCCCAAATAGCTAGTTTCAACTTTGAATCCCAAACCTTCTTATTCTAACCTAGCATCCTCCTTATAATCTTAAGAAGACTTTTATTGCTGGACTTTGCTTGACCATTAGCTTGTAGATGATAAGGAGCTACATAAGAAATGGTAATGCCATATGTGCTGCAAAAGTTCTTGAATTCATCAGATCTCAAACACATTCTATTATCTGTAATTAATCTTGGTGGTGTACCAAACTTGGTAATGATGTTATCCATTAGAAAATTGGTTACAACCTTACTTGTAGCTTGCTTGGTTGGGACTGCTTCTACCCATTTGGTAAAATAATCAGTTGCTACAAGTATCCACTTATGCCCTCCACTTGATTTCTCTTGTATCTACCCAATGAAATCAATTCCCCACTGATGAAAAGGGGCTTCAGCTTGTAAAGGCCTAAGTGGTAAAGCTCCTTGATACTTCATTTTCCCAAAGATTTTTTGGAAGTTTTTACATCTTCTTACATATGAAAAGGAGTCATTAAAAACTTTTGGCTAGTAATAACCTACCCTGAGAATTTTATGTGCAGTTATCTTTGCAGAGTAATTCCCTCCACAAACCCTTTCATGCATTTTACTTAAGACATGTTTAGCTTGTGACTCATCTAGACATAACAACAATATCCCATCCCTGTTCTTCCAAAACAAATCTCCTTCCATGAACACATACTTAGATGCTTGTAGCTTTAGAGTTCTTTTCTAGCTATCACTCATTCCTTCTAGACACTTCATGTATTTAAGATAATGCATGATGTCTATATACCAAGGAGTATGCTCAATACTCACAATTGCATTCTCTTCCTCTTCTATATTACAAATCTTATTTTCTTCGATATCTACTTCCACCATTAACCTAGCCAAACCCTGACCTCTTACCAGTTTAGTGATTTGTATTTCCATATCAAACTCTTGAATTTTATTAGTCCATCTGCATCTCTTTCCCGTTACCTTAGACTGTGTCAAAATATCTTTAATAACTGCATGAGGGACATAGGCAATCACCTTAGCTCCAAAAAGATATGGTCTGAAAGCCTTTGTAGCTTTTACCAATGCAAATGCCTATTTTACCATTATATCATACTTCAATTCTGACCCCTGCAATGACTTATTGAAAAAGGACACATGTTGTTCATGACCTTCCTCATTCTTCTGCAACATAACTGCAGCTATAGTATGAAAGGAAGCAAATGAAAATATCTGAAAGGGCTTTGAAAAGTCTAGATATTTAAGGATAGGGGCCTCCTTGATGGCCTTTTTGATGGATATGAAAGCTTCCAATGCCTCGACAATCCATTCAATCTTTTTTCCCTTTCTTAACATTTTTGATATAGGCTTAATGATTTTAGCAAAATTAGAAACAAATCTCCTAACAAAGTTGATTTGTCCAAAGAATGACTAGATGGCCTTGATGGTCTTAGGAATTGGAATTTTATCTATAGCTTCAACCCTCTCAGGATCTATTCTTATCCCCTCCTTTTACACAATATGTCCTAAGATTTTACGCTCTGTGACTGCAAAATGACATTTTTTAGGGTTCAAACTAATCCCATATTCTAAAGCTTTAATAAATACCTTTTCTAGATGTTATACATGATCTTTAGCCCTCTTTGAAAAAGCAGTAAGGTCATCCTAATACACCACCATCATAGCATTAATTAGGTCTACAAATGCTACATCCATAGCTCTTTGGAAAGTTGCTCCTACATTCGTGAGACCAAATGGCATTCTTTTATAAACATATGTCCCCCATGGGGTTGTAAAAGTTGTTTTATACTGCTCAGATTCTTTAACTTTAACCTGGTTGTAACCTGAAAACCCATCCATCATAGATAACAGCTCGCACCCCATCAATTTATGTAGTATAGCTTCCATGTTAGGCAAAGGGTAATTATCCTTAAGAGATGCCACATTCAAATTCCTGAAATCCACACATAGTATGATATCTCTGTTCTTCTTCCTCATAGGAACTAGGTTTGAGACCCAAGTTGAGTGCCTGATTGGTTTGATGATGCCACCATCTTTGAGCTTTTCCAATTCTTCCTGCATTTTTGGTTCTAATGTTGGATTAATGGGTCTTTTCTTCTGTCTAAATGGCTTTGCATCTAGCTTCAATGTTATTTCATGTTGAAACAGATCTTCCCTATATGCTTTTAGATCTTCATAAGACCATGCAAACACATGTTTATATTTTCTCAATAATGCTATCAACATTCTTCTAATTGGCGGGCTTATTTTCTTCCCTATGTACACCTTTCGTGGTGCCATCTCAGTCCCCAAGTTGATCTCTTTAATATCTTCCTTCTTGACTAGTGTTTACTTAATGAGGTATCAATCACTTCCATCATACACTCTCTCCAACACGACTAGCCCTTTAGGAAGCTTATTTGTTTTAAGCTGTAAGATCTCCTTACCAAATACTGCCTGCTTCCCATCTACTTCCTCAACAAAGGCATTGAAATCAATTTCTTAGGCTTCATATTGATCTATACATTGAAGCTACCAACTATATATGTTATCAAGCACAACATGCCTCATTTTGAACTCAATTTTTGATACTCTATCCAGTGTAATATCATCCCTTTTTAACGCCACATTTGCTAAAAAGTATGCCATTATGTTCTTTGACCTATCAATTCACTCAATTGAGAAAGCATCAAACAACTCAATTGTGTCTCATACAACATTCCTATATTGCTTTAGTCTCTTATGTTTTGCTGCATACTTTGATTTAACTTGTGAAACAACTAACTCAGAATCCTCTAGAACAGCCAACAACTTGATTTTATGTTTTATAGCTATATTCAAACCTATTAATAAAGCTTCATATTCTACCACATTGTTTGTACATTCAAATGCTAACAAAAATGAATACTTAAATGTTACCTTTAGGTGAAACAAATACTATCCCTGCTCCATTACCTTCTTGGCTACATGCTCCATCAAAGTACATTTTCCATACACCATTGCAGTTTTGTGCCACATGCTTTTCAATTGGATCAGCATTGACTAATTTTCGTTGGGCTGGCTCTATCTTAAAATTTCCAAGATCCACATCACAAAAACAATTGATTTGATCTTGTGGTACACAGTCAACAAATTGGTTCATCCTTGGCTCCCTGTACAACTTAACTTCTTGACCATTCACTGGAATTGTTGCATAAGACAAATCAAACTAGACATTTCCTCCAACCGCTGTCGTCCATTGTCTTGATAGAAGCATCCCAAACTGAGGAGGGGTGTCAATTACTATTATATCAATATTATAGGCCACCTGAGGATAAGAAACTAGTTTGACTTCAACATCTTTCATTATACCCACCAGAGAAACAAGTCTGTTATCCATTGCATAGCACTTCCCTTCATTAGTATCCACCCACATTCCAAACTATTTCATAACTCCTACTGGCATAATATTTATGGCAGCATCTGAGTCTATCATGCACTTCCCCAACAATTTGTTATTTATGAGTAATGTAGTGAAAAAAGGATCGACTTGTGGGGGATTTAACAATGCATTATTAAGGAAAACTTCTAGGATATTTACCTTCTCTTGCTTATTAATTATTTTAGTGGCCATCTTACTTTTAGAATTTATATGTTTTTCATTTCCATTTGTTATTAATTGAACACTGTCTCTATATTCCTTAATTTTCATCATCTCAAGTAGTGGAACAAACATCTTTACTTGAGATAAAGCCTGAGTGAAGTCAAAAGAGGAACCCTCCACCTTAATCATTTTCTTTTGTTCTGACGTTTCTTCTTTGTTCTCTTCTTTTTCTCTTTTACTTGGCTGATCAATATTTTGTACTTCTTTGTGTAATTCTTTGACTTCCCCCTTTTGGACAAGCTTATGTTCACTTTTATCATGTTGTTTATTTTTTGTTTTCTTCAAAATTCCTTGTGTCACCTTTTGATCCTTCATGAAGATTTCCATAGGGACATCTTCCTTCTCATTCAATGTCCTATTTCTCAACCAGTACTTACTCCTTGCTTCTTCAACTACAACAATGGTTAATCTCTCTATCTCCTCTTCGGTGAGTTTCCTCATACTACACTGAGTAGGCATCCCAATAGAATGTGGTTTTGTATAATCTTCTTCAGAGTCAGAAAGAACCTGTTGTTTAGCCATGTGGATATTGTACCTTTGATTTGAAACATTATACTCATAATCTTCATCCTCTAAAAATGAGTACCTCTCCTTAACACGGTGAAAAGTATTTGAAGTCAAATACATTGTGTGATCTTCTCCACCGTTTCCCATTACCAATCCTTCTTCTTGCATTCTTTGGGCTACAACACAATAATTTGGGGAATGTGGCTTATCATAAATTTCATAGAATTAATTGTTATTAACCATATATGTTCCCTTCTTCCTCAATGGATCACGAGTTTCTTTGTTTCTAGGCCTATCTATTACAGGTTTTCCATCCTTCCAATTTGTATTATAGGGCATGTCATGTAGCCTAGGCCTTTCATTTCTATATGTGTTCTCCTATTTGTATTGGTAATTATTGGTTTGTTGAGGAACCCTAGGGTTGTCTCTTTTACTAATTATCCCAACAACCTTCCTATTGTTTTCAATTGTTAATGCAATCTTTTGGGCCTCAGCTAAATTTCTTGGGAACCTATTTGTTAGTTCATACCCAGTTTTAGGATCGAACACATTCAAATAAACACTCAATGCTATAGAGTTTGGCAACTTTGATCTAGGAGGTATCTTATTTTACAATTTTTTGAATCTCTAGTTAAAATCATAAATTGAGTCATTCTAATTTTTTTGAATCTGCATTAATTCATGAAGAGCAGCATCTGGTGCACTTAGATTCCCATATTGATCAAGGAATCGATCCTAAAATTCTTGGACATAATTGATAGAAGCTGTTGGTAAGTTGTTGAACCAATCCCTAGCTTCTTCAGTAAGCGACATCATGAATAGCCTCATGTGTAAATCTTCATATGGCACATCCAAGTCTTGGATGAAAGCATTGAAACTTCTTAAATGATCTTCAGCAGTAATTGCACTGCTCCCTGTAAACTTCAAAACAAGACTTCTCCAACTTCCATCCATTAGGTAAGGGTATAATTGAAACCCTGCCAGGTCAAATTGTCTGATCATTATTGTGTATTTATGGGGGGAGGGTTAGGTTGGCACTAATACTGGTACATCAGATTATTGTATTGTGTATTATGATGTGGCATATAATGCTAACCATGAGGTGGTTGTGTATATGTATATTGTGAGGGAATATGCAGTGGATGGTTTGGCTATTTGTATTGATTCCCTATCTAATTGTGAGGGGCCTTTGATGGATCAGAAGGCCCTGCACCATTATTTCCTTGCTTATGAGGCGGTACATACTTCAAGCAACTAGTTGTCTAAGCAGTAATTTGGGCCTTTTGCAATTTGAAGTCTTTCATTGCTTGTATCATTTGGGATTTCTCCTGTTCAACTTTTAGTTCTTCTAGCTCCTTTTTCTGTAACTCAAACTATTCTTTTACTTCTTCATGAGTTAAAGATTCATAATCTTCCTAAGGAATCACATGATCATTGAACTCATTTTGGCTACCCTCCATTCTTTGATCATATTCTTGTTGATATATGAGTCGTTCAACTTCAAATTTAGCATCGAACTCTACCTATTTCTGAGGATTGTAAAAAGGGTTTCTTTGTTCCTCTAGGGTACAAGGTTCTGCACTTGAATTATCTCTCCATGTATCATAACGGTCATATGTTTCACAATCTGGTCTCAATGCTTTGTCTTTGTTCGTCATGCACATATCCTCATTTATATTCTTACCCTTATCAATCTTATCATCCTTGTGTGTCCACTTACTATTGTCAGTAGGACCTCCAGTATGGCTTCCCCTATATTGAGATTTTCTACCATTCATGTTTGAGCAGATGCAATGTTTTTGTCAGAGTCACCACTCACTTTCTTAAAGTGAGAAAGATTTTGTTATTTCTTATTCCCAACGGAGTCTATATAGGATTTCTGACTCTATGACTAAGGTGCAAATTCTGAGCTAATCCCCAATACAGTCACCAATTTGTTAGCTCTCAAAAACGTAGACCAAATGCCTCAAGAAGTTGCCAATCTCCTAATACATTTTAGGGTAATAGACAAGGTCAAATGGCTTAGACCTTCTACTCTTCAGGTGCTCCTAGACTTAGGCAGGTGTACCTATATGAGTGAGGTAGACTTAACTTGTGCTTATTTATTTGAAGTGTTTTTCCCACAATGGTAGATGGGAGTGGACAAATAAGACTTGATTTGGTATAAACTGTATAGAAATATTAAAAACTAAACCTAATATGTTCAGTTAATGGATGTGCAAAATGAATGAAACTAAATGGTGAAAAATGCAGAGACTAGTGCCTTATTGGGTATGCGGAGTCAAATGAAATTTAAATGAGCAACTTCTTTCTAGAAAACATTCAAATTGTTTGGCATATGTTTTAGTTTATAACTTGTATAAACATGCAAGACTATGACTACCAAGTTCTTCTTAATGATCCAGATAAATTTCCCTGATTACTATGATCAATTGAAAGGATTTAATCTTTTCTTGAAAGAACCAATCAATCAACCATACAGATACATCAAATGTGCACTAATAAATTGAATATAAACTTGTTATATCAATTTAAATAACCAAAAAGCATCAATCTTGGAGACAACTTTAGTAATACTTTCAATGAGCACAACAGATAATTGACACCAGAAATACGCTACCACATCAACTGATTCTCATTAATATCTCCATATTTTTAAACATGCATCATAGTCTCATATCTGTGAAAATTTGTATTCTACTATATCTTTTCCTAGCCTATCTTCTATCTATTCTACCTTTTTCTCTTTACAATAAAAAATGAACATTTACACATCAGTATTTGAAAGGACACATCCTTTTGTATTAAAATGTTAGTGCTCAGTTGTATTTGGGCTTTTACTAACATTTTCCAAACACCCGTTGGGACATCCTGTAGTCATACCGATCTTCAATGTCTCACCGACTATTGAAAACTGTACATTGCTATAATGTCCCACCATCTCATCGACACTTGGAGTCTCACCGAGAAATATCCTTTCATCTTATGTGTTTTTTCATGACTTTTGGAGTCAGGGAGATGTCTCATAGATTACTTTGTGTCTCACCGAGATATGCCCGTTGGTATGTTTTTTGGTCGATGATACATATTTACTTTCTCACCAATGAAACCACTTTCAGGGAGACATACGGGTTGGCAAGAATGCATAACATCATCCCAACAGTCATTTGATAGAATCCCCTTATGCTTTGTTAGGAAGACCAAATGCATTCGATAACAGTTCATTTCGATGACCTTTAGTCTGGCCGATACGTCCTTCTGTACGCTAGTCAGTGAGACATAATGCATTCAGTAAGACCTCACTTAGAAGACTTTTGGTTTGGCCGAAATGTTTCCTTATGCACCGGTTGGTGAGACATAATGTATTCGGTGAAAGTGTATCCTGATAGCCCTTTGTCTGGCCGATATATCTCCTTGTGTTCAACTTCTGATTGCCAAGACTTAACAATTTTCCTGCTAATGAAGCAATACTCAACATGACTCTCCTAGCTCTCGCTGATGAAACCTGTCTCACCAAACATACCTCCAAGTTTAAATCTTGTCACCGAGACATAGGGGTCGGTAAGACTCCCTGACTTCATTCCGATGGAAACAATGGGACCCACCTTCAGCTTTATCGATGAGACCAAACAAATGCTGCAAGATATTACACCGATGACTGCTATCTCGGTGACACAACTCTTTGCATTCCGATCAGTATGACTTAGAATGGCTCGCTATGACTCATTCCGATGAAATTTTTCCAACTGATATGTCCCTATGTCTTCGATTGGTGAGACACAAATGTGATCACCATAACTTATTCTAATGACCACTATTTTTTCGATAGGACCCCTATGTCACTGAGATTGCAAACCACATCATGTCAATATGATTTATACTAAATGAAATAAAATCGGTAAGACTCTCCTGATGTCTTTCTGATAGATTACAATAGGTATACATTAGTAAAAATGCATTATGGATCAGGAAGACCCTGACCTTCTCTTGCCAATATGGATTATACTGTAAAATATTCAGGACAAGATGGATTCTATGGGACCACATGAAAAAATATGGGAAAAATGTTATGAAGAGAGGCTCTTGTGCTTATGGTAAAGATTCATTTGGAAACTCATGGGTATAAACAAATTGTAAAATTTTCAAAATTTTACAATTCTAACAAGGTTTACGGTTGAGGGTTTAGGGATGAGGGGGTAGGAGGGAGAGACTTGAGAGATAGAGATATAGAGAGGGAGTGGGAGAGAGATAAAGGAAGGGAGCATTAAGGGTAGAGGATAGAGGGTTTAAGGGTTAATGGTTTAGGTTTTAGGGTTTGTAATGAGGGGCAGGAGGAGAGACTTGAGAGAGGAGAGAGGGAGGGAGTGGGAGAGAGATAAAGGAAGGGAGGGTTAAGGGTAGAGGTAGAGGGTTTCAAGGGTTTCAAGGCTAAGGGCTGAGGGAGAGAGATTGATGGAGTGAGTGAGTGAGAGAGGACCCAAGAGAGGGAGAGGGGTAGGAGGAGATAGGGCGGAGGGTAGAGGGTAGAGGGCTTCATGGGGTTTAGGGTTAAGGGTTAAGGGTTTAGGGCTTAGGGCCATGGGTGAGGGAGAGAGATAGGAGAGTAGAGGCTAAGGGTAAAGGTAGAAGGTAGAGGGTTAAGGTGGAGGGGAGGAGATAAGAGAGAGGAGGAGAGAGGGAGGGAGTGGGAGAGAGATAGAGATTAGAGGGTTAAGGGTAGAGGGTAGAAGGTAGAGGGTTAAGGGTAGAGGGGAGGGAGATAAGAGTGAGTGAGTGAGTGAGAGAGAGGCAGAAGGGGTAGGAGGGTGAGGCTTGAGAGAGATAGGGAAAGAGGGAGGGAGTGGGAGAGAGATATGGGGTAGAGGGTTTGGCCAGGAGTTTAAGGGTTAAGGGTTTAGGGCTCTAGGGTTTAGGCAGAGGGAGAGATAGAGGGAGTGAGAGAGAGAGAGAGCAGGGGAGAGAGAGGGGGAGAGGGGGTAGGAGGGAGAGACTTGAGAGAGAGAGAGGATAGAGGGTTTAAGGGTTTGGGGTTTAAGGGTTAAGAGTTAATGGTTTAGAGTTTAGGGTTATGGGTAGTGATGGAACTTCAAATTTTTGTTCTCTGTGTTCTATTTTATCCTACCTTGTCTCTCTAGTTAGTGATGGATGGGATCTATTTAGCCGTTACTTTTTGGGAAGGCTTTAAAATGACTTAAGCCCCATTGCTTTGTATGTCTAGGCTAGGCCCCCTTTTTTTTTATTGTTTTATTTCCTTCGCCTAACTTTATTTTTCCTAAGTCTTTTGTTGGTCCAGTGTTCCCTTGTTAAAACAACTTATGTCATTGTTTGTCGTTGACCTAGTGATGTCCCCTTATTCTTTTAGGGGAGAGGGCCTAGTAGTCGTGCATGATAACTTTCTGAACATGTAGCAATTGACTGGAATATCATAGAACCTTCATTTTTTTTTGAAATGTAAACTAGTCTCTTATTTAACTATAACTAAGGTTTGGAGGCATGACTCAACATGCAACTCGCCACATCAGTATATCTTTTGAGAAGTGTCTAAAATTTTACTTTTTAAAGGTTCAACCAAAACTTAATCATGGAACCCCCAATAGTTGAACCAAAAAAATATCATTTTTTGCTTGTAGAATATGATATTTTTATTTAAATTAAAATTAATATACAACCTAAGTGGACCGAATACTTATTGGTAACCATAAATCTTTGATATCTCTACCTTTTATATTCAACACATATGAACTAATAGTTGAACACAAAAAATATATTTGTTGTTATAAAAACAACACATAATGATTTAAAATACAACTTATATTGAACAAAAATGGACCAATAGTTGAACACTAAAACTTTTTGAAAATCCTTCACATTTAATGGGAAAATACATGTTATTTATTGTGCTCACCTTTTATATTTGTGATAGGACAAACTATTAATATAAAATTATCCAATGCTTGTACTAATGGAACTTCAAATTTTGTTCCTAATGTTTCACTCATGCCCTGCCTTATGTCACTGGTCTTTCATGGTGTTGGAAAATTTCTTAGGGCTGGGGTTTTAGCTTTGTCATATTAAACCCTTGTGTTTACCTAATTCCTTGGTCAAGATCTATTTCACCATTACCTTTTTTGAAGGCTTTTAAAAACATCTTATGCCCCATCGTTCCATCTAGGCCTGGTCCCTTTGGTCTTAATATTTTATTTCCTCCACAGGTTTTATTTTCCTAAGTCCTAGTTGGCCCTATGCTGAACGGTTTTAAAAAAACTTATGTCATTGTTTTCCATCCGCCTAGTAATGTCCCCTTCCCCTTTAATGAATGTTTTTTTTTTAGAAGGATGAAATTCACGCTTTCGTCGATCAAAATGCCTTCAAGATCAACAGTTTCCTACCATCCCATGATCGGGAATTGTAGGATGGCGATATCGCAGGTGGGAAAAATGTGTCCCATTTGGGGGATCAAATTTGCATGACTGTTCATCAACTATCCTTTGATCTGAGTTGTTCCCCGCCATCCCACGATGGTGATTTGGTTGATTGCGAAATCACAGGTGGGTGCCACGTGGACTGTACAAGGTGGGGCCTGAGGAAATTTTTGTGCGATATATTTTAAATATTTCATTGCTTCCAAAGAAAAATATTTAAAATGAAATATTTGATCGTCGATCAAAATTCCTTCAAGATCAATGGTTTCCCACCATCCCGTGAACGAGAATTGTAGGATGGCGATATCGCAAGTGGGAGACACATGTCCCATCTGAGGGATCAAATTTTCGCGACTGTTCATCAACTGTCCTTTGATCTGAGTCGTTCGCCGCCATCCAGCGATGGTGCTTTGGTTGATTGCGAAATCACGGGCGGGTGCCATGTGGACTATACAAGGTGGGGCCCGAGGAAATTTTTATGCGATATATTTTAAATGTTTCATTGCTTCTAAAGAAAATCATTTAAAATGAAATATTTGACAAGGCCGGGGGGAAATTCATTAAAAATGAGCAAAAGTGGAGAAATTAGGGCAACTAGTCAAGTCAGGAGCAGGCTACACAACATACAAAATGGTATGCCCATCATGGCTTGCTAGCAGCCTACCTTCCATGCAGAAAATAAACTAATTCGTAACCCTCACATTTTTTATTTTCGAGCCCACATACAGCGGTTAAACTTTTATATATGTTTTGTTTAATATATTTAAAAAATATTTATAATATAATTTTTTTTTTAATATATTAAACAAATATATATAAACTCTTAATATTTTTTATTAGTGATTTTAATGGTATATTAAAAAAATCATATTTACGATAGTTGAATACTTTCAAAATATTTCTAATATATTTCTAATTTAAAAATATATTGTTTAATTTTTAAATATATATATATATATATATATATATTTTAAAATATATTTTTATTTATTTTTAAATATATTATACATACAAAATTACATAATCAATAATAGATAATAGATTTTGGTGAATATATCTAGGTATGTTAGGTATTGAAAACCAATTTTAATTAAAAACTTACTAACATCATTAAAGGTAAGTTTTTAATTATAAAAATTTAACATTAGGATTATTTAACATTTGAAATAGAAAATTTAAATATTATATTATAATAGTTTATAATTTACTTATATAGTATTTTGGATAATAGAAACAATTTTGATTGATTTAATATTTTCTAAGTTCATTATTGAATTTAAATCTTATAAATATAATTATATATCTTTAATCAATATTATAATTTAAAAATAATAATCAATATTGAACATCTTCGATTTTAGTATAACTTAAATATTAAAAAATTTAATGTATAAGTTTATTAAATAAAGATTTAAAGATTATTATATATGTATATTTAAAGATCCATAGAATTATCTTTTTAACTAGGAAATTAATATGATTAATTTCATTTATAATTTTATGTTATCTTATCTTTTTAACAATTTTTTGGTATCCTACCCCAATCTAAATCCCAACCCTACTATTAACCCCAATCTTAAGCCTAACAATAACCCTAAGTGAACACTTATATCCTAATTGAACCTTAACCTGATTTAGCCCAAACCCTAACCTTAACCCTAACCCTAATTAAACTCTAGCCCTAATTGAACCCCAACCCTAACCTAAACCCTATTTGTTTCTAACCCTAATATCTCACAAATACAGGATCGAGACCTTTCCAACTATGGTAAACCTAATTGGATAGTGATAAAAGCTACCTTATCTTTCATTAAGGTAGAAATTTTTTGTTATACAACATGCCCCTTGAAAATTGGAGATAGGCACTGAAAAAAGAAGGTAAACATTAATGAAAATGGTTAGTGGTATTTTGGAAGATGTCATATAACTTTCCTTGAACCCTAAGTGAACACTTATCCTAATTGAACCTTAACCTGATCTAGCCCAAACCCTAACCTTAACCCTAACCCTAATTAAACTCTAGCCCTAATTGAACCCCAACCCTAACCTAAACCCTATTTGTTTCTAACCCTAGTATCTCACAAATACAGGATCAAGACCTTTCCAACTATGGTAAACCTAATTGGATAGTGATAAAAGCTACCTTATCTTTCATTAAGGTAGAAATTTTTTGTTATACAACATGCCCCTTGAAAATTGGAGATAGGCACTACAAAAAGAAGGTAAACACTAATGAAAATGGTTAGTGGTATTGTGGAAGATGTCATATAACTTTCCTTGAATGTGATTATAAATATATACTTCAATGAAGTGCAAGACCATACTTCATTCACTTGGATTACAACTTTTGAAGAAGTGGCAGAAGAAATTATGGGTGTAACAACAAAAGAATTGAACATTTTGAAGCATGAAAAACAAGATGATGTTAATTTTTCACACATTATACAAAAGGTCCTTTTCAACATATACATATTTAAACTTCAAGTGAAAAAAGAGACTTATAATGATGAAAAAAGAATTAAATGCACAGTCATAAAAACAACAAAGTTTGATTATTCATCTAAGAGCAAAGCTTTATTAGACTCAATTTCAAAGCTATAGGTTTCATAACATTCAAATGCTTGAATGTATATAATGTTAACAATGTATTCAAACATTTGAAAAAAATAAATATTGGATATATCTAAGTTAGTTAATGCCATTTTTTCATGATATACTTCTTTGATGCTGTCAATACTAAATCTAATGATTGATGAACATTTCTGCTTTTAAATTTATTGTTCTTGGTTGATTATTGTTATAGACAAGTTGGTATGATTTCAAATTTGAATGTGTACCCTTATATATGGGAATTTAGATAAATAATGACACAAAAAATAATGAAATCAAATTGATTGCTTTCCAAATTCATATTCATGAAAATGTAAGCATTTTTTCAAGTCAATAGGCATCTTGATAAAGATAACTCTCGGCATCTTGATGTAAGCATATTTTATAGAATTTAAACTAAAAAATTAGCATCCCCCTCTCACTCTCCCTCTCTCCCCCTCTCAACATATATCTCCCTCTTCCCCATCTTCTATCTCTCCCTCCTCTACATATCTCTCTCCCTTTCTCCCTCCCTCTCTCTATCTCTCCCCATCTCTCCCTGATCTCTTGCTCCCTCCCTATACCCCTATCTATCTTCATATCTCAACCTATTTGTCCCTTTATCCTCCCATATATCTCTATATCTATGTCTTTCTCTTCCCATTTATCTCTCCCCCTCTCTTTCTCTCTCTCTATCTCCCCCTATTTCTATCGATCCCTCTCCATCTCTATTTGTCTTTCTCTAATTATCTCTCTCTCTCTCTATATATATATATATATATCCCCCTTCTATCTCTCTATCTCTCTATATATTTATTTCTCCCTCTATCTCTCTCTATATCTCTATCTATTTTTATCCCTTTTCCTCTCTCATTCTATATTCATCTCTACCTCTATCTATAGGGAGAGATACAAAGGTGAAGCATTGGACCTTCCTAAAGATCCACCAATCTCAACACTACTCCCAACTATTTTGAGCATTTAAGTACATATTGTATGCTAGATTAGGAGGAATGTGTCAAAGCTCATATTTATTGATGCAAAATAGGTCCAAAGTCACAAATTTGATGTAGAGTTAGTTATAGTTTTGTACAAAATTTCAAGTGCCACATAGAGCAAAGATATCCCAGTTTTTTATAGCATGTCATCAAATTTGGCACTTCATCAACATTTGTATCTTCATCAACATTAACAAAAGCAAAGGTATGTACTTGAATCCCTTGCATTTAAATTTTTCTATATATATAAATATTTTAATATTTTCCCTCAAATCCATAATATATATATTAGTGTGTATTTATTTATTGCAATAAATAATTAACCTAAGTAACACATTAAGAATTGTAAGGATTTGTCCTTGGAAAAAATGCATAACAATTTTTTTTGTTGGATGTCGTGTTGTATAGTTTAGAAAAACTCAAAATATGAATAGGATTTTAAGGCCATATATTATGGTAGCTTACAATGCAAAAGAAGGAAGGAAATCTATTATCAATTTTAACCTACAATTTAATACCATATGAAAAATCACATGTAGTATTATCTATAATTAATTTTTGACATATTAATTTTATAAAATATACTTACCATTCAATAAACTTCTCCCAAGAAAGAAACCCTAAGTGAACATTAATTGAATCCTAAATGTAGATTCATAACTCTAATCATAACCCTAATTGAACCCTAATTGTAGATTCATAACTCTAATCATAACCCTAAGTGAACACTAATTCTAATCAAGCCCTAACCCTAGCCTTAAAGTTATCATATAATCCAATTATCTCTCTTATCTAAATTTGGGTTGAATTATTTTTCCTTTATTTTTAATTGCATATATTTTTTGTTTATTAGATCTTATTTTATGAATATATGCAAATATAATTTTACTTCTTCATTCATTCTATGCCTATTTTTTCATGATATTTTAACATTCATTTTCTGGAATATTAGATCAATCTCACACAAATAAATATGAAACTTCAAAATTTTAAAATAATATTCAAGTTTTCCCACTTCAATTTATCATTTATGTTATTTTTGAATTAAAATATTTTAAATCATACTCTTAATTCATCTAAAAAGGAAAAACAAATTGATATATAATTTTTTATTAAATACATTTTAACTTATTTTCTTAGATTGTATAAATATCTTTCTTTATTTACATTTGGACTGTTTATTTACAATATATAGTATAAATATGTGGTAAGATTGGGTATTATCATCACGATTGAGTATGCCCTCTCCCCTAATAATTTTTTTTTATTTTGCAACCCGCACGACTATTGGGCTCTCTCCCTTAATAAATGTTTTTATTTTGTAGAGGGACAAGTTCGCATGGCCGTAGATCAATCATCGTGTGATCTCAGTTGTTCGCCGCCGTCCCACAATGACCCCACAAGTTGATCGTGATATCACAGGAAAGTACCACGTGTCTCATCCAGTGAAGTCAAAGGAATGATAAATACTTTGATGGGTCTTTAATACATATGTTGCGGGTTACTAAAGCAGTTATAAGATGCATGTGTTTTAAATCAACGAAGATGTTATAATCTCAGTAGAAAGGTGCTCGATGGTTAATAACAAGGCTGGAAACTGTGTTGAATGAATAAGATTACTGATGGTTGAAATCCACGGTTGCCCGCCATCGCGTGATCAAAAGTTGTGAGTTCTTTATTGATTGCGATATCATAGGCAGCAACCACGTGTCTGATCCAGTGAAGTCGAAGGAATGATAAATACTTTGATGCATCTTTAATACATTATGCTGTGGGTTATATTTATTAATTTCTTAATATTAGTTTATAAATTGAACATTAATTATAAATATTTTAAAATCAATTAAGTATTTCAATCTAAAATTTAATATTTGACATTACAAATAAAATTAAACTAAATTCTAATTTTTAAAATCCATAAAATATTTATTATCTATTTAGTTTTAGTAATTATCTAATACAATTAAATTAAATTAAATTAAATATTCATTTTATATTAATTAAATAATTATTAATTAGAATTTTAGAATAAATTAAGAAATAAGATCTATATAAAATCAACTTTTCTATTTTTTTTCTTTGTGTCCAAATCATTTAATTTTCTAAAATTATACTAAATTCTAGATATCATAATTAAACACAAAACTTTATTTTATTCTAATCCTAACCCTAGTTAAACCCTAACCCTATTTGGACTCTAACCCTTACCCTAATTGAACACTAAATCTAATTGTAATTGACCACTAAGCATAATTGAATTCTACCCCTAACCCTAACCCTAACTCTAACTAAACCCTAAACCTAACTCTAATCAAACCCTAATCCAAACCTACTTAATTGATTCATAATCCCAACCCTAACCCAAACCCTAATTGAGCTTTAAAACTAGCCTTAATTAAGTATTAACCCTAATTGAACATTTATTGAATGCTAGTCCTAATTGTACCATAACCCTAACTTTGAACTACAGTTGAACTCTAATCCTAACCCTAACACTAAATCTTATCCTAATTGAAACTTAACCGCAACCCTTACCTTAACCTTGACCATATTTGAACTCTTATTGAATTCATAACCTTAATTAAACCCCAACCTCATCCTCAATCCTAACCCAAATTGAACATTCATTGAACCCTAAACCTAACCCTAAGTGAACACTAATCCTAATTGAACTCTAACTTTTAGTTGAAAATATTAAAGTGCCTTAGATTTTCCCATTCATCATCATTTATCATTCAATTCCTAATAGAACTCCAAAATTTATACTTTTATAATGTTTTAATACACACCTAATATTAAGGGTTTAGAGTTTAAGGGTTAAGGGTTTAGGGTTAAGGGGAGAGAGATAGAGGGAGTGAGTGAGTGACCCATTTACATATTATTCTTTTATTCTTCGTTAGTTAAATATTTAGTTACCCATTTACTGTTAGAATAAATGACCCAAGAATTTAATAGAATGGACTACTCATATAATACCTTGCATTATGGAGCTCAATTCTCTGATATATTACTACTTATCAAATCCTATGTAAATAATTGTAAACTTATGACTCCATTTAAGCATTTAATTGATTTTCTTGAATCAAAGCAAAAACATAGACACACAATTGAATAAATTCTCAAAAGAATAATGACAACATCATTAACATTTCATTCAAAATTCACTCAAATCCACATAAGGAGAGAAAATATATTAGAATTATACGTTTATTCATGCTTATAAGTCATATCTGCATTCAATTTAAGATAATTTGCATATATTCATCCAAAACTCAAAACAAGTTATCTATTCTATTCTGCCTACTTGGGGTTTTAATAGCCAATGGCACCATAGATATCACTTCCTCATTAGACGACAAATATCTTTCTACCCATATATTCAACTCAAAACCTAGCTAGAGCTTTCATCAGTTCTCTCTGTACAAATGAGCCTTGAATTCCCTTTTATATGACAAGGAAGCAACAAGCTTCAGGCTCAAATGTAATTTCACCACAAATTTTCATTTGAACAAAATCTCCATTGCATTTAACTCTCATTTCAAAACTTCCCACATGTTGAATTTGCAAAACATATATAGTGCATGAACTGGGGAAAGCTAAAAGAAAAGGGAACACAAATTTTCATCAAAATCCCCTTTGTCGCTATCCACGCAAAAAACCAGGCAACCAAATTGCCACTAAGGAACCACAACTTCTTATTTACCCGCCACCCTGCACTTACCAACAATCAGACCCTAGTATACATGCTCACTTCTAGTTGTTGCCCAATATGGTAGACCCTCAGCCTCCTCTTCTTTCTTGTCCTTGCCCAATACGGTTCTATTTCATCCGCTTGGGGTTTTAACAGCCAATGGCACCACATATATCACTTCCTCATCAGAGGGCAGACTGTGATTGAAATGAGGTAAATATCGACAGTAGGCAGAGTCGGTCTTAGTTACATCATCAGAAGTGTTGCTCGTAAGGTCAATGGGTGAGTGTTGGAATCCAGAGGAGCCATGCCCATACTTTATTTTCCTACCGACACTAATAATAGAGCACACCGACTGCTTGCCTTTGTCATCTACCAGTTGAGCAGCAACATCCTGGAATTGCAACCTTCTACTACATCTAGTGGGCACAAGCCTGGGCTTGTCAACCAAAGCACATTCTTGAATAGCAGGACCGAGCTTTTGTGAGCTCAAACGAATAGACCTCGTTACTGACTTACTCATTTTCTCTTCTTAGACAAGCACTCAGACTTGATTAGACTCAGCCCACAAAGTGCTCTAACTGCTACAAGAATGACACTATTAGTAGCTAATTCCTCTTGTATTTATTGTGTCAGGTAATGGCAACCTTCATCAATGCTTAGTAAAAATGCATGTACAAACATGGCAATTTGGCAATGTATCTACTGTCACCGTTTAACTAGAGCTACATGAGAATCCAAAGATCACCCTTCATGATTTCCAACAACAACATCTTCACACAGATTGAGATTGATGTGACTACACAAGCAATGAATAATTCATTAATTCTTCACCAATTGTACGATAAAACGACCACCATGTGCTGTTTTCCAACTTTGAATACTGCCCGCTAATCTCTTGAAGAGTTGGCAGATCAAACAGTTTATCTTGGGCTAACTTGGTTTGACATCCAACGAAGCATCGTTCAGCTTCCTCATGACCAATGACATTAATCCATCTAGGAAACCAACTACCATGTTGGTAGGTCCTATGCACTTTGCAAACTGAATGGTTGGAGCTACGCATCGCAATCTCGTTGACCTCACAACTTTTAACCAACCTTCATCTTCCTCCTATGACCTAGTAGGGAATAACAGAGATTTACATTAGCTTTTGATCTTGGTTGTCAATCTAAAACCACAGGTTATGAGCTCAATAGTGGAGATTGGGCCCCACATTCCATACAAGACACACATCTGCCTTTTGCTGACCTCACGCCAAATAACAGGGAAACACCTTAGGTCTACGAGTTGGTGAGGTATGATCAAGATCTTCTCCCATATCTTCGAATTTAGAAAACCTACACATTGCATGGTTAGTATTTAATGAAAGGATTTGGCTAAGCCATTGGCAACATGACCACTGGGGTTGATGGCTTAGGCTTACCTCACCAGATTAAAATTAAAACCCAACTTTGATTTTAATACTTTATTTCCTCTGTAGGGTTTTATTTCCTAAGTCTCGGTTGGCCCCATGTTTCATCTTTTAAAAAACAACTTATGTTGTTGTTTGTTGTCCGCCTAGTAATGCCCACTTCTCCTTTTAATGAATGTTTTATTTTGCAAGGGTTGATTTAGTGTTTTCATTGATCTATTTCCTGCAGATATCAACGGTGCCCGCCATCCAGTGATTGGGAATTGAAGGATCGTGAAATCACGAGCGGGCACCACATGTCCTATCCAAGGGATAAAATTTGTGCTATCACTGACCAACTTCCATTTGATCTAAGTCATTCCCTGCCATCTCGCAATGGTTCTTGGGTTGATTGCAAAATCATGGGTGGGTGCCACGTGTCTCATCCAATGAAGCCTAAAGAGTAAAGGAAACACTAGCCAGCTTTAAATGTATTAAGGGGAGGATTACTAAAGTGTTCTCGATACGCACATGTTCTAAATCGATGGATATGTTATAATCTCACTGGAAAATCTACTCGAGGGTTAACAACATGGCTAGCGACTATGTTAAAGGAACGAGATCATTGATGCTCAGGATCAATGGTTGCCTACCATTGCATGATCAAAAGTTTCAGGATTGTGATATATCGGGCAACCGCCATGTGGAATTCCTTCATAGTGTATGGTAAGATGGGCCCCTTATTGCCATGTTGGCAATTGTGTCAGCTTATTTTGAAGGTGTTCATCGATGATTTGATCAAGCTGAAGAATCAACATCTCAAATTTAAATCTGCATCAAATATGGTTGGAGTCGTTCGTGCAGTGCAAACTTGAGCTTTAATGGCAGATGAGACACTTGCTAGCGTAATTTGATCAATAATAAAATCAATTTTCCTGCTTGGTTTGTATCACAAAGCATTCAACTATTTTGTGGAGCAGTTTCAGAGCTGAAGGTAGAATTGTGAGTTTCTGCAGCCAGAATTTGGGAGTTCTGCGAACAAAGCCATGAGTTTATTTTTTGTGCCTCTCGATCATTTTGCATTTGAATTTGGCAAAGTATTAGTTGGATGTGCTGTGATCTTGTTGATGAATGTGTTAGGGCTATAGTTTAATTATCATTGTGAGAAATTGCAATGTTATGTCCTGTAATTTTCTATCTCTAGTTAGTCCTAGCTATCTAAATTATAACATTGTAAAGAAGCCCTAGTTTGTCTGAGATGGCACTACCCAAGAAACATTCTCGCTAGACTGAATATTTGAAACAAAACCTGTATGATGATTTCCTGGATCAATTTCCCTTGTCAACGAATGATAGGAGGAAGGGATTGGTCCTAATGCGAGGGAAAATCCTAGGGGAAGGGTTAGTGTATAATTTCTCCAACATTGTCGATGCTAGGGTTCGCTTCACTGGCTTGGAATTGTTCAGATTGTGGTATGGACAAAGGAATTTTCCTCACCCTTTTTCAAATGGATGGATGTATGATATGGGGAAGCTGGTAGTACCAAATGTATTTACTGATGTAGACCTGCTTAGGACAGTGGCTGCAAGATATGACCCTGTTACACGGATAATCAGGGATAATGATGGAAAGGTTCTATTGAGCATTAATAGAGAAGAGGTCCAACATATTTTTGACTTGAGTGAACTAAGCAAAGACTTGGTTCCTATCAACCTTGAGGAAATGAAGCAGGAGTATGCAAAGCTGAAATCTTTTTTTAGAGCAAGGTTGCTTCCACCTCATCTGGCTAAGGCAAGAGGTTCAAAATTTCATATTAGCCCTAGTGACTAGGAACCTTTCAAATTAAATTGTGTTGCAAACCATTTCTTGGCCACTTTCTATTCTTTATGTCAAATTTTGGGTTTCATTCAGGTGGTATGGTAATGCCCATTGCTTATATGTTCATGGGGGTGCAAATACAACACCCTAACTTCTCTGTGACCTATGACTTCACTTCTTTCTTGGCTGAGAGGATGCATGAAGGGATGTCAAAGCTACAAAAAAATGATACCGACACTCAATTCTTTTGGTATTCTATGCTAATGCATATGTTTTTGTTTAAGAATGCTGAATTTTTCTCCGAGATGATGAAATTAAGGTAATTAGTTGATGGAGAAAGATTTCCAATACAAATATGGGCTACAGATTTATCTTGTAATAAGGAAAGCACTAGTTATGTGCAATTTGATAATTGTTTTTCTTGTAGATTAAGGGCTAGATTAATGGTGAATATACCTAGGATCCTTGAGGAATTACATGATTTCCTCAAGCCAAAGGACATGAAGCCAAAATTGAAGGTTTACCATAACTGGGGTGACATTATCCCATACCCAGATAGCACTTTCTTGAGAGTATATGGTTTTCAAGGAGTGCCTCATATATTTCCATACAATGTGCAACCAAGAGTGGGATTTGCAAAAGTTATGTGGTAGATAGGTTGTATTCATGAGGACAACCTCACTAGAAGGGGTAAGGGAACATTTTTCCTAGATTATACAGTGGTCTCTGATTTTGTATTTTCAAAGGGAGTCTAGACACATTTTGATAATTTCTTTAATGATTACCATTTGAGGTGTGGACCAAAGAGGCAACATGATCCTAAGGGTTTCTTTGCTCTTTTCAGATAGAATAAAAGTTGGAAAATTTGTGCATGAGTTCAATTTCCCTGAAGAATTGATTAGAAATGAATTTGATTTGAATAAACAGGAGTTGAACAAGGAGAAATGGATAGCTTATGGCAAGCTACTAGATGTTCAAAAAATGGATCCAAAATATGATCCACTATTGGAGTTCAGTCCCCACCATAAGAAAATTGATTTTCTAATGGGAAACTTCAAGGAAATTATGGGCACATAGAGGACAAAAAAGATAAATTTAGAATTGAGTTTGGATGTACAAGAGCAAGGTGCCAGACCAATTGAAACAAGGCCAACATACCAGCCTATGGAAAGGTGGCCCATTTATAGGAGGAAAAAGGATAGTAGCAGTGATGAAGAAGAAGTAGACAGAAAAAGAAAACAGATTATGAAAGTGCCTCCACAACCAAGTCCAAAATTCAAAGTGCCTAGGGAAATCAAAATTATTGATTTAGAATCATCACCGGAAGACAATCCATCATCACCACCATTCGATCCAAGCCCTAAGAGGCAAAGAATTCATCAACCACAGGAGGATCTAATGGATGAGATTACTGTTACTGATCAAGACATGGAAGTTGGTATTCCTTCCCCTCCTAGGCCAGCTGAATTAGTTTTATCTGATTTAGATATGAAAGGTAAAAGTGTACAAAATGAAAGAATGGAGGCATGCAAGGAGTTTCTAGATGACAATACATTTGTAAAAACTCATGTATTCTTGCAATTGGTATGGAGGATGAAGTTTGAAGAGTATCAAGATAAATATAGGAAGAGAAGAGAACTAAGGCCCGATAGGTCAGACCAGGAGAATGATGAGGATGTAAAAGTTGAATTAATGGAAGAATTCAAGAACATCACTCCTAAACAAGGAAGAAAATTGGTGAGTCAGGCTAGTGTATTAATTATTCTAAATGGGAAATTGTAGATGCATTAGCCTTTAATGCTATTATGAAGTCTAAGAATCCCTTTCAGGACTCTGAAGAAGAGGTCAAGGCATCATTGCAAAACTCTGCTTTCAATGAGGAATATGAAACTCTGACAATTTGGGCATTGGCCCCACAATGGAGAAGACTAGATGTTCCTAATATTAATCCAAATTTCAAGGGAGGATTGATAATAAAGAGAGATTCAGAGACCTCAACCACTGAGGCCACTAATTTGACTATGAATGTGGCCAAATTGGCCCAAAAGACTATTGAAAGGGAGGAAGCTGAAAGGAAGAGCTTAATGGAAAAATGTAACCTTTTGATTGAGGAGTACAACAAGATGTAGCATAAAAATGTTGAGTTGCAAACTAAAGTGGAGAGGTTTAGGTATAAGCAGATTGGGGAGACATCAAGTGCTCCAGGAACTAGTACATTACCTTCCACAATAAGGTCAATGCCTCCTGCTTCTCCAATTGTTTCCACACCAGGATCTCCCAGTCAGAATCTTTTCCTCACCCTTTCTTTAGAGGAAGTTGAAGAACAAATAGAGTGCTATGTCGATCCTATAAAGAAGTAGCTTTTGCAAAAAATTGATGAATTGCAGGCATCATTAAACAAAAGTGAGGAGGGATCTCTCTTAAAGAAAAAGGAAATTGTTACTACTTTTTTGAGGCATTTAAATGAAAAGGTTGATAGAAAATTGTTATCTATACATTCTTCATATTTTTTGTTGTTAGCAGCAATAAAGAATATTGATAGGGATCAGGAGGTAGTGATACCAATAATTGAAAATTGGATCCCTAGGGTCAGTGATCTGGATATCATGTATAAGGCCTCAAGGTTTGATATAAATAATAGGACCCAATCATTAAAGCCTACTCATGTGTTAGTAAAATCATTGCAAGGTTTTCAAACATTACCAAATGACTTCAGTAGGGAGATTAGGGAGCTGGTGAAGAATTTAAATGATTGGGGTAACACATTGTTACCTGATATAATTGATGAGCAAGGGAAAATCAGGTCATTTCAACAATGGCAGGCTCAAGCAAGTGAGGCCATCAATGATCAAATCAATTCAATTTGTGATGATTCAGACTATGATTTTTTGGTGAGCTATATGGATAGAATCATTAGTACCAGCTCATTTTTGGAATCTTTTGAAAGGGATGTGAATCAGGTAGCGGTAAAATACACACCTTATAATACCAAGGTGGATGAGGTAATTAATTTTGACTAGCCGACTGATGATGAGTACCAGAATTGGGTAACTAAATATTTGAATGAGGAGGAGTAAAAGGAGTGAACTACTAACAGGTGGCAGATCAAATGTTGCGGTTGCAACTATTCCAATTTTGTGTTGACGGCTTTCTCAGTGCAGTTTTCTTGTGGTTTTTTGCATCAACGTTCCTCAACTGATATGATGAACAAGAATATTTTTCAAGGTGGTAGCTGTTGTAAAAAAATTTGGAATATCACCAGGTGCTCCAATTGACTGGTGATAGGTGTACTTTCTGGCCCAGTGCTTGTTTGCTCCATTTTCTATAAGAAGGATTTCAAGGCCAAAAGTATGGGTTAGCAAGTTAGATAATTTTTGTTGAGTCTAGGTGAAGTTGCAAAGTGAATTGTAAAGTCCGATGGTTTTAAAGAAATGCAATTTAGGTTTAGATTCATTATGTAACAGGTTTTGAGTTCATAGAGATTTAATATTGTATAACAGTACTAGCATTTGACTTGAAATGAAAATTCGAGCTCATGTCTCTCCATTGTACATGCATATCTGAACTTTGAATTAAATAACTAAGGGTTGTTTTATCCATCTCACTGTTGTGGTGTGTATGATTCTATTTTAGCTTTAATTCAAGGAATTAATCAAAATTCTTGAATGGGATTATAGGCGGATATGTGTTGTATAAGGATTTGATAAGTAGTCCTGGGTTAGAATGCATATTGATGAGATTGTAATGCAATATTGTTAGGGATCTTATATGTGATGTATTAAATCTGTTATAAACCTCTAGATGCTTATGAATTTGACTCCTACAATGGATATATGGCACTGATCTAAGTTATAATTATTAGTGTAGTTCAGTATTTGTTTGTCTTTTCCTAGAGCTTGCTACAAATTACAAATCATTGACTATCTTCTACAATGGATTGTGTTTAAGTTATCTCACACTCTAGATAGTTGATGTGTCTATGAACAACCAATTCTAGTTGATATTATCTTATAGAGTGTTGAGCTATTAAGTGAGATTATACGCTATTGTTAATGTTGTTTATAATAATGAGTGCGAGGAAGTTGTAAACACATTAAGAGATCACCCTCCTGGGTCTTGCAGAGCCCGAAGTGTACAAGGCTTTTAAAGTCCTTGTCAATTGGTCCAGGTCCTTTGAGCTGCCTTCGATTGGAATTGGCAATTCCATAGGTATATTAGAAGACAAACCTAGTTACATTGTAAAAGAACCAACATACACGTCAAACACTGAACAACCACCTCTACAACTGAATTTTTAATCTTTTATGATCACATGAAACATAAAACACACTAATTTCAAGGTTGTTAACATCACTATTGAAATGTTTTAATTTTTTGACCTTTCAAACATTAAAAAGAACATCATTAAATTAATTATGTAATGGCATAAAAATTAAAACATCATGAATTAATTATGTAACCACATAAGTCAAATATAATTCTATCAAGAAATTAATATCAAATAGATAATATAATCACATAACTCATACATTTCAATGTCATTGATCTTCTTATTCATCCAACTCTTTGTCTGTATCATTCGATCTAGATTCAAAATTGTAAGGATTGGTCATATCATCATCATCGTCATTGATATCAGTTTTGATAATGTCATCATCCACATGGATTTCATCTTCATGAACATTAACTCCTACATCATCATGTTCTGGATTCCTCCTCTTCAACATCTTAAGTCGGGGACATCATCAACTAGCGTTGATCCACGATCATCATCTACATCATCTTCTAATTCTTCAGTATCTTCTTCTTCCACCACATTATACTTTACCTGACTTCCTCTTGGATCATATCTAACAACAAATGACCAAACCAATTTACTTGGAACCTCTGAGTAAAATACCTGCTCACATTGGCTTGGAAGAACATAGGGCTCATTTCAAGCTCGCTCGATCAACCTTGTATTAACCATGGTAAATCCATTATCATGTTCAATAA
>VDFB02058242.1:561067618-561084789 GCA_007258455.2 Sequoia sempervirens
TATTTTCCTTGGAATACCAACCCAAAGGCTTGGAGGGCCTTCCCAATGACTAGAGAAGTGTTGTAGCAAATTATACAATATTTCACATAATCAAGTTTGTGCTCATTGTCAAGATTGCATGTGTTTCAATGTTGAACAAATCGAACACCTAGGTAATGTTAGTTTCTCTCTTAGCCATCCAACGATGTAATTTTTTTCACTTTTTAACAATGTTAAGCCTTTCATCTATAATTTATTTTGTTTGTGTGTCTCTTTTTTGGGAAAAGGTAGTGTTTGGTGTTTTTTTCATTATAAATTAACCGTTCATCAAATTTTCAAATAAATTACATTTTTAGAAACTAGACTCCATTCTACAAATTTAATAAAATAAATTTCAATTAGTTTCCAAAATTTGTAGGGGCAGCATGACCAAAATTCTAAAAAAAATTCACCATGCTAGGGATGTACAAAAGTTGCTATGTTATGTTTTATTGACAAAAAAAAAACTAATTTATGTAAGTCCCTCTTTTGAACCCCTTAATATCAACCATTTTCAAAATAAAATAGTAGTTTAGAAAGTAGATTGGGAGCACTTTGATCCTTGTTTTTGTTGCATCTCAAAATTTTGAGTGTAACTATCCTTAATTTTACATCCAAGGTCAGTATTTCTTGATTTCAGAAAAAAAAGTGGCCACTTAAACCCCCTTTTTGGCCCCCCATCTTTTTGCACTTACCCAGAAGATAGAAACCCACCCAAATTGGCAGTGAAATTCCTAGAAAGGCATATTACAAAATGAGGTGGTAAGTCAATAACATGAATATATTGAAGGATTGCAAAATTTGTGCATGCATGCAAGGTAAGGTCTATATTTTTAATCACCCCAACAGTCTTAATAGCAGATCCATCTAGCTGAACTACTCCCTTTGAAAGAGACTCATAAAATAGTCCTAGCTTATTAGCTAGAATCTTGGGCATTAAAAAACTACTTGCACTAGAATCAATCATGCAATTGTGAACAAGCTTATCACCAATGATTAGACTCAAATATAATGGAGGAGGCTTTACCTCTTGGGCTTTCTACTCATTATTAACTTTTGTGTTGTTTGCAAGACAACCTTAGTCTTTTGTTGGTTAGCAACACTAGAAATAAAAATCTCAGCCAAAGCATCTTGCAACAAATTTTTTTGACTAGGAATGTGCAATGCATCCATTATTGGCATGCTAACAATAGCCTTCTTTAAATGTTCAACAACATTAAATGAAATGTGGCTCACCTTTTGTTGTCCTTTAATAGCAGCAACATCATTTTTCCTTTGCACAGGCTATGATTGCACCTTAGGTTGCTCCTTTTTAGGTACAACTTGTCCTCCTTGCAGAATTTGCATGCTTTGATGTGTTGTGGGGACAACTTGAGCTGTAGAAGATTGCAACCTATCTTTGACTGACTATTGTTGGATGTTTCCAGCTTGTTGCCCCAAATCAACAACCCTCTTTTTCAATCTAGTATTGGATGCAATAGGTGAATCTGGTTGGTTTTGACCGTGATGATGGTTAACCCCACAAAAATTAGTACCTTTCCAATTCATCAAGGCAATATCAAGATTACCTTGCTGAGTTTGTGAAACTTGTTGCTCTACATTCTCGTTTAGCACACTTTTTGAACTAGCATAGCTATTTTGAACCATTAGATCCTAATTTCTTGTACCATTTGTGCATGCAACTTGGTTATGAGGCTAGTTGCATGGATAACACCAATCACATTCTTGTGCCATATTATTATGTGTAGGCACAAGCTCCTTTGAAGAGCTGACAACATTAGGATTGTAAGGCTGAAAGGTTCTAGGATTAAAATTTCTTCTTGGACCTTGAGAATTAGCTTGAAAAGGTGGCCCATTTGGCTAGTTAGGCTGATATGGAGCTTGGTAGGGCCTATGATCTTGACCAAATTAGTTCTTAAGATTAAAAAAATCATTGCTAACAATATTTCTAAAATATTGTAGCATGCTTTTTAGTTCTTGAAATTCTTGAGATGGGTTTGGAACAACATTCTCTTGGGTTGTAGCATGATATCGTATTGTTGGAACAGGTGAGACAACAGCTAGAGGGGGTAAAGACATAGGTACAAGGGGTTGTACTTTAGGAAAAAATGGAATGGGATGCCTTGGGTCTATTTTACCAACTTGAATAAGGAAATTTTCTGCTCTAATAGAAATATAATAAGCATTAGGAAGAGTAAACCCACCCATAGGCTGAATCATTACAAAAATTTCACTATTTAAAGCCTTTAGGAAAAATAAAAAATGCATGCTACGGTGAAGGCTTTACCATCATGGGAATTCTATCCCAAGTCCTCTGGAATTGGTAGTTAAAGTTTGACATGTGCTCGTGAGGAGCTCTCTTAATGGTACTTAGTTGCTCTAGTAAAGAAAAATGGTCAGATTTGTCCTCAAGCTGTCGATGCAAACCGTCACCCAACTAGTCCCATGTTGGAATTGAATTTGTTGGAAGACCTCTAAACCATTGCAAGGCTTTTACCTTCAGTGATGCAACCAAGATCCTTAGTGCTATGTTCTCCTCGATGACATTATGAACTGAACACAAAGTTTCCACATCTCAAATGTGCTCAACAGGGGTGGTCTGATCTTCTCTGGTGAAATATGATAGAATTTTGAGGGATGTAAGAATAATCTCATTATGATGAGAAAGAAATAATGGGCTGCCCACATTAAATGGTGTAAACATAAACTGCCTTGCCATCACTGGTGCTTGTGCTATAGGTATCAGATTTTTTTGCACTGAAATTGTGGGGCTGAGATTTGGAGGTGTGTATTTTAACCTCCTTGGTGAGTCAAAAATTCTTCTTGCTTTCCTACCCCTCCTTGGTGCAGATAACCACAAATACTCGAACGAAGTAGTACTTGATCTATTTTACACTTTTCTCATATGCTAGTTACACTAGATGTGCATGCAAAACCAAAGAACGGAGTCACCGAGTATAAACTAAAAACCTCTAAAAGGCTATAAAATTGTTGTGTATACTAGAAAAGCAACTCAAAAATTTAAAAACTTTCTCCAAAACAAGTTTCAGAGTCCCACCGAGTGTGCCAAAAATTGTTGGCGATAAAGATTATACCCTATCTAGGTTTGACTCAACTATCCTGTTGAAACATGGAAGCACTCTCAGGTTGTGGGTGACCTATGGCGAGAATGAATCTCCAAATAGGGATAAATCCCTTGGAAAATCACCTAAACTATAGAATTTTCTAAGGAAAAGGGTTTTGAAAGATAATTGAAAATGAAAATCCTAATCTCTTAAGGGGTGATGCACCAAAACTTTAACTTATTTTAATGACTTCACTCATAATAAATTCCTCAAAACATTAACTTTCACAATCTCATCTAAAAAATACAACTTAATGGTGATTTACATGAAGGCTTGAAAACACATAGATTCACAATAATGAGACATAACAAAGGATCTAATTTTTATGATCACAATGAAACATTGAATTAACACTGCAAATATGAGACAAAAACATGAGATATGAATGCTCTACTATTTTATTAAACTAAAGGAGTATGAAAATCTAAGAATTTGAGTACAAATATCATTCTTACAAAGTTCTTTGCAAGTGAACAAGAGAGTAAGAAGCTAATCTGAATGAGAATAAACTAAGTTTTTCTCCAATAGATTCCTAAAAAATGTCTCCAAGAGTGAGAATAGAAAAATATGACTGAACTAATCTCCAAAATAGTAACTTCAAAGCCATTTTCAAGCTCCAAAGAAAAGCCTCAAAATCAATGCCCAAACTGCCTCCAAACTAGATGAAAATGATATAAACTTTCCTCCCAAATGGGTCGATCCAAAAAAGACTCAAAAATCACCCCTAAACTAACTGAAAATAGAAATGGAAGCTTTAGTTTGCCCATTTTTTTCTATTTTTCTCAAAAGGACTCAAACTGCAATGGGAAAGCTTCTAAGACAACTCAATATTTGCTCTAATTTAACTACATTTTAAATAAAAAATACTAAGACAATCTATAACAGCATTGCCTTTGTAATGTTTCACAGTATTCAGTTTTGATTTACAAAATAGAAGGCTCAATTTACACTTGGTTTGATTTTTTAAATTATAAACCTTCCTAACTTGAGCTTTTGATTTTCAAAATAAAAAAATACATCCCCTTGATATTTTATTTTCTATACAAATTAGAAAAAGACTAAGGCTCAAGCTATGTGATTTTCTCAAAAATCATAAAATATCAAGCATTAAGGCATAAAGCCTAGGTATGAAATATA
Source organism: Sequoia sempervirens (assembly GCA_007258455.2). Taxonomy (NCBI): domain Eukaryota; kingdom Viridiplantae; phylum Streptophyta; class Pinopsida; order Cupressales; family Cupressaceae; genus Sequoia; species Sequoia sempervirens. The sequence goes on from VDFB02058242.1 coordinate 561,071,899, forward strand.
TGCAAAGGGTAACAATAAAATATCACAAAGGTATTCGTAGAGGCCGAGTATTTTAAGACAATGTGACAAAACTCTAAGGTCGAATTAGGGCAATTTGAAAACCCTAGGACAAAAGATTTGAGCTCCTCATTTCCCTCGTTCATTTTGCACTTCTTTTTTTGGAAAAACTTACTCTGCTGGGTGTCACCATTGAGCTAGGGTTTGAGCTCAAACTTGTCCATTTTTTGTTACTTCTGGGTGATTTCTATGGAGATTCTTGTAGGAAAATTCATGGTAAGTCTTCCTTTGTCACAAGTTTGAACCATGGCCTCCATTTCAAAATCACTTTTTGGTCTTTACAGCTGCGACCATGAACATATTTCTGATGTATTTTAATTTTTTTCCTCTGTCAACACTCCTTTTCACTTTGAGACCACCATTCACTCTTTTGGTTTGAGCTTTTGGAGAAAATCTATGGGAGAAACCCACATATTTACATGTATTTTCTCAACAGACAAAGCTTGGGTAAGCCTTTTCACCATTTGAGCTCTATACTTTTCTTCATTTTTGTTGGTAAAAGCTCAAATCGAGCTCAATAAAGGAAAGATGATAAATACGTTTTGTTTTTGTGAAAGAAATATAGAAAATACTATAAACTTCCTTCATGAAGGTTACGGCCTCACTTTTCACTTCTCTTATTTCTAAGTGTTATCATGTTTGTATAAGATTGAATACTTCCTCCATCTTCTACATTCGTGACCTTCTTATTCAAACCCATGTGGGTTTGGTTATTTATAAAATAAAATGAACTCTTAGGCCATGGCCATGAGAACACACATTGTATTTCAATATTTGTATTTCCTCTTTGTTTTGTTGATGAAAAGCTCCACTCGAGCTCAACCCAAAGAAAATAAAATAAAGAAACTCTACAAACTAAAAGAGTCTTTGCATTTAGTCTATTACTCCTTTATTTTATGGAACCCTCTAACCCTTCATGCTCATGGGTACATGGCATTCTAGGTTTTGTTTATAAGCTTGAGGGTTTTTTTTTTGTACTTATGCTCCTCCATTTAAATTTCAAAAAAATGGGCCCAAAACCCTAGCTTGTGACCTCTCTTTTCATGTGAAATGAAATGAAACCCTTTGGTTGGTCCTCACAACAAAGCCACTGACCCATTTTTGTAGAAACACCCAACATTTTAACACATAACTCTGGGTTTTATTTTACTTGCACTTCTCCTTCAAATCCTTACATGGCTACGAATGTACTTTGTGCTCCCATTCCATGAAGAAATAAATAAAGGCTCCTTTCTTTATTTTTAGATATTAAGGATCTTTTTCCATTTCTTCCATTACTCTATAGCAATTTTATCATAGCATGAATTGCATTTGGAAAGCAATATGCACATACAAATGTTATGAGGCTTCACCACCATAGGTTGTAACTCATTCTCTATTTAGAAAGTATGCATAAAACACTACTTCTCTTCAGGAGCATAAAGCATACAACTATAGACCCTCCTTTATGGATGCTCTTTTCAAAGCACTGAAATATGTCACACCATTGAAACAAGGACCTGAATATTGTGCTTTATTTTTCTTCAGTAATTGTGTTGTCCTTTAGGAAAAAATCATTGTCTCCTTCAAATCTTTTGCATTCACAGATTCATGATGGTTCTTTTGCACTCTATGCTATGACTACATCATTTTTCCTCTTCTTGTTTGTTCATTTCTCTTGTGGGTATACACTTTCAATACCTTATTACTCCTTCAAGCCTTGAAGAAGACATAGTTGCTGCCCAACCATTGACATTGAAATCCTTTACAATGAGAGCTTGATTATTACTTCTCTTAGCACCCCATGAACAATGCACTCTTTGTTGTCCTTTCTATGTGAGAATTATTTATCATAATTCCTTGACTCTTGATTGTTGTACCTTTAATGTATATATTCCAAACAACATGAAAAATAGGAAAAATTGATGATATATGACAGCAATAATATATGATAACAGCAATGTGAGAACAAACAATGACAACATGAAATCTAGCCTACAAACATAAATCTTTCAATGAAAGATAGTGCAATTTTATTCTATTCTACATATTCATTAAGCATTTAAAATAATTCCTTTCTCATTTGTGATTTTCATTTCATTGCACTTCTGAATTTATTGCCATGAATGGGAAATGAATCTATTACTTTTGTAGTCACTTTATGAAATACTGCTTCAATTGAAAAAAATGCTTTGATTTGAGCAATATAAATGTGCATTCCTATCTCATTCCCTTTTTTGAAATTTAAGGGAAACATGTTAGGCTCAACCCTTGTGGGAGCCAATTTTTTCACCACATGCTATGATCTCCTCAAAAATGAATCAACAACATGGTTTCTCCTATACTTGCACAATGAACAAACATGTTATATAGAAAAATAGTGAAGCTCAATGCTCCTGTGATGCTTTATTTTCAGGCTCTCCTATATACGTATGATGCCCACTCAACTGACTCAATGCATCATAGTCATGTGCTATATTTCTATTGATAGGACATATGTTAAGATTCATATCTAGAGCTCTAACCACCCTTTTCATCATGATGCAGGTTCATTTGGAAGATCATGAGTGAGGAGAAGTAGACAACAATGAAGAACAACACAAGATTCCAATAGGAAATGATTGCTATGTATCTTTTCATGTGCTCTTTTCATTACTTTATCTTCAGATGCATAGTATATCCCGCATGTTTCATTGGTTCAACTACTCCCATGGCTTGTATGGGACATTTGATTACTCCTTTCTTTCCAATGAATATAAATTCAACACTTGTGCGATTATATGTATATTTCATTTGCAAAATGAATGAAACATTGTGAAATGAACGAAAGAATTGCAAAATGAATGAAAGAAACTTCTTGTAATTTCTATATTCTCCTTTATGCTACAAAGCATTGAATGACAAAACTGAATTCTTTTTTTTCTATTGTAACGCATTGCACAATAACATCTAAACTCTTTATTTTAAACTTTAATATGCAATGGTTAAGCATGACAAAAATATGTTAGAATCTTTTCACCTTAAAATGAAAATAAACTACTTGTACTATACCAAATCGAGTTGTAGGTAAAAATTTGGAAACAATCATATTATAATTAAAAAAGAAATAAAAATTGGGTTATGAAATCCTTCCCCTCTTGGAAGAAGCATCATCCCAATGTCTATGTAATACAAATCAAAGCACACATGTCTATTTCAACATCACATAAAATTGTTCCAAGTCAAAACGTCATAATATTTTAATAAAAAAATTTCAAGTAAAATTATAAAAGTCTCTTTCTTAAGAAAGAAAATATGGAAAGGAGAGTTATTTTTCTTCTGCATCCTGCCAAGTAGCACTATCTTTTGAGTAATGATCCCGCTGGACCTTAAATTGAGTAATATATTTGCTCTACAACTTGACATTGCATCTATCCAGAATTCTAATGGGCTCCACTAGGACCACTCCTAGATCTTGTAGCTGGAAGGATTGCCAATCAAGCACATGATCTACATCAGGTTGCTATGACCTAAGAAAAGAAACTTGAAACACATTATGAAGTCAAGCCAGAGTAGGTGGTAGAGCTAGTCTATAAGAAAATAGGTTAATCACTTCCAAGACTTCAAATGGTCCAACATATCTTGGGGAAAACTTGGAAGACTTTCCAAAAGAAATAGAAATTTTATGAGGTTTAACTCTTAAGAAAACTTTATCCTTGACTGCGAACTATCTAAGAGTCCTGTTCTTGTCGGTATAACTCTTTTTTTGGTCCGCCACCTCCTTCAGTCTACTCTTACTAACTTTAATTTGTTCTTTTGTTTCCTTAAGTATTTTAGGTCCTACTATGATCCTATCCTCCAATTTATCCCAATTGATGGGTGTACGACACTTTCACCCATAAAGAGCTTCAAATGGTGCCATGCCTAGGGATGTGAGATAAAATTTGTTGTAATAAAACTCTACCAAGGAAATATTCTTCCCACTTAAACTATTGGTCCATAAAATACACTTAGAGGAGGTCTTCGACTACCTAATTCACCCTCTATGTTTTTCCATCAATCTGAGGATGATAAGATGAGCTAAAATTTAGTTTGGTTCCCAATGCAGCATTCAGGGTCATCGAAAATCTTGAGGTAATCTAAGTGTCCCTATCAAAAACAATAGTCTCTGGCACTCCATGCAAGCGGAAGATGTCCTAGACAAATTTCTTAGCTAGGGTCAACAATCCATCCTTAAGGTTTCTTGGAATGAAGTGCACAACCTTAGTCAACTTATTGATCATGACAAAGATAACATTTTTTTTCTTGCTCAATGACAACCCCTATATGAAATCCATATTGATCACCTGCCATTTATACTCAGGTATGTCATGAGGATACAATAGCCTAATTGAATGTGCATGCTCAACCTCGACTCACTGACACTCTAAGCATTAGGCTATGTACTCCACTACATCATTCTTGAGTTTTGTCCAAAAATACAAAGCCTTCAACTCTACGATCATCTTGGATACTCCAGGGTGTCCTTAATAATATGCATTATGAACCTCCTCTAAAACTAATTTCCTCAACTCTCTAGAGTCTAGAATATACATTATTCTCTGGTATCTCAAAATACCATTTGGTTCGATCTCATACCCATCAAAATATGATGATCTAAAGGATTCACTGCTAGGGCACTCTTCACTCTCTCATAGTGCTCATCCTTTGGCAACTTATGTATCACTTGTTGTCTCAAGTTAGACCTTATCAATATTATGGTTGTCAGATGTCTTCATCTACAAAGAGCATTAGCCACTTTCTTTTCTTTTCCCTTTATATACTCAATTCTGAAGTCATACTTACTAAGTAATTTCAACAACCTTCTTTGTCATGCATTAAGTTTTGGTTGAGTAAAAATGTATGTCAATCCAAAGTGGTCTGTCTTGAGTTCAAATCACTTTCCCAAGAGATAATTCCACCACATCTGTGAGGAATTAACTATTGCATCTAGTTCTAAATGATGTGGTTTCTAGTTCACCTCATGCTGCTTAAGCTTCCTTGATTCATATGCTACCACTTATCCATCTTTCATTAATACTACTCCCAATCCATCCCTTGAAGCATCTATGATTATTGTGAATATTCCATTAGGATTGGGGATGGTCACTATTAGTGTTGTCTTGAGCCTCTCATTCAAGAGTTGGAATTCCTGCTCATATTTCTCTGTCCATTCAAACCATGTTCCCTTTCTTTAGAGTGAGGTGATAACATATGCAATATGGGAAAACCCTTGCACAAACTTTCTATAGTATCCTACAAGGCCCATGAAGCTACATAATTCTAACACATTCTGAGGCACTGGCCATTCCATTATCACCTTGATCTTTTTAGGGTTTACAAAGACTCCTTCAACTGAAATAATATGGCCTAGATAGTGCACCCTGTCTTGATAGAATGAACACTTGGATAGCTTCCCAAAGAGTTTCCTCTCTCTCAATCATTGTAGAACTATCCTCAAGTTCCTATCATGATCTTCAATATACTTTGAGTAAACTAGGATTCCATCAATAAAGATTAAAATAAAGTCATCCAAGTAGTCTTAGAATACACTATTCATCAGGTTCATAAAAGCTGTTGGTTTATTAGTCAAACCAAAAGGTACCATGATAAACTTGTAATGTCTGTATCGAGTTCGAAAAGTAGTCTTCATAATATCTTATTTATTAGTTCTCAACTAATGGTACCCTAGCCTAAGATTGATTTTGGAAAACACTATCACTCCCTTCATCTGATCAAACAACTCATCAATTATCGAGAGTAGATATCAGTTCTTGATGGCCACCTTGTTCAACATTCGATAATCTATACATAGATGCTAGGTTCCATCCTTCTTTTTCACAAATATAACTAGTGATCCCCAAGGAGACACACTAAGTCTTATGAGCCCTTTTTTAATAAATTCCATTAACAGAGCCTTTGACTCATTGAGTTTTTTGGTGGTTATCAGATAAGGTGCCTTGGATTGAGGATCAGTTCCTAGTATAAGGTCAATAGAGAAATAAAATTCCTGTTTTGGATGCAACTCTATGAGTTCATCAGGGAATACATCTTGGAACTCCTTGAGAATAGGATAGTCATCTAAATATGGTTCCCTACTGTTAAGGTTACTAATATGCACAACATAAATTGTACACCCCTTTCAACAAGCTTTCTTGAGTTGCATAGTAGAAATATTCCTAAGCTCTAATGGTCTTTGCATTCCACAAATCTCAACTGGGTTTCCATAATCATTTAGATAATTGACTACCTTATCCTCAGAGTTCACTTTAGCCTTATTCTCGATTAAACAATTTATTCCCAAAATTACATAATATGATACTAAAGGTGCCACATACAAGTTGACCTAGGTTTGAGAGGTTGGAAGCTCTAACTCATTGTAAAAGAGAAAGGTGTCTACCCTTCACTCTGCTCGATTACCATACTAGATTGTGCATGAGTTTTCCATGTATCTAGGTCTAATAGGTATCTTGGATATTATTCTAAGATCTATAAAAAATTCAGTAGCTCTGGTATTAGTTAAAATAGAGACAGATTGGCCATAGAGCTTACCTGTGAGCTGAATTGGCAAAGCCTGATACTCTGCATGTTTGTTATCCATGATAGTGTGGATATGGGGATACTAAGTCTACTGATAGCATCCTTGCTTCCACAACTTCAACCATTGAGGAAAATTTGAGGCATAATGATTGCCTCTAGAAGTATAGCATCCATCACGAGGCCCTTTATGACCTCATTGGTTTTCCTCTCTGAAGCCCTTTTGATTTTAGTCATCTTTACCCTTGTTTTTGTTTTCCTTCTTATTCTTTCCACCATTACCATCTTCACCCTTCTCCTGTGAATCACTTCCTCACTTGATATTATGGATCTGATGGTTCTTTTCTCCTTTATGAGATTTCTTGTTACCAAATTGGGACTTAGGATTTGCAGTATTGTGGTAGTTGGATAACTATTGTAGTTTATGTTCTTGTTTGATGGATTTTTAGAAGAATTAATTCATGGTAAGAGGATCATGCATATCCACTTTAGTTCCAATGTGAGGTCTTAGTCCCAATATGAATTTCCAAATGTGGAAATGTTTGTCTCCCTAATATTGAGGCACATACTTCAATAGGTTGGTGAACTTTTCCCAATACTAGGTCACTATCATGCTCCCCTGAGTTAAATTCTAGAATTTAGTCACCTTCTTATCAAAGAAAAGTTGTGGTAACCATCTCTTCCTAGAAGATTGGAGGAAGAGTTCCCAACTAATCTCAGTAGGTTGAAGATTTCTTTCTAACTTCTCATTATCCCACCAAGTCACTGCTTCATTGGTAAGCTGATATGTAGTCCATGCCACTTTAGTCTGGTTGGAAAGGTTATGAATCCCAAAGTATATTTCCATCTCAATAATCCATGCCTCTACTCCTACTTTGATATATTTACCATCAAATTTAGGTGGTACTACTCTTTTGAGATCATTTCCAAGATCATCCTTAATTTGACCTCACACTAACTCATTTGACTGCAAAATCTGATGAAATATGTAAAATTCGATGTTCGTCGGGTGCTTGTAAAATTTGATGTGTAATTTTCAATTTTTTGAAAGTTTATCCTTGATGTTTGTTGAAATTTTGACGAACCCCAGGTTTGTCAAAATGTCGGCTATCATTTTCGTTGAATTTTTGACAAACACAGAAAAAAATCAAATTGTGGCCGACATAAAGAAAAGTGAGTTCATGCCTAATTTATTGCGACAGTGTTTTTCTCTACTTGAGACAGTTTGTGGAGAACTAAGGACAATTTTCTTGGGAAAAATCATAAAAAATTCAAGAAGATATCGCCAAGTTGAGGGTATTCATTGTCTTTTTTACAGAATTCAGTTGTGAAGTTAGATTTCATTTTTAGAGGTTAAGAGTTTTGATAATTTCATGTCCATATTTTGTTGTGTGGAATCACCATAAGATCACAACCAAGGAAAAAATTCTTGTGACTATAATTATGTGATCCATAACTCTATTGGTCATGTGGTAGAGTTGTGCTATAACAAATACATGATGCATTCATGTGTGAACCAAGTTTAATGTGGCTATGTTGTGATAGAAATGGAGGCACTCATATAATGTAGTTAATTCAGGTTGTATAATGTAGGTGTCAATCATCATTGGGTGCATTCAGGTTGTCTCAAGTTTAACAGGTTAGGATGTAATTATAGCATGATCGAAGAGTGATTACCTCTTGCTGTAATAAAAAGCCTATAACTCTGGTTGATATGCAAAGTGGTTGTGTTATATCAATTATGTAGTGCATTCAAGAACAACCCATGTTTAATGGGCTATTCTAGAGAGTGATCAAGATTTTCTAAACCTTATGAATGTTATTTGACATATATTTGCATAATCTTAAATTCCTTCAGAGGCTTTTGAAGTATCAATGTATCCTATATAGGGTTTAGAATGATTTCTTTTAATTAAAAAAATAAATAAATGATGTATTTACCTGTAATTAGATAATGTGGAGATCTCCTAAATTTTTCCTAGCACACTATCCTCTTTGGCACTATATTCATTACTCCAACTACTAGGGTTTTGCATGTGACATCTTTAATATCTTCATGACTGTGGCTTTTAAATAGATGTCAGTCTTTTATTTAATCCTTTTCATGGTAACCCTTGAGTTCCATAATCCACCTTCAATATCTTCTAAGAATGTTGTCTTAAGCTAGACTGCATAGTATGCATATGAAACAAGTCCTTCATACCTGCCATTATTTCAAACCACCACTCACTGCCTTGCTTAAAATGTTGCCTCCATGAGCACAATAGCATGTTTTAAAATCATGGTTGCCAGTGATTGATCATTAAGGTCAACACTCTCATCAAGAAGATACAATGAGTTTTTTGTCTTCAAACTCAAGGCATTATGGAAGATAACATTGTGAATTGTTTGTTGTGTACAATTCAATTTTCTTGCACATTTACTATTTTGCTAACTTCCTTTAAGACTAGGTATTACACCCTCAGCTGCAATCTAAAACAACTCACTCACTATCACTTGAAGATTCCTTTCATGAGTATCCTTCTATAAAATCAAACTATGCCCTATAGACTGCCTACTTACTACAGGGGACTCATTGTTTCATGGTATTGTAGTTCTTAAGATCCTTCAACCTTGTTGACACTACTTCACAATCCACAAGGTATTATTCACTATTCTGCCATCTTTGATGAGTCTCAAAACACTACTCAAACATGTAATCGACTATCTCCATTATACATTAATGGCTAAGAAGAAACATTGAACCTATGATTACCACTGTTACTTCATTTGGACAGTCATTCCCTGATTGCATTTGCCTTGTTTAACACTACCAAAAGCATTTGAAAAACTCTTAAGGTCAACAAGGGGGTAAGGAAACTCACTATTAAAATCTCCACTTTACTATGCAAGGTTTGAGCTTTATTATCTTGTCACTGCTCAACCTCTTTTTGACTATCACATCTCAAGTGACTGTCTTTTTTCTTACCATAGATTGCATTTACAAATGTCACTAAGCTACATAGTGTGCTTGTTATTGGCTACAATATTTATATTTCAAGATTTTGTTATTACCTACAATGTCTTAATCTTTCTATTATTGCAACCTCACTAATCTGCTATAGCCATTGTTTATGTTTCTATGAAGGCCTAGGGTTTGTACCCTAATCATGCTCTTACCAATGCTTCTATTGTTTTTTATTAGGGATTTCTCAATGTTGAGGGCCCTAGGGATAAGCTCATCATAAAAAGTGACACATTACATCTTTAACTAAAAGGATAAATCTGTATTGACATTAGTAATGATGATTCTGAATTGTTGCTCCTTAGGAATGGGTCACTTGCTCTTATTAGCTCGCTACCTCCATTCTTGTAGGAACTTTGTGATCAAGTTCAATATTATGATATTAGGAGTCTTAACGGTTGGAAATCATAATAAAATCATAACTTAATAAGTTTTGGAATTAGCATTTTAAAGTGTTTTTTGGGGTCATTAACTTCAAACTATCTTCTCTTTTGTAGGGGTGGTTGCATACCAAAAATTTTTGGTGTAAAATATCAGAATTATTAGATTATGTTACTTGTCTATGAATAAAAATTATTGAGTGTGAGTTTGATATTTTTTGAAGATCTAAATAGTCAAGTTTGGTAAAGAAAAATCATGTTAGATAATATTAGTCCAGAACAAAATGAAGAGACACTTGAGAGATTGTGGGCTAGATTGAAAAGAAAGGGTGATGGGAAATGTTATTGTCCTTGCAATAATTGCAAGGGCTTAAAGATGAGATGACTTTTAATCATAATAGCACAGAAACATTGTAGGCAACAGCCCGCGTTGAGCCGGGCATGTTTATCTGGTAAGTTGTTCATTATATGTGTTTATATTGATTGAATTTGTAACTGTTTATATCATTTTAAAATTATATATATATATATATATATATAATCACTTGATCATGATCATGGTTTATTTGTGTCTATCATTATTATAAAGGTGGGGCACCCTAGGGCAGATGATATGGATTATCACGGCTTGGAGAATGTGGTTTTGCAAGCGGATGAACATTGAGCTATGAATATCGAAGATGAAGTTAATAATCCTATGGAAGAAGATGATCATGCGCCAGAAAACATAGGTTAAGATGATGGTACAAATACATTGATCCATGACACATTTAGTGGTAGAGCTAATCATGATGATAAAGATGACTTTGATGATGTTCATGATTTACCTATACTTGAGAAGACACACGAGCCCCTATATGAAGGCTCTGAAACAACTCTTCTCTCTGCTGTATTGTTGCTGTTGAACTTGAAGGTTATGAATGGTTTATCAAACATAGCAATCTCACAGATGTTAAGGTATGTCATATATGTCATCTTTTTTCATCTATTTTAATTGTTGTTAGTTCATCACCAATAAATAAAGGATGAAATATGTACCATTATTATTCTTTATATGAACAAATTATTTTTTGTTGTAGATTGATTGGTGAATTTTTGTTATCACCATCAAATATTTTATCTCACTCATACCGATATTTATGTGCCATTATGAAAGATATCAGAATGGAGTATCAAGCAATAGATGCATGTCCCAATGATCATATTATATATCATAAACAACATGAATTTGCAACAAAATGCCCAAAATGTCATATTAGTAGATATCAAACAGATCAACTAACAAAAAAGGTGTCTCACAAAGTTCTTCGTTATATTCTCATTATTCTACGTATGCAACGATTATTTAGGTGTGAAAGCTTAACACAATTTATGGATTACTATGCATGGAATAGAAGTGGAGATGACATTCTTTGAATGCCTGCGGATGGTTATGCATTTAGGGACATGGAGGAAAAATGGCCACACTTTAAAGAAGAACCTCGTAATCTCAGGCTTTCATTGGGAGTGGACGATGTCAATCCATTTGGAAAGCTAATATCTATTTACTCAGTGTGGCCTATTTTTGTTATCAACAATAACATTCCTCCATGGATGTCAATAAAGAGGGAGCACATAATGTTGTCAATGATTGTTCCAAGTATTTGTTTACATCAATTTTCTTTAACATAGTAGCATCTCATTTGTCTTATTTTTTACATAATGACATATTTTTTTCATTCAATAGTCATGTACATTAATTTCTAGATATTATAGTAAAATGGTTATAATAATTATGTAATGTTTATGTTCATTCAACTAGGTAAGTACCAAGTTAAAGATATGAATGTATATATCGAGCCTCTTATCGACGAGTTACTAAAGTTATGGAATGGCGTCATTATGTATGATATCTCTAGACCAATAGGACAAAGAAAATTTCAATTCCATGCAATGCTTGTATGGACAATTCATGATGCCCCAGGGCTAACACATTTTTGTGGTATGTTATAACATTCGACTACACTTTAACAATATTTAATTTGATGAAGTAGATATCATGCATGTTTTTAAAATAATCTATTCATTATATATAATTAAAAAATTTGACATATTTAATCCAATTATATATCATCTTGCAGGTCTTCAAACAAAGGGAAAATTTGCATGTCCAATTTTTGGTGCAAAGATGAAATCTCGTCGCTCAACAAGTTTAGGAAGTCAGGTGTTTGATGAGTATAGGCACTTCCTCCATAGAAATCATAAGTATCAAACTACTAAAAAAAATCTTTTCAATGGGAAAGAGGAGACTACATCAAAACCACGAAGAATTTCACCTCGCCTATGGAAGTTGGAATATAATAGAATTAATCGTCAAGGTTATACATCAGATCAAATTGTTTATCTATCATATATGATATGTTTTGAATTTATATTTATATTGTGTTAATTTACTCATGTTGTAATTAGAAAAATAATTGTCATTATTAATTTGTTTAACTTATATGCTTCATGAAGGTTGTCAAAGCATTAATGGCCGACTTCCACAGGGACTGAAAAGTTATCCCGGATAATTTAGTAGGTTTCCCTACTATGAGCAGCTACAAATTGTGCATTTGTTTGATACAATGCATATCAGAAAGAATATAATAGAAGCGTTATGGAAAATATTGGATGGAAGGCATGACAAAGAAAAAATTGTCAAAATTTGTACTGACATTCAGGAAGCCAATCATGCAATGAAAAATATCATTCAATTAAATGGCGGTAGAACCAAATTAATATAAAGTTCCCTTCCTTGGTTATTAACATAGCAACAAAGCAATGCTATTAAAGAAGTCATACAAAAAATTTGGTTTCCCACAGGATTTGTTGCGAACATAAATAATATAATAAAAAAGAAAGGTGAATTTGGGTTAGGGATGAAAACACATAATT
>VDFB02058242.1:561084889-561150455 GCA_007258455.2 Sequoia sempervirens
ATCTCCAAAAGAGTTTAGCTGCAAGAGCATTACCATTCAAGCTCATTTTTCGCAAACCAAGGCCACCATCCTGCTTTGATCTACAAACACAATCCCATTTGACCAAACTCCACTTAGAGGAGAGCAAGTTACCAGTCCATAAAAATTGTCTGGAAAGAGCATCAAAATCCTTAATGAATCCAGCAGGGGCAGTCTGCACAAGACACCTATAGATAGGAAGAGCTTGGACCACAGACTTCAAAAGAGTCATTCTACCAGCAGTTGAAAGCCATCGGTGGGTCCAATGACTCACCTTACTCCAAAACTTGTCCAAAATTCCCTGCCACACACCCCCTGGCAATCTATGGTCTGAAAGAGGGATTCCAAGGTACATAAAAGGAAGGGTTCCAATTTGAAACTTCAAGATCTGAGCAATTCAAGCTTGAATAGGAGCAAGGGTATTGAAGAAAAAAATATGGCATTTTTCTTCATTGATCTTCTGTCCTGAGGCACTCACATAAATATCCAAAGCTCTTCGAAAACTACCTCCTGAATTCTCGCTACACCCATTAGAGAAGTATCATCCACAAATTGGAGATGAGAAGAAGGAGGAATGCCATGCCCCCACTTCCATCCCTTAATCAAACCTTGCCTAACTTGAGACTTGAGAAATCTTCCCAAACCCTCAGCCATCAAAATGAAAAGGTAAGGGGAAAGAGGATCTCCTTGCCTAAGCCCTCTGGCTGCCCCAAATAAGTCAGTAGGTTCACCATTAATTAAGACAACAAAAGAGGGTGAAGTGATACAACTCATTACCCAGCTAATCCACTCCTCCCCAAAACCAAAAGCCTTGAGAACTTTTTGCAAAAAGCTCAACTTGACCTTATCATAAGCCTTGGCCATGTCCAACTTTATGAACATAGCTTTCTCCTTAGAGATAGCCATAGAATGCACAGTTTTCGTAGCTATGATAATCCCATCCAAAATCTGTCTTCTTGTGAAAAATCCCCCTTGCTCCTCGGAGATTAGATTTTTGAGCCATGGCTTTAACCGCTCAACAATCACTTTTGTGATTATCTTGTATGTCACATTGCATAAAGCAATAGGTCTGAAGGAGTTAAGAGAGTTGGCCCCTTCCTTTTTTGGGATGAGAGCAAGGAAGGTTGCATTTAGAGCCTTGAGCATCTGCTTATTGCTAAAGGACTCCTGCACAACTTCAAAGAGTTCCATCTTGACTATATCCCAAAAAGCTTGAAAGAACTCTATAGGAAAACCATCTGGTCCTGGGGCTTTATCCTTTTTCATTCCAAAAACCACTGCTTCTATCTCAGATAGAGAAACAAGATTAATAATTGCCTCATTCATTTCAGGAGTGACAATAGAAGGGATGCACTCAAGCACCAAATCCTCCTCATCCCTAGTAGGAATAGAGTCTTCTGAAAACAAACTCCCAAAAAATCTAGTAGCCTCAAGAGCAATCTCCCTATGAGAGGAGACCAGGGTCCCCTCTGTCGTCATGAGAGAATTGAGAGTGCTCCCATGCCTTTTATCCTTTACAGTGTTGTGAAAGAACTTAGTGTTTTTGTCCCCTTCCTAGAGCCAATCAATCTGAGCTTTTTGTTTCTAGTATATCTCCTCCTGTAGCTCCCATTCCTCCAATTCTCTTAGCGCCACAACTTCCTCTTTATATAGCTCATCAGATAGACCCTGCTCTCTAATTTGACAGGTAATAGTGTCCACCCTCAGCTGAGCATCTCTTTTAGCTGCAAAGAGGTTGCCAAAGCATGTCCTGTTCCACCTTTTCAACTTACACTTTACATACTGCAATTGCTTGACAAAGGAAAACATAGCGGTGCCATAAGCAGGCTTCCCTTCCCTCCACCAAGCCAGCATGTGATCTTGAAGAGAAACCTCCCTCAGCCACATAAGTTGGAACTTAAAAGAGGGATTCTTTGTCATTTGAAACTTAGAAGTAGACAAAACAATTGGCTAGTGATCAGAACCTCTCCAATCCAAAATCTTTGATTTGGTATTCCAGGTATCCGCCATCCAGAAGCAGGACACAAGAAACCTATCTAATCTTTCTGCTATTGTCTCTGCCCCACATCTTCTATTATTCCAAGTGAACAAACCATTGGAAGGTATAATATCCACAACCTTCAAACTTTCAATGTTACTCCTTAGAAGGCCCGCAGAAGGGTCGAGCCTGGGATTACCACCTCGCTTCTCTTCCAAGCTTAAAACTGCATTAAAATCTCTTGCCATGATCCAAGGGAACAAAGGATCAAGAGAACGAACATATCCTATATGCAACCAAAGCAAAGATTTTCCAGTGAAATCAATTGGAGCATAAACATAAGTGAACAAAATATTCTCACCAGTTTCATAGCAAGTGGCCACCAAGGAAATAGCAGACCTGCTAGAGACCCACCAAAGTGGGACCAACTTGCGAGGGTCCCATAAAATAGCCAAGCCCCTAGAAACTCCTTGAGCACCAATGCATTGACAAAGACATCTAGGCCAAATCCTAGTAGCCATGTAAAGCATCCTATCAATAGACAACTTAGTTTCCTGAATAAAAACCACTTCAGGAGAGTGAGACTTAATCAACTCTCGAATAGCCTTTTGTCTAGGGATGCTATTCAACCCCCTTACATTCCATGAAAGAACAATCATTTTTGAGATAGAAAAGTGTGAATCAATGGTCTTCACAGAACCAGACTCCACTAAAGTCTCTCCCACTAACTTCACCTTTTCCTGGTCTTTCTTCCTCCCTACCTTAAGAGGCTTCTATGAAGTATCTTTCTTTATAGCCTTTTGATGAATACCTAAAATAGAAAGGGAGCCCCTACCTTTGCTCTCCTCCTGTCGATCTTTCCCAACACAAGACATAGAATGAGTAGAAGCAGAAGTCACCTACAATTCCTTGCATCCACTTGCTCCCAACACCTTGATAGGCCTCATAGAGGTATCTGTGTCCATCTGCACCCCAACCACTTCCTCTTGCATATCAGTCTGAATGAAATTGTTCTCATTTCCACCTATTTCCCCTGCCTCCAAAAGCTCTTGTCCTACAGGCATATTAGCAATGGTTCTATCAAACTGTTCCAAATCATCTAGAGCATCAAACCTATTGAAGACCTCATCTACTTGTCTGTCCTTAAAGGTCCTCTTTTGGCCCGACCCTTATTACGAGCTTTTATAGGAGTGAAACCCTCCTTATCCTCCCTCATGGGGGCTTTTCCTTTATCTTGATTAGAAGGTGCATTGTCCGACCCCATTTTTGAATCCCCTGTAGGCTTGGATTTAGGACACATCCTCTGTAGATGCCCATATTCATGACAAAATCGACAATGAAATGGTAACGTGTCATAATCAAGTTGTTGAATCCATGAACTTGATCCCAACCGAATCTCCATAGAATCAGGTAGAGGCTTATTCAAATCAATTTCTACACATACCCGGGCATAAGTAATTACCTTCTTTTCCATAGTTTGTCTTGAAGGCCCAATTGGTTTCCCAAGCTAGCTTGCAACTAAGCTGAAAATGTCCTCTCTCCAAAATTCCAAAGGAAGCCACGGTAACCGCACCCAAACTGGAACCCGTGAAGGAAGCTCTTCTGTCGGGTTAAATCCAACATGCCAGGGCTTGATGAAAAGGCCAACCTAATTGTAGAAATAGGGCCCTCCTTCAAATACTTTATTTCTATCTGACATGCAAGAAAAAACCACTTGAAAATATCCATTGGCTACCAACATTACATCCATATCCCCCTCTGGACACCAAGTTCATCGAGCCCATGATTCTAGAAAGGACAAAGACACCCGGATCCCAAGAAACTTACAAATCAATGCATGTTTTGACAAATAATTGATATCATCCACAACAGACTCAGGTTGGATTTCAACGACCAGCCTAATATCACTCTTAGCAAGACACCCATTTACTTTTGAAGGCCTAAAACCTCCAGACAAATAAGAGGACTCTCCCATTCCAGATCCTTTCTCACCAAAAATCGGATTCTCATGCAAAAGCGTTGATGGATTACTTCCCACCACCATATCCTTAAAAGACAGCCCCCTTTCACCAGAAGAACTCTCGCTTGGAGCCATAAATGGCCTCAAACAGAAAGCCCCAAAGAGGAAATGCCAGCCTTAGCACCACCAAGCAATGCCACAAAGAAACCACCCCACAAGCTGGTAGCCCACGTAGCCAGGGAATAACCCAAAAGTAGGATCATTTTGGAGCAGCAGGAAAGGAGAAAACCACAGATTCTTTTAACAATGTTAAGCCTTTCATCTATAATTTATAATTTATTTTATTTGTGTCTCTTTTCTAGAAAAAAGTAGTGTTTGGTGTGTTTTTCATTATAAATTAACCGTCTCATCAAAATTTCAAATAAATTACATTTTTTAGAAACTAGACTCCATTCTACAAATTTAATAAAAAAAATTTCAATTAGTTTCCAAAATTTGTAGGGTAGTGACTGCCAAAATTCTATTTTTCAGGAAGTGTCCACTTAGAAATTAGTAAAAATCAAATATTCTAAAAAATTATCAAAAAAATCATGCATCAACTACATACTATTAGCTAATTTCCTCACTAGAGCGATTTTAAAATTCTAAAAAAAATTCACCATGCTAGGGATGTACAAAAGTTGCTATGTTATGTTTTATTGACAAAAAAAAAAACTAATTTATGTAAGTCCCTCTTTTGAACCCCTTAATATCAACCATTTTCAAAATAAAATAGTAGTTTAGAAAGTAGATTGGGAGCACTTTGATCCTTGTTTTTGTTGCATCTCAAAATTTTGAGTGTAACTATCCTTAATTTTACATCCAAGGTCAGTATTTCTTGATTTCAGAAAAAAAAGTGGCCACTTAAACCCCCTTTTTGGCCCCCCATCTTTTTGCACTTACCCAGAAGATAGAAACCCACCCAAATTGGCAGTGAAATTCCTAGAAAGGCATATTACAAAATGAGGTGGTAAGTCAATAACATGAATATATTGAAGGATTGCAAAATTTGTGCATGCATGCAAGGTAAGGTCTATATTTTTAATCACCCCAACAGTCTTAATAGCAGATCCATCTAGCTGAACTACTCCCTTTGAAAGAGACTCATAAAATAGTCCTAGCTTATTAGCTAGAATCTTGGGCATTAAAAAACTACTTGCACTAGAATCAATCATGCAATTGTGAACAAGCTTATCACCAATGATTAGACTCAAATATAATGGAGGAGGCTTTACCTCTTGGGCTTTCTACTCATTATTAACTTTTGTGTTGTTTGCAAGACAACCTTAGTCTTTTGTTGGTTAGCAACACTAGAAATAAAAATCTCAGCCAAAGCATCTTGCAACAAATTTTTTTGACTAGGAATGTGCAATGCATCCATTATTGGCATGCTAACAATAGCCTTCTTTAAATGTTCAACAACATTAAATGAAATGTGGCTCACCTTTTGTTGTCCTTTAATAGCAGCAACATCATTTTTCCTTTGCACAGGCTATGATTGCACCTTAGGTTGCTCCTTTTTAGGTACAACTTGTCCTCCTTGCAGAATTTGCATGCTTTGATGTGTTGTGGGGACAACTTGAGCTGTAGAAGATTGCAACCTATCTTTGACTGACTATTGTTGGATGTTTCCAGCTTGTTGCCCCAAATCAACAACCCTCTTTTTCAATCTAGTATTGGATGCAATAGGTGAATCTGGTTGGTTTTGACCGTGATGATGGTTAACCCCACAAAAATTAGTACCTTTCCAATTCATCAAGGCAATATCAAGATTACCTTGCTGAGTTTGTGAAACTTGTTGCTCTACATTCTCGTTTAGCACACTTTTTGAACTAGCATAGCTATTTTGAACCATTAGATCCTAATTTCTTGTACCATTTGTGCATGCAACTTGGTTATGAGGCTAGTTGCATGGATAACACCAATCACATTCTTGTGCCATATTATTATGTGTAGGCACAAGCTCCTTTGAAGAGCTGACAACATTAGGATTGTAAGGCTGAAAGGTTCTAGGATTAAAATTTCTTCTTGGACCTTGAGAATTAGCTTGAAAAGGTGGCCCATTTGGCTAGTTAGGCTGATATGGAGCTTGGTAGGGCCTATGATCTTGACCAAATTAGTTCTTAAGATTAAAAAAATCATTGCTAACAATATTTCTAAAATATTGTAGCATGCTTTTTAGTTCTTGAAATTCTTGAGATGGGTTTGGAACAACATTCTCTTGGGTTGTAGCATGATATCGTATTGTTGGAACAGGTGAGACAACAGCTAGAGGGGGTAAAGACATAGGTACAAGGGGTTGTACTTTAGGAAAAAATGGAATGGGATGCCTTGGGTCTATTTTACCAACTTGAATAAGGAAATTTTCTGCTCTAATAGAAATATAATAAGCATTAGGAAGAGTAAACCCACCCATAGGCTGAATCATTACAAAAATTTCACTATTTAAAGCCTTTAGGAAAAATAAAAAATGCATGCTACGGTGAAGGCTTTACCATCATGGGAATTCTATCCCAAGTCCTCTGGAATTGGTAGTTAAAGTTTGACATGTGCTCGTGAGGAGCTCTCTTAATGGTACTTAGTTGCTCTAGTAAAGAAAAATGGTCAGATTTGTCCTCAAGCTGTCGATGCAAACCGTCACCCAACTAGTCCCATGTTGGAATTGAATTTGTTGGAAGACCTCTAAACCATTGCAAGGCTTTTACCTTCAGTGATGCAACCAAGATCCTTAGTGCTATGTTCTCCTCGATGACATTATGAACTGAACACAAAGTTTCCACATCTCAAATGTGCTCAACAGGGGTGGTCTGATCTTCTCTGGTGAAATATGATAGAATTTTGAGGGATGTAAGAATAATCTCATTATGATGAGAAAGAAATAATGGGCTGCCCACATTAAATGGTGTAAACATAAACTGCCTTGCCATCACTGGTGCTTGTGCTATAGGTATCAGATTTTTTTGCACTGAAATTGTGGGGCTGAGATTTGGAGGTGTGTATTTTAACCTCCTTGGTGAGTCAAAAATTCTTCTTGCTTTCCTACCCCTCCTTGGTGCAGATAACCACAAATACTCGAACGAAGTAGTACTTGATCTATTTTACACTTTTCTCATATGCTAGTTACACTAGATGTGCATGCAAAACCAAAGAACGGAGTCACCGAGTATAAACTAAAAACCTCTAAAAGGCTATAAAATTGTTGTGTATACTAGAAAAGCAACTCAAAAATTTAAAAACTTTCTCCAAAACAAGTTTCAGAGTCCCACCGAGTGTGCCAAAAATTGTTGGCGATAAAGATTATACCCTATCTAGGTTTGACTCAACTATCCTGTTGAAACATGGAAGCACTCTCAGGTTGTGGGTGACCTATGGCGAGAATGAATCTCCAAATAGGGATAAATCCCTTGGAAAATCACCTAAACTATAGAATTTTCTAAGGAAAAGGGTTTTGAAAGATAATTGAAAATGAAAATCCTAATCTCTTAAGGGGTGATGCACCAAAACTTTAACTTATTTTAATGACTTCACTCATAATAAATTCCTCAAAACATTAACTTTCACAATCTCATCTAAAAAATACAACTTAATGGTGATTTACATGAAGGCTTGAAAACACATAGATTCACAATAATGAGACATAACAAAGGATCTAATTTTTATGATCACAATGAAACATTGAATTAACACTGCAAATATGAGACAAAAACATGAGATATGAATGCTCTACTATTTTATTAAACTAAAGGAGTATGAAAATCTAAGAATTTGAGTACAAATATCATTCTTACAAAGTTCTTTGCAAGTGAACAAGAGAGTAAGAAGCTAATCTGAATGAGAATAAACTAAGTTTTTCTCCAATAGATTCCTAAAAAATGTCTCCAAGAGTGAGAATAGAAAAATATGACTGAACTAATCTCCAAAATAGTAACTTCAAAGCCATTTTCAAGCTCCAAAGAAAAGCCTCAAAATCAATGCCCAAACTGCCTCCAAACTAGATGAAAATGATATAAACTTTCCTCCCAAATGGGTCGATCCAAAAAAGACTCAAAAATCACCCCTAAACTAACTGAAAATAGAAATGGAAGCTTTAGTTTGCCCATTTTTTTCTATTTTTCTCAAAAGGACTCAAACTGCAATGGGAAAGCTTCTAAGACAACTCAATATTTGCTCTAATTTAACTACATTTTAAATAAAAAATACTAAGACAATCTATAACAGCATTGCCTTTGTAATGTTTCACAGTATTCAGTTTTGATTTACAAAATAGAAGGCTCAATTTACACTTGGTTTGATTTTTTAAATTATAAACCTTCCTAACTTGAGCTTTTGATTTTCAAAATAAAAAAATACATCCCCTTGATATTTTATTTTCTATACAAATTAGAAAAAGACTAAGGCTCAAGCTATGTGATTTTCTCAAAAATCATAAAATATCAAGCATTAAGGCATAAAGCCTAGGTATGAAATATATGCAAAGGGTAACAATAAAATATCACAAAGGTATTCGTAGAGGCCGAGTATTTTAAGACAATGTGACAAAACTCTAAGGTCGAATTAGGGCAATTTGAAAACCCTAGGACAAAAGATTTGAGCTCCTCATTTCCCTCGTTCATTTTGCACTTCTTTTTTTGGAAAAACTTACTCTGCTGGGTGTCACCATTGAGCTAGGGTTTGAGCTCAAACTTGTCCATTTTTTGTTACTTCTGGGTGATTTCTATGGAGATTCTTGTAGGAAAATTCATGGTAAGTCTTCCTTTGTCACAAGTTTGAACCATGGCCTCCATTTCAAAATCACTTTTTGGTCTTTACAGCTGCGACCATGAACATATTTCTGATGTATTTTAATTTTTTTCCTCTGTCAACACTCCTTTTCACTTTGAGACCACCATTCACTCTTTTGGTTTGAGCTTTTGGAGAAAATCTATGGGAGAAACCCACATATTTACATGTATTTTCTCAACAGACAAAGCTTGGGTAAGCCTTTTCACCATTTGAGCTCTATACTTTTCTTCATTTTTGTTGGTAAAAGCTCAAATCGAGCTCAATAAAGGAAAGATGATAAATACGTTTTGTTTTTGTGAAAGAAATATAGAAAATACTATAAACTTCCTTCATGAAGGTTACGGCCTCACTCATGCAAACTCCATGGGCCACACAAGCAGCTAAACAACTCTAGGCCATGGCCATGAGAACACACATTGTATTTCAATATTTGTATTTCCTCTTTGTTTTGTTGATGAAAAGCTCCACTCGAGCTCAACCCAAAGAAAATAAAATAAAGAAACTCTACAAACTAAAAGAGTCTTTGCATTTAGTCTATTACTCCTTTATTTTATGGAACCCTCTAACCCTTCATGCTCATGGGTACATGGCATTCTAGGTTTTGTTTATAAGCTTGAGGGTTTTTTTTTTGTACTTATGCTCCTCCATTTAAATTTCAAAAAAATGGGCCCAAAACCCTAGCTTGTGACCTCTCTTTTCATGTGAAATGAAATGAAACCCTTTGGTTGGTCCTCACAACAAAGCCACTGACCCATTTTTGTAGAAACACCCAACATTTTAACACATAACTCTGGGTTTTATTTTACTTGCACTTCTCCTTCAAATCCTTACATGGCTACGAATGTACTTTGTGCTCCCATTCCATGAAGAAATAAATAAAGGCTCCTTTCTTTATTTTTAGATATTAAGGATCTTTTTCCATTTCTTCCATTACTCTATAGCAATTTTATCATAGCATGAATTGCATTTGGAAAGCAATATGCACATACAAATGTTATGAGGCTTCACCACCATAGGTTGTAACTCATTCTCTATTTAGAAAGTATGCATAAAACACTACTTCTCTTCAGGAGCATAAAGCATACAACTATAGACCCTCCTTTATGGATGCTCTTTTCAAAGCACTGAAATATGTCACACCATTGAAACAAGGACCTGAATATTGTGCTTTATTTTTCTTCAGTAATTGTGTTGTCCTTTAGGAAAAAATCATTGTCTCCTTCAAATCTTTTGCATTCACAGATTCATGATGGTTCTTTTGCACTCTATGCTATGACTACATCATTTTTCCTCTTCTTGTTTGTTCATTTCTCTTGTGGGTATACACTTTCAATACCTTATTACTCCTTCAAGCCTTGAAGAAGACATAGTTGCTGCCCAACCATTGACATTGAAATCCTTTACAATGAGAGCTTGATTATTACTTCTCTTAGCACCCCATGAACAATGCACTCTTTGTTGTCCTTTCTATGTGAGAATTATTTATCATAATTCCTTGACTCTTGATTGTTGTACCTTTAATGTATATATTCCAAACAACATGAAAAATAGGAAAAATTGATGATATATGACAGCAATAATATATGATAACAGCAATGTGAGAACAAACAATGACAACATGAAATCTAGCCTACAAACATAAATCTTTCAATGAAAGATAGTGCAATTTTATTCTATTCTACATATTCATTAAGCATTTAAAATAATTCCTTTCTCATTTGTGATTTTCATTTCATTGCACTTCTGAATTTATTGCCATGAATGGGAAATGAATCTATTACTTTTGTAGTCACTTTATGAAATACTGCTTCAATTGAAAAAAATGCTTTGATTTGAGCAATATAAATGTGCATTCCTATCTCATTCCCTTTTTTGAAATTTAAGGGAAACATGTTAGGCTCAACCCTTGTGGGAGCCAATTTTTTCACCACATGCTATGATCTCCTCAAAAATGAATCAACAACATGGTTTCTCCTATACTTGCACAATGAACAAACATGTTATATAGAAAAATAGTGAAGCTCAATGCTCCTGTGATGCTTTATTTTCAGGCTCTCCTATATACGTATGATGCCCACTCAACTGACTCAATGCATCATAGTCATGTGCTATATTTCTATTGATAGGACATATGTTAAGATTCATATCTAGAGCTCTAACCACCCTTTTCATCATGATGCAGGTTCATTTGGAAGATCATGAGTGAGGAGAAGTAGACAACAATGAAGAACAACACAAGATTCCAATAGGAAATGATTGCTATGTATCTTTTCATGTGCTCTTTTCATTACTTTATCTTCAGATGCATAGTATATCCCGCATGTTTCATTGGTTCAACTACTCCCATGGCTTGTATGGGACATTTGATTACTCCTTTCTTTCCAATGAATATAAATTCAACACTTGTGCGATTATATGTATATTTCATTTGCAAAATGAATGAAACATTGTGAAATGAACGAAAGAATTGCAAAATGAATGAAAGAAACTTCTTGTAATTTCTATATTCTCCTTTATGCTACAAAGCATTGAATGACAAAACTGAATTCTTTTTTTTCTATTGTAACGCATTGCACAATAACATCTAAACTCTTTATTTTAAACTTTAATATGCAATGGTTAAGCATGACAAAAATATGTTAGAATCTTTTCACCTTAAAATGAAAATAAACTACTTGTACTATACCAAATCGAGTTGTAGGTAAAAATTTGGAAACAATCATATTATAATTAAAAAAGAAATAAAAATTGGGTTATGAAATCCTTCCCCTCTTGGAAGAAGCATCATCCCAATGTCTATGTAATACAAATCAAAGCACACATGTCTATTTCAACATCACATAAAATTGTTCCAAGTCAAAACGTCATAATATTTTAATAAAAAAATTTCAAGTAAAATTATAAAAGTCTCTTTCTTAAGAAAGAAAATATGGAAAGGAGAGTTATTTTTCTTCTGCATCCTGCCAAGTAGCACTATCTTTTGAGTAATGATCCCGCTGGACCTTAAATTGAGTAATATATTTGCTCTACAACTTGACATTGCATCTATCCAGAATTCTAATGGGCTCCACTAGGACCACTCCTAGATCTTGTAGCTGGAAGGATTGCCAATCAAGCACATGATCTACATCAGGTTGCTATGACCTAAGAAAAGAAACTTGAAACACATTATGAAGTCAAGCCAGAGTAGGTGGTAGAGCTAGTCTATAAGAAAATAGGTTAATCACTTCCAAGACTTCAAATGGTCCAACATATCTTGGGGAAAACTTGGAAGACTTTCCAAAAGAAATAGAAATTTTATGAGGTTTAACTCTTAAGAAAACTTTATCCTTGACTGCGAACTATCTAAGAGTCCTGTTCTTGTCGGTATAACTCTTTTTTTGGTCCGCCACCTCCTTCAGTCTACTCTTACTAACTTTAATTTGTTCTTTTGTTTCCTTAAGTATTTTAGGTCCTACTATGATCCTATCCTCCAATTTATCCCAATTGATGGGTGTACGACACTTTCACCCATAAAGAGCTTCAAATGGTGCCATGCCTAGGGATGTGAGATAAAATTTGTTGTAATAAAACTCTACCAAGGAAATATTCTTCCCACTTAAACTATTGGTCCATAAAATACACTTAGAGGAGGTCTTCGACTACCTAATTCACCCTCTATGTTTTTCCATCAATCTGAGGATGATAAGATGAGCTAAAATTTAGTTTGGTTCCCAATGCAGCATTCAGGGTCATCGAAAATCTTGAGGTAATCTAAGTGTCCCTATCAAAAACAATAGTCTCTGGCACTCCATGCAAGCGGAAGATGTCCTAGACAAATTTCTTAGCTAGGGTCAACAATCCATCCTTAAGGTTTCTTGGAATGAAGTGCACAACCTTAGTCAACTTATTGATCATGACAAAGATAACATTTTTTTTCTTGCTCAATGACAACCCCTATATGAAATCCATATTGATCACCTGCCATTTATACTCAGGTATGTCATGAGGATACAATAGCCTAATTGAATGTGCATGCTCAACCTCGACTCACTGACACTCTAAGCATTAGGCTATGTACTCCACTACATCATTCTTGAGTTTTGTCCAAAAATACAAAGCCTTCAACTCTACGATCATCTTGGATACTCCAGGGTGTCCTTAATAATATGCATTATGAACCTCCTCTAAAACTAATTTCCTCAACTCTCTAGAGTCTAGAATATACATTATTCTCTGGTATCTCAAAATACCATTTGGTTCGATCTCATACCCATCAAAATATGATGATCTAAAGGATTCACTGCTAGGGCACTCTTCACTCTCTCATAGTGCTCATCCTTTGGCAACTTATGTATCACTTGTTGTCTCAAGTTAGACCTTATCAATATTATGGTTGTCAGATG
Organism: Sequoia sempervirens; assembly: GCA_007258455.2. NCBI lineage: Eukaryota > Viridiplantae > Streptophyta > Pinopsida > Cupressales > Cupressaceae > Sequoia > Sequoia sempervirens. Next base: position 561,098,052 of record VDFB02058242.1, read on the forward strand.
TCTTCATCTACAAAGAGCATTAGCCACTTTCTTTTCTTTTCCCTTTATATACTCAATTCTGAAGTCATACTTACTAAGTAATTTCAACAACCTTCTTTGTCATGCATTAAGTTTTGGTTGAGTAAAAATGTATGTCAATCCAAAGTGGTCTGTCTTGAGTTCAAATCACTTTCCCAAGAGATAATTCCACCACATCTGTGAGGAATTAACTATTGCATCTAGTTCTAAATGATGTGGTTTCTAGTTCACCTCATGCTGCTTAAGCTTCCTTGATTCATATGCTACCACTTATCCATCTTTCATTAATACTACTCCCAATCCATCCCTTGAAGCATCTATGATTATTGTGAATATTCCATTAGGATTGGGGATGGTCACTATTAGTGTTGTCTTGAGCCTCTCATTCAAGAGTTGGAATTCCTGCTCATATTTCTCTGTCCATTCAAACCATGTTCCCTTTCTTTAGAGTGAGGTGATAACATATGCAATATGGGAAAACCCTTGCACAAACTTTCTATAGTATCCTACAAGGCCCATGAAGCTACATAATTCTAACACATTCTGAGGCACTGGCCATTCCATTATCACCTTGATCTTTTTAGGGTTTACAAAGACTCCTTCAACTGAAATAATATGGCCTAGATAGTGCACCCTGTCTTGATAGAATGAACACTTGGATAGCTTCCCAAAGAGTTTCCTCTCTCTCAATCATTGTAGAACTATCCTCAAGTTCCTATCATGATCTTCAATATACTTTGAGTAAACTAGGATTCCATCAATAAAGATTAAAATAAAGTCATCCAAGTAGTCTTAGAATACACTATTCATCAGGTTCATAAAAGCTGTTGGTTTATTAGTCAAACCAAAAGGTACCATGATAAACTTGTAATGTCTGTATCGAGTTCGAAAAGTAGTCTTCATAATATCTTATTTATTAGTTCTCAACTAATGGTACCCTAGCCTAAGATTGATTTTGGAAAACACTATCACTCCCTTCATCTGATCAAACAACTCATCAATTATCGAGAGTAGATATCAGTTCTTGATGGCCACCTTGTTCAACATTCGATAATCTATACATAGATGCTAGGTTCCATCCTTCTTTTTCACAAATATAACTAGTGATCCCCAAGGAGACACACTAAGTCTTATGAGCCCTTTTTTAATAAATTCCATTAACAGAGCCTTTGACTCATTGAGTTTTTTGGTGGTTATCAGATAAGGTGCCTTGGATTGAGGATCAGTTCCTAGTATAAGGTCAATAGAGAAATAAAATTCCTGTTTTGGATGCAACTCTATGAGTTCATCAGGGAATACATCTTGGAACTCCTTGAGAATAGGATAGTCATCTAAATATGGTTCCCTACTGTTAAGGTTACTAATATGCACAACATAAATTGTACACCCCTTTCAACAAGCTTTCTTGAGTTGCATAGTAGAAATATTCCTAAGCTCTAATGGTCTTTGCATTCCACAAATCTCAACTGGGTTTCCATAATCATTTAGATAATTGACTACCTTATCCTCAGAGTTCACTTTAGCCTTATTCTCGATTAAACAATTTATTCCCAAAATTACATAATATGATACTAAAGGTGCCACATACAAGTTGACCTAGGTTTGAGAGGTTGGAAGCTCTAACTCATTGTAAAAGAGAAAGGTGTCTACCCTTCACTCTGCTCGATTACCATACTAGATTGTGCATGAGTTTTCCATGTATCTAGGTCTAATAGGTATCTTGGATATTATTCTAAGATCTATAAAAAATTCAGTAGCTCTGGTATTAGTTAAAATAGAGACAGATTGGCCATAGAGCTTACCTGTGAGCTGAATTGGCAAAGCCTGATACTCTGCATGTTTGTTATCCATGATAGTGTGGATATGGGGATACTAAGTCTACTGATAGCATCCTTGCTTCCACAACTTCAACCATTGAGGAAAATTTGAGGCATAATGATTGCCTCTAGAAGTATAGCATCCATCACGAGGCCCTTTATGACCTCATTGGTTTTCCTCTCTGAAGCCCTTTTGATTTTAGTCATCTTTACCCTTGTTTTTGTTTTCCTTCTTATTCTTTCCACCATTACCATCTTCACCCTTCTCCTGTGAATCACTTCCTCACTTGATATTATGGATCTGATGGTTCTTTTCTCCTTTATGAGATTTCTTGTTACCAAATTGGGACTTAGGATTTGCAGTATTGTGGTAGTTGGATAACTATTGTAGTTTATGTTCTTGTTTGATGGATTTTTAGAAGAATTAATTCATGGTAAGAGGATCATGCATATCCACTTTAGTTCCAATGTGAGGTCTTAGTCCCAATATGAATTTCCAAATGTGGAAATGTTTGTCTCCCTAATATTGAGGCACATACTTCAATAGGTTGGTGAACTTTTCCCAATACTAGGTCACTATCATGCTCCCCTGAGTTAAATTCTAGAATTTAGTCACCTTCTTATCAAAGAAAAGTTGTGGTAACCATCTCTTCCTAGAAGATTGGAGGAAGAGTTCCCAACTAATCTCAGTAGGTTGAAGATTTCTTTCTAACTTCTCATTATCCCACCAAGTCACTGCTTCATTGGTAAGCTGATATGTAGTCCATGCCAGTCTCAATAATCCATACCTCTGCTCCTTTGATAACCTTACCATCAATTTAGGTGGTGCTAGTCTTTTGATATCTTTCCAAGCTCATCCTTAATTCAACCTCATGAACTTCCTCCTAGACCACCATCTCCATGATTGACTTCTGCATTCCTGCTCTCATGTGATTCTTGTTCTATGTGGTCCATTTGAGCCTCTTGTCGATTTAGAAGCTCTAAAATCTATTCTAGCCTCTTGTTAGGTCCGTTGTCGGAACCACTACAACCCATCTCTTTCCTGGTGGTCACCATGCTAACTCACACTTAACCTGCAACACATTCACATCTATCACATCTCAACATTAGGTTCTATGAATAAACGTTTTTGTTCTACATCACATAATTTACACATTCATATATCCCTCATTCATAGAAGACATACACATTCATACATAATAAAAATATTGTGGAGTCCTTCATTTGAACACACCAAAAATATTTTCTTGTTTTATTTATATTAAAGGTTAGTGAATAGACCCTTATTTACAAAAGGCTTCTTGTTACATTATTCAGCTTTCTCATCATCAGAAAGAGAACATTCCTCTAGGTCCTCATCTAAATTTATATGAAGTTTCATAGAAGAGGATGGTTGAGCCCGCATGCTCTCCTTTTCCTCTTTAGTTAACAAGGGTGCATTGGGTCCACACCCTAGATGCTAGTCCTTGATTGTAGAGAGCTTTTTGATCTTAGGTGTTCGCTTCTCATCAATCTTCTTGCCTCTATCTAGCTTCATTCATGTAAGGGATTGAGCTAGAGTTTTCATCATTGCAAATCTCTAGGTGAACCTCAGTGTTAGCACCTTCTTCTTCTACAACTTTCTTATTTGAGGTCCTAACAGTTTTCCCTTTCCTTTGTCTCACCTTTTACCTTCCCATACCTGTATGCAATCCAGGTTTGGTCAATTCTTAGGACAACTAAATTTGGTCAAGGGTCAACTATCCCTAGTCAAAACTATGGTGGACTCAAAAGACCTAGAGTTGAACCCTAAGCTTTGATACCAAATGTAACAACCCATTTTGAATTATTACTTAAATAATATTATTGCAAATGGCATATGAATATATTCAACATAAAAATACATAGCTAAGAAGCTATAGTCAATCATGGAAACACACATCTAATTAAAATGAGTCAAATATTTGTATATTCAATTCAAATATCAAATTACAATACTCAATTTTGACTTGGCTCAAAAGGCCACAAAGTCATTACATTACACAACTTTACATAAAGGTTACATCAAGGTTATATCAAGGTTACACCAATGTTACATCAAAGTTACATCATATACTAAGATAGTCTTGTAAACATCCAAGGTTCCTCTTGATGCTCGCCTCCATTGGTGGACGAGAACATGGTTGAAGCACTTTACCGCCCAACTACGAAGCTTACGCTTCCCCAAAATTCTTCCAAATTGAAGAATACTTGATCCTGCATGGAAAGTTTAGCAAGAGAATAATCTGGAAGGTGGAATCTGGTGCATGCCCATATATCAACACACAATTTCTATCTACAAGTTAGAAAAGAAAATGTAAGATCTATGCTAGGAATGGAAAAGAGTGTTATCATAGAGTCCATACATAAAAAAGAACTATATTGCTTGGCCAATCATAAAAACTTTGCTGCAAAAACAAAAAATAGGTTTTGGTAAAGAAAACCCATACTCTCTGAACTCCATTTCGACACCCATCCTAGAAGCTAACTTTATACTACACCATATCTTATTAAATCTATTTACCCTCTAGCAGCATCTACCTTGAGGTGCTCTAGTCTACTTATGTATGATTGTTCTATTCAAGTAAAAAAATATTCTTCTCACATATGTCTACGAAAAAGTAAAATTAGATTACTAATTTCCTTACTAAGCAAAAATAAAATGCATGATTCAAATGGAACTGTACTTTACATTTCAAGTGAACTAGGGTTTTGTAGTGACTTTGAGACACACATTATCAACACCTTTTATCTATTGGGCAATGGATTCAAGATGTGAATTATATGTGTCCTCCCTTTTGGCTATAACTCAAGTTATTTGGAACTTTTAGATGTTTATGCCTTACATAAACTTGTAATGAAGTGATTATGGGACTCTTCTCATCAATCCAAATCATCCTCCTAGATTACTGTGATTTACTTAAAAGAATTTAATTCTTCCTTGAAGAAACCAGTCAAATGAACCACATAGAAACATAAAATGTGCTTTGATAAACCAAATATATCATTGATATATTGATTTAAGTAATAAGGAAATATCAAACTAGAGACAACCACGTAATCATAGACAATAATAACAACAAACAATTGAAACAAAAGTTCAACCAACAAATTTCCACTTCTTCTCCATTAATTTGCTTCAAAGGATATTACAATATATATCAAAAGTCTTTTCCTTTCAAAAAAATGATATTGTATTATCGCCTCCCCTTCTATTTACCTATATCTTTTTGTTTGGCCTTGGTTTCCTTCTTATACAAAATTAAGAAATCATACAAGCTACAAATAATTACATTTCAAAAGATACAACTATTCATTAATGTTGTTTACTTTCAACATGAAATTAAATTTGACTAAAAGCTTATAAACATAAAATTCTTGGAACAAACTTCATCTCCACAGACATATATTCTTGGATCCAACAAGGCTCTTAGTATCTACATTTCCCGTGCAATGAACATGTTAAAGTGGGAAATATGTTCAATGTATCTCTCACTGGCATATGTATCAGTGGTCACAATTAGGTCCTTCATAGAAAATTCCAAAGCAAACATTCCTTCTAGTCATAAATGTGTGTTGTCCACCACTGTCAATTAACCATTTACTAGGTCAAGGGCTTGAGGAAACAATTGAGCTAATTCATCCTTCCACACACTTTGTTCCTTGAGATCACCTGTATCACTAAAAAAATTAGGAAAATGGATATCCAATGGTTGATCAAAGTCACCAAGCTCTTTTGTAAGCACAATATGGAATCGATTCTACATATCAACTAGTTTGTCACAAGTCTTAAGTATTTTTCCATCAACATCTTCTTTAGTCACCAACTCTTCCCTTTTTTCCATCATTTTGTGTTGTCATATATTGGGTTCTTAGACAACAACATAATTTTTAGTGTAAGTTATCCAAAATCTTCCAGCTTTTGCAAGTACCTTTTCAAAAAAAAAATCTTATTAATTCTAAAACGATATTAAACTTAATAGTCTTCATTTCTTTACCCAATTCATTATATTTGTTTTGGATCTTTTCAACCTTATGTTTCCAGTATGCATTCTTAGTCATTGCTTCTAATAGCCTATCATCATGATCCAATAGTTGTGGGTAAGATCCTAAAGAATATAACATTTTTTTCTTATACCTAGCTATTTCATGTCTTAAATTCTCATTTTCCAAGGCATATTTTTTATTTTCCTTCAGTAACTTTTAAATTTGGGCTTTTTTAAATTTAGAAACATTAATGTTTAGGTCAGAAGTCTCAATAAAATCAATATCTCCCACTCTATGTACAAAAAGAGGACCAAAGACCTTGTTTGGGTCATCAATAATTTTTGACTTCTCTAGTGGATATAGAGCCCAAATCTGAAGAGTTGCATTATCAGGATTGTATCCTGACCTTGTGTAGATTGTATCCTCTACTTCAATGCTTAATTTCAAGGTTTTATTTAACTCTTCGTAAAGCTATCAAATATAATTGCAAAACTTATATCCTAGCCTAGGAGGAGCATAACACCAGCCTCTTGTATTAATTCTCTTCCCTTATCTAGAGTAATATTTTCCATTTCTTTATCCACTTCCTCTTGCAACTCCTTTAGGGATTTTGCTTCCTTCTCAAGAGTAATTTACTTAATCTTTTCTCTTATCAGTTTTCCTTTATATTTATAAAAAAATGATCTAAACTCTACAGATTTACCAAAAGAATCATCAGAAACAAATTTTTGGCTTGCAAGATGCCTAACATCATCAAAAAGTTGATCTAAGGATTCCAGCATAACTACATTTATTTCTAGTGGGGGCTCACACTTTTCAATAATAGGTTTAGTTATTTGTACAAATTTGACTTCACCTTCAATTTATTCTTCACTCGCCATAGATGTATCAATAGAGAAACTAACATTTGGGGTGGGTTGTGGAGAGATATGGAATAGCGGAACATCTTTCATCCTACATCCCTCTAATGTCTTCTATCAGAGGAGCATTTTTTCTTCTTTTGAACACAGAAGGTGGCACATCCCTAGTTAGTTTAGTCTCATGTAAGAGTAATTTATCCAATATTTCTAAAGGATCCTCAACCTCAAGGAAAGCACCTGTGTATAATGAATTATTACTCATTCTCCAAGCCTCAACCATCATCACTCTATTGTATAAATATCTTATTTTGGTTGCATGGTGTTCATCAACGTTCTTGATTAGGTTATCCTTTATAAGGAGCACATGTTTATATGCTTTTAAATTTTGTTTCAATTTGACATTATTGATAAATTGTTTAGGATCGACTCCCTTCCTCTCATTTCCCTTTGGAAAATTATAATTTCTAATTTTTTGTTAATAATTTCATATCCTTTATTAGAAACAATAGAGAAATCTCCAAAGAAAAGTGTACCAGGCATGATTGACTATTTGTTATAGCATTTAAGATACATAAAATATGAATAAGCCATCTACCTAACAATTTCCAAGTATGCTATCTTATCCAAAACTATTTTTGGTAAGAGAAATAGGGTTCCTTCAAAACCATACACCTAGATCTTAGTGCAATCATCATAAGCATACCAGTCTCCCCAATTATGGTCAAATTTTCCTCTTTGATCCTTATCCTTAGGCTGGAGAAACTTTTGTATTTTTGGTGACAAATTATAGTCACAGGGATGACCAAGAAGCTTGTACAGTGGTCTTACAAAATACTGTTTGAAGTATAAATAATGTGATCTATCACATCTGCCATCCCATATCGCAGTCCACATTTGTATAGGCCTAATCTCTCCATTGTCATCCATATCTTTTATCCTTAAATGATAACTCCATATTCCCATGGTTTTCCCCTCATGTAGGATGAGATGCATAAACAATGAATAATGTGTGAAATGGATGCATCCATTGTTATTTTTTATAGAAGTTAGGCCATTATTGAGATCATTTTCCAAATATTTAGCATAATCAAATTTTCTAGCATCTTGGCTTTGTATATTGGTTGTTAGAACCATTAGAGATGTGGACATTAGTGTAGGAGCATCCAAACCCAAAACTTGACAAATAGAGTAGTAAGTGTACTGAAAATATTCTTCAAATAATTCCATAGAGAATGGAGGGTGTTCATCATCTAAGAATACTTTGATTCGATTCCCTTAATCTCATGGTCTATGCAAAGGAAACCTCCATCTCTTATAACTAGTTTCCATATTGTGATACTCTTCTAAAAGGTCTCAAATCCTAAATTTCATATTTTTGCTTGTGTCCAACTGAATTTTTTTGGAAATATAATTCTTTGTAATAGGAACAAAGGAAGATTCATCTTCTAAATAAATCATACATATTTGTGGGTCATATCTTTCTACAAGTACCCTAATTAGTTATGTTATCTCCTAGAGTTGCACCCTAACTAAGATACATGATCTAGCATGTTAAGCTACATGACTTAGTATTTCAGAGAAACATGGGAAGACCTCTAAAGTTGTTGGTAACTTGTAAAAAGAGGTCAACCTCTAGAGAAGGCCGCTTTCCTTTTGGTATCACCTAATCTAATATACTGAATTTGGTAGAGGAAAAGGGTATAAGGAGATGTTTTTCAAGTTAAGTTGCACCCTAACTAAGCTGCATGATGTAACAAGTTAAGTTGTAGGACTTAGCACTCTAGAGAAACATTGAATCACTCCTAGACTGTGGGTCACCTAAATTTTGGAGTGAATCTCTAGATGAGGCTAGCTCCTAGCTAGTTATCACCTAATACTACTGCTTTTACTAGGAAAAGAGATAAGGAGTACATAAATCAAAAACTACTCCTATGGTGATGAACCAAACTTAGTAGGACTATGAAACTCAGCTTGTAAAACACTTTCTTGCATTGATAGAAAAAACAAGCTTGCACAACCTATTATTGTATGTTCTTGCATAAGTATTTCATAGAAAGGTCTTAAAGCTCACACTTCAAGGAGGAAGGAATCTTCAATGCTAAAAGCTATTTTGTATTATATGACACAATATGTAACCTCCAACAACACACTTTTGCATAAAGGAATCAAATTCATGACACAAAGTTTAAAGGAAATGAAGACTATCTCATAGATAACCTAATCAATCATGTGGGAACACAATAATGCAATAAACAAGAAGGAAAAAATTTCATATCAATGACACCCAAGGCTTTCACTGTATTTCATATCCAACATGAGTTACAAAGTATGTTGTATTTTCCTCAAAGGACTCACAAGAGTTGCAAAGCAGAAAAATTACAAGTAAGAGCTAAGTACAAAAGAGTCACTCAAGTGACTATATCCAAATCCTAACCAAACTCCATCAAAATAGCTCCTAGAAGCTTCTTGGGTCAGATGCACCAATAAAGCCAAAAATATAGCAACAATATCTCCAATAAATGGGCTTAAATATGCAAAAAAAATCAAAGCATGACTATATCCTCCATAAAAACACAAGAAAAGTGCCAAGATTTTCTTCAAATGCTTTGAAAATACAAAAGAAGCTCCCCTATATTCCCTCCTCTTGTTTGCAAACTGAAAACAACCTTCCAACATGCTCTCAAAGTCATAATTAGGTCAAAACAAACCCCTATATGCTAGACACATGTTGGTTAACTTCCCTAACCTCTCCTAGATGCTTGGAGAACAATAAACTCTCAACAATATCTCCTTAAATTTACTTGCAAAGCATAACACATTATTTTTGCATTTAAAATAGCAATTGATTAAGTAATTTATAATGTATTACTTAAGTCAAATTCTTTACAATCAATGCAAAAATAAAAGGCTCGACCATATGTGATCAAATGAAAAAATAAATCTATTCCCAAAGGACTCCTAGTAAAACTCATAAGGCATAGCATGGGATATTTGAAAATATAAGGCATAAAACTAGGACAAACCCATGGGTGCATTAGTTTGATAAAAACATTTAAAAAGAAAAGATGTAAATTCACTTTATGACATTGGCCTCCATTAGGGTTAAAACCCTAACTCACAAAACTAAGGAATTTTTTTTTCATTTTGTCCAATCCCTTTTCAAATATGAAGACACTGAAAAGTTAGGGCTTGGTAGTGCTACCATGAGTTTTAGCAGAGCACTGTGGAGGGTCTCATGATGGTTTTTTGAAGAATACATATTTTTCCCCTGTAAATCCTAATAAAAGGATTCAAGTAAGCTCCTTTCCTAAGTTCTTTTCCTAAAAACATTTTGGTTTGACTTCTTTTTTTGAATATATGCTCAAAATCGAGCTATCTCTATAAAAGAAGAAAGAATCTCCACTTTGTGTATTTCCTGCTATCTCTATGCCCATATTTGTTTGCATTTTACAATGTCTCCTATAGAAATCTTGAAATTTTATGTATGAGCCCATGTATTATAAATACTGGCCGCGGCCATATTCTCCTTCATGTATTTGTTTGAAGTTTTGGCTTTACACAAGCTCACGCCACTATTCACTAGCTTTTAATAACAAAACAAATGAAAATAATAGCTTTTATTTCTTATCTTCCAGCCACTACTTACAGGATTGATGACTATCCCGCAATTACTATTTTGACTTGTTTGTCATCTTGCAATACTATTGCATTACTCTAGAAACTGTTACTCATTTACAAGTTCTTCATCTTAGGATTTTAGTATTGTGGCATTCATCATTCTCATAGGGTTTCAACTTTATGACCTTCATATCAACACCATGATCTTCATACTCTCTTATGGTTATTTTACTATTATGTTACCATTATTCACTAGATCCATCCGTTTATAAGTCATTCTTGATTTCAGTTTACCATTTGCTTGTCACCATTAATTGTCTTTGTGGTTTTTTTGATGAAACAATTATAAGAAACCATGTCTTACCTCTTGTCTTCATGAGGATCCATTGATGTTTCTCCTCTTTTCAAAATCCCCAAATGGGTTTTGGAATATTTGCAGAGAAAAACAACTGGGTTATTGAAACCCAAACTCTATTTCATCATTAACCCATTGTGTGTCATGTCTGTGGCTAGGCCTCTCTTAAATGGCTATAAGAAGATGATAATGTTGTATTATTTGAAGAAAATGTATATACATTGTCACTTATTCCTTCTTTATGGTTGTCATTTGAAACCATTGTGCATTATTCTTTGTGATTGCTCCTCTATCTTTCAGTTATTAAGCTTCTCTATGCATAAATTATACTTTACTTGCATGAATGTCTATAGATGAATGGCATTTGACCTGTCATGCCCATAGAGTAACTCTTAGCATTGCTACATTTTTATCCTCAATAGGCTTGTAGTCCATTCATTGAATATTCCACATTACTTAAAGAGAGTACACCAATAACCCTATTCCACACAGAATAATCTTTCTCAAATGATCCTCAACATGCACTTTGTTGAGCTCCACCCTTTTAATAACAAGAATCATTTATTTCATGATAACTATCTTGTTTTTCTTCTATCATATTTCAATGCAAATTGTTAGGAATTAATATATGTTTTCAATAGGCTATCTTCCTCACACTAATCATACTTGACTAGCCATCCCTTGAAGTGGTATTACAAGGTGACAATCATTGATGAATATTTTCTACCCATAAGCATTTGATACTTGTGACTGTCGACTAGCATAGAATCTTTGTGCACTTATGACACTATGACATTAGTTTTGAGAAGACCCCTCTTTTAAATGTTGTAGCTTAATTTTCTCTCCTTCTGTTACTATCTTATATTTTCACAATCGTGTATGCTTTATATTGTATTTCATAATACACTTGCATTAATACATCCTTCATGTCAGTTGTCTATGCATTTGTGAAATAACTATCCTTTCATAGAAGATTGCATATACTCTATGATTTTCCTTGAACAAGTACATGTGATTTGTGACAGTGACAAATATTTCACTATCACAAATGATGTACACTTGTTTGAGTGAACCATAAAGAGATAAATTATCAGATGAGTATCTTTCAATGCCTCTTTAAAGCACAACAAGTTAGCACACTGGACTCAACCCTTGTGGGAGCCACATTTACCCCATGTGTTGTAATTAGATGAATTAAAACAACATTACTTTTCTAAACCTGAACATGAAGCAAACAAGTTAGAACAAATATGCGCATATGATAGAGGTGTTTGATGGTCCTGATGCTTTCTTGGACATTAGTATTTTGCATGCTTTTTTAATGAACTTGAAGATCAATTTATATGTTCATGGGTGGATGAAAATGTAATGTGAGAGACCTTCATTGCTTAGATCACTGCTCTAACATCATTGTTATTGCTAGATGTAGGAATTAGGAGCAATATGGAGCTAAGGAGGACATGAAGTAGCTCAAGGTGGAAGAAAAAGCAAGGCATCAAACACCAAACCAGTCATTAGGCAATGGATGGCCTCTTTCCTTACATGTGCATTCTATTTTCTTATCTATCAATGTATATGCTTTTCTTCATTTACATTGAACAAGTTAGTCTCATGGATTGTGTTAGACAATATGCATTTTTAAAATCAATAAAGATTACTTTTCAGAAAATATTTGTGTAAATATTTCCTATGTTACATGCACTTGTATAAATGAAATAGTCTATTAATGTAATATTTATGATTTCTACTTATACACCTGAATGTAATGTAGGAAAGATTAAAAATGTACCTTTTCTTATAGTCTTAAAACAAATAGCTCAACCTAATTGAGCTAATAGTGAAATTAGGTAACAAGTTCCACATTAACAAATACATTAGGTACTACTAATCTTCCAAAATTCAGCCTCCATGGATTGGATATAGGCTGGTGCCTATATATTTTTCTATAATGATATATGAAACATATCATAACCCCTCATTATAGTCCATATGTCACCCAGACCTATCTGTTTATCTTCTAATTTTTCAGCTCTGGGGTTTAATTGTGCACTTCTTTTAGACCTTGGTGTAGAGCCAAGGTATTGATCAATCAAATCTTGGTTGAAATTTTGAGATTCTATTTTTTATCTTTTAGCCTTAGGTGTTTCAAATGTTCTTTCCATAGCATCAATTTATGGAATGAACTAAACCCTAATTCTTACTTGCAATTTTAACTGGTTTGGATACTAGGAAAACTTAATTCAAGTTTAGGCATTTACTTGAACCAACAATTTCTTCTCATGTTCCTTTGTTGCCAACCACTGCTACGTTCCATGTCTTTCCTTTTTTTGAATGCTCAAGGATTTTTAAGACCATATAAATTCAGGATTTGGTTTATAACTCATTTGTCTCTGGTTCATAAATTTCATCTAATGCCAACTTTCTTATTATCAAAAGTATCATTGATTCTTTTGAATATCGACCGTTTGATTAATCTTTCATCACCATTAGTTGTTTCCTCAAAATATTTTTTTTATATCAATAAGGCAAGGAAGTGCTTTCATTGTGTCAAAGGGACCAATATTTTGTTCCACTAGTATTTATCTTTCTCCCGACAATTTTTAAGTTCAATTGTATGCCCTTAATGTTTTTGTTACATCAAGGGGACTTAAAATACTCAATCTAATATCCAAATGTCCTTCTCTCTTTCCATCAAATATTCGAAACTAGACCCTTCAAATTTCCCTTTGATGTATCTATGGGCCCACCTTATATTAAATTACATTTTTTGATTTTGGTTGATATTGAAGACATCTAAATTTGGACACTTAATTTATCCAAATTCATCCCCTTTTGTCTTATTTTCGTTAATTAAGTAATACTACTATTATTTAATTAATATCTTTAATTTTCCAAATCCCTAAGGTATTTAATCAATAATACCTTATCTCTTTAATCCTCCTTCCATCAATTGAATTAAATAAATATTCTATTTATTTAATTCCCTTCATGTCACATTCTCCATCTTTTATTATCTAATCTTAATCCTTCTTCTAATCCCATCATTAGGATGTGCACATGCCTAATCCTTGATTAGGATGTGTCACATCCTCCAACTTTTGCAAGTTGGCCTCTAATCTCTCTTAGCCACCTAACCTTCCTCTAACCCTCATCAACTAGCCTAATCAACCTCTCAAGGAATTTTTAATTCCTTTTATTCTTTCAAGGAATATTAAATTCCTTTTCTCTTCCCCATGTCTTTATGACATGTGTCCTTGGTCAACCTTATTAAAGGCTTTCTCCTTTTTGACAAGGCATCTCCCTTCCCCATGTGAATTTTTAATTCACCTTTTAATCCCCAATGCATTTAAGGAATTTTAAATTCCTTCTCTCATCCCCATAAGGATATTTGAGGAATTTTTAATTCCCACTTGTCCTCTCACCCACATGGGGACAAGTACCTCCTTTATGAGGAGATCTTGTCCAATCCCAAGGTACTTTGTACCCCTCTCCATGTCATGTCCTATCCTTCCACCTCATGTCCACTTCACCTTTTAGGGCTATCTCACTGCCACATGTCAAGATGTGAGGGCTTGTGAGTTCTCAACTCACCTTAGCCCTACATCTTGATATTTGGTGGCTCAATCTTGGCCATCCATTTCCCCTAGGAATTCCAAAAATTCCTATAAATACCCCCTCTTTTCTCTCATTTTAGGGAGATCATTTTGCTAGCCAAACTCTTGCAATTTTGTTTCTCAATCTACACTTAGCCATTTTCATGCTTTCATCCATTTCCATCCATCTTCACATCATCATCTAGCTTGCATCTTTGCCATCCAAGGAGCATACACATCAAAGATCGAAGGGCCAACCAAAGGATCAATTCGAGACAAGGTATAAAGTTCCATTTGTTGCTTTTCTTGTGTTGTTTCCAACTTAGGCTAATCTTGAGGTGTAGGTTGTTTTGGTGTTTATTTGCACTCTTTTACTTGCTGCTTGTTTTCTAACGGCACATTGACCTATCAGGATATAATATTTACCCTTTATGTTATTAGATTCTAGGAATTTCGTAAGTTGCTTTCGATATAATTCAGTTTCCTCGATAAATTTGATTTTTTTAATGTAGATCATTTCATTGAATGGACTCTAAAAAATCTCCTCCTAATATGTTGTAGTTTCTTTGATGTTGTTTATGTTTTTTCATGCAAATAATTTTATCGGAGGGACTTTAAAGTAACTCCTACCTATATGGTGTAGTCTCCCAAATATAGGTTATTTCATATTAGGACCCGATAACAAGTATGCACTTTTAGAGGATGAATTATGGGAGAAAAAATGGGATACTTAAAGTGGAAAATTTATATGACAAATTGAGTGATAGGGTGCATAAAGGAATCATAACAAAATACAATTTCTCACTAGCTTAGGGTTAGGGTTTTCAAAGATAGGTCTATACAAATTTTTATCAGTCCTAACAATGGCTCCAATTGGGGATGAATGGATCATTAGGCATTGGAAGAATCCATAACCCATCTTTGGGATGCAAACCAAAAAGCCAAAAGACTGTACATAAAAGGAAAACCAAAATTTGGGGACAAACCTAAACTACTGTGATGTAAAAGCATAAAGTTGTGTCACACTTTCAGCTAGCTTATCAACACAACTGAATTTAAGTATTTCTAACTAAAAATCAATTTTGGTCAAACATATGATCTAGTAAGATTCATTCTAGCTAAGTTAGATACTTTCCTCAACTTTTTCAACTAAAATTGCTAGCTAAAAATATATGGAGCACCACTTTAAGTCCAATTTAGAAAAAAATGAAATTATTTGGAAAGCTTGAAGTTTCAATAACTCTTACTAATGTAAATAACATTTTTTTAAAAACATAAAAATACCCTTTTGTAGATCCATAAGTATAGTTTTTAAAATTATATTTATTTTAATAGTTTAATTATTATTTATATTTTATTTTCTATTTTTACTAAAAGTAGGTTATCAACACAAAATATTAGGTTCATTACCATGCTAAGGAAAAATACTAAAACTTATTAAAAAAAATAGAAAAAAATATGATGCACTAGATAAAAGAATCTATTTCAAGATGGTATAATTTTATTTTCATTTTAGATAAATATTTAATATGAAAGTTGACGCCCCATGGAAACAACTATTTTTTGATTCACACACATTTTAATATTTATTTAAAAATATATATTTATCAAAATTGGAAAAAATACATCCATGCACTAAATTTTGAATTTATAAATACACACAATTTTTTTTAAAGAAAAACAATAAAATTTACTATAAAAATTTTGACGTCTCATGCAACTTCATTTTTCAGCATTTTATCAACAACTAAATTATAGTGTTAATTTATTAAAAACTAGTGCTAAAAAATACATATTTTACTAGTTTACATCATTTCAAAATTCAAAACATATATGTCCCTTTTTAGTGATTCAAGTTTAAAATTTGGATCAATGTTGGTCATTTCCTTTATAAAGTGTCACATAACTTTTATTTGTGATGTCAACATCAACATCGACATGCATGGAAAAAATATCTTCTTTAAGAAAAGAAATGTTTTAGAAATTGTCCATGCACTAGAAATTCCTAATTTTCACCCACCATGTTTTGCAAGTAATATGAATCTTCACCACACTTTCCTATGATGACAAATGGAATCATCCAAAAAGATTCAAACTTTTCATTTTTTATCTTTTCCCGATTCCTAGAAATCCACATATGGACCATATCATCAATTTAAAACTTCATGTCCTTAGCCTTCATATCAAACAAATATTTCATCTGTACTTGTCATTTCTCATTCCTCCTTTGTGCTTGGGTCCTAATTTCATCCAATCAGGTGCCAACTATTTCATTCTTTCCTCCATTGGCTCAGGTATATCTATATCCTCTTGTAAGATGAGCTTATAAATAGACAACAAATTATGCATTGGAATTCTAGCTTGAGCTCTATAGACCAATTCAAAAGGTGATTTTCTAGTGGCTTTCTTTATTGTGACTCTATCATCCCATAATGTCAATCTCAATTTTGAATCCCAAGCTTGTTTTTTATTGTCAAGCATTCTCTTGATTATCTTCATGATACTTTTATTACTTGACTCAACTTAACCATTGGCCTATAAAACTATTAAAACTATCATGGGATGTGGTATGGAGAGGCATATAAAACTATTATTCCATAAGATTCACAAAAACTCTTAAATTCATTTGATTTGAAGCACATCCCATTATCTATAACTAGTCTGACAAGGACCCCAAATATGGTGATGATATTTTCTAGCAAAAAAATGATTACCATACTAGTTTAGAAACAACAATAAAATACTGAAAAACTACTAAAAATTGCTTATAAATGACTGAACATGGTTGCATGACCAGTAGTAGTTTATTGTCAGTCATATATAACAACCAAATTGATGACTAAACCATTTTTAGTCATTTGGTTGATTGATTTTTGTCATTAATTTAGTCACCCGATTGATCAATTTGGTCGTTGGTTTAGTCATCCGAGTGTTCAACTTGCTCATTAATTTATTCGTCTGATTGATTGATTTGGTCGTTGATGTAGTCATTAATTTGATTGCTTTGGAAGTGTGTAATTTATTCATTAATTTAGTCATTGAATGTTTTAAATTGGTCACTTATTTAGTCATTTTTTATTCACTAGTATTTTTTGTCATTAATTTAGTCATTGATTGATGTTAATTGGTCACTTATTTAGTCATTTTTATTCACTGATTTACATCCATTGGTAGTGTATTTAGTCATAAATTTTAATCACCATTTTGATCAATTTGGTAGTTTATTTAATTATTTTTTCTCATTGATTTCTATCATCTAATAGGTATATTGATACATTATTTATTAATTGCATAATCATTACATTTAGTCATATTTATCAACACTGGTTTATGTCAGTTGGTAGTACATTTAGTCAATTGGTAGTTTATTTAATTATTTTTGTTCACTGATTTCTTCCTATAACTGTTGGAAATGAGACAGTACTTTAATTGAAGTTTAAACATATAAAAACATAGAAAATAATAATCAATCATTCATTTGCATATAATGAAATGGCTATTAAGAAGGAAAAATACTAAAATTTTATTGAGAAAATGTGTTCTTACAGTAGATACGAGACAAAAATGTGTCTTTTCTTTGAAAAATGTACTATTACAAAGTGTGTTTCTCAGTGTCATGACTAAGAAAACTGAGTTACAATGCCTTTTTCTTGGTTAAGCAAGATATTACAATTTTGATGACAATTCTATGTTGTAACTTATTTGTAACTGCACATACATGTATGTTGCACTCTCTATAAATTTTCCTCTTCTCTACACCTCTTTATCTGCCCTATATTTACTTTTTTTTTGCACCCTTGTTCTTTGTGTCTATTGCTTACACAACAACATATCCCCTCTTCTATAATGCACCAGTTTGAATGAGTTGAACACAAACAAAAAGAGAAAAACATAATCAAGGGGTTTTACATTACAAGTGTAGTAAGATAGAAAATTCTTTGTTCTACTCACAGAATGTACACCCAAATCAAATTTTCTTGTTTTTGTTTGGGTTCAACTTATTCAAGCTCAGTACATTCTCTGTCTGCAACTTCACTCTCCACACTCTACTATTGCTAACCCTTCTTTTTCTCTTCTAAACTTACAACTAACTCTTTGTGATTTTTTTCAAATATTTTAGTGGCCACTGTACAAAGGTCCCTACTTTCTCTTTAGAACGGAGAGCTCCATCTATTTTTTCTGGATGAGGAAGAGGTATGTTACTTGAGACATGTGAAATACATACATTTTCATCTCTTGTTCCTTTCAATTTGACTCCATGTACAATAGATAGTGAGTGAATCACCCAATGCTTGCAACAACACTATTATGCAGATCAAACACATCGACTGTATCCCCTTCTTGGATTTTATCAATAAATGTGTACAAAAACAAAAAAATACACATTATGTTGAGATAGAAAACACACATTATATTGTTTTTGACAGTTGTATGTAATGTCTTATGTCTTGGAAAAAATCAGTTTTTGTATGCTTTTATAAAACACTCTATTACAACTAAGCTCTAAGCTTGCATATGTAAGTTATATGTTCTCCCTTAATTCCCTAATTTATGTATACTAGCTAATTGCACTTCACTACTATTCTAACATCTAGCTTCTATCAAATAGGTAATGATTACCCTTATTTACATAATAAAACAACCATTACTTACTTGAATAGTACTTACTTACATGTGGTTTCATAGCACTCACCTTGAGTTCAACATTAATACCACTATAAATATCATGTGCATGCTTGTTGAGTTCATCATCATAACCACTATCAACGTCATTGTAGACATTAAGTTGTACAACTTTACAAAGAGTTCTATTGACACAACATTTTTCTTTTTGTCATTCTTTCATATAATTGTTCTACATCATGCAAAAATTAATATAATTCAAGTAACGCATGCAAAAGCTATTAATTTTTGTCCAAAAGATCATTTTAAGGATGAAGAATGAAAAAACATTGGGACAAATAACTGAAAACTATTATATTAATTACCTCAACTTTAGGACAACTAAGATGACTGCTCTACACATTCTTGTCCACTTTTCATTATCAATATCGACAGCTCTATTGACACCTTGGAGGCATTTTTGTTTTCCTGTTGCTGTGAAAAAAATACTCTGCATGTGGTTTAACCATCGTACAAAAAATAATACAAAGCATTCAATAGTCAAGTAAATAATTCAAGCTATAAATTTATCCAAAAGAACATTTTTTTGATCACTCCAACAATAAAAAAACTAGGTTGGATTCTCCTATGCTTAGATTTCAATAATCTACATATTAAGAGGTATTTGTATAGAACTACCAAAGAAGAAGAAATGAGATTAATAGAGCCTCTTACCTCATTTGAATCCATGGATTTATGCTCATTCCATGCAAAAACCATAGGGTTAACAGTTTCAAACAACTGCGAGACTTGGTGACTGAGACCTAATATACAATTCATTACCTTTTGGTACCCTTGTTCATATGAGTTGACATGATCTACAAAGGCTCCTACTAGGAATTGAATAGATTTTTGTGAAATCTTTGTTGACAAACTAGATTTCAACTTCATCCTACTCTTAGATTTACTAGCATCTAGTGTTGCCATATAATTGATAATATCTTCTACATTTGCTTCTCTATTAATGTTTTCTACCTAAAATACAATTCCAATTTCAACCTATAGTCAGTTTAATAAAAAATTGAAATAAATAACACAATGTAAATTGAACCAAAAAGCTATATACTTACTGCAAATTTGTCCATTTTTGTGTACAACCTGCCTTGACCAAATGTATATCCAGCCCTCATATTATCTCTTTCTCTCTTGCCTCTATTACTTTTTACCAAATATTCTTTGGAATGCATACTTTCTCTCAATGCCTCCCACTCTTTGGGAGATAGATTGGATTCAAACCTCTCTTTTCCCAACATGATTGTTTTTCTACACATGTATCTATAATTGTTAATCGAAACTCTCATTCTTTGCTTGTAATATTTTCTAGAGATTTTTCCACTAGTAGTCTCAAAAGAATTTGTATTTTTTGTATAACATTTTCCACAACTCATTGATCTTTCTCTACAAAATTTGATTTATGGGCCCTACATCTTACACCCAACTCGATGGCCCACTTTGTAGCATTTGGCCCAATGGGCTCACCATCTCTCAATACCTCAAGCAAGTATGGATTCTTTCCTTCTAATTTTCTTTCTTTTGCACTCCTCTCAATAGATCTATACAAATATTGAATCAATCTTTTTCTTTTGACAAAAGCATCCACATCTTCTATTAAATTACCACTACCAGTATTTATGGTTGATCCACTAGTTCCATCAAAATTTCTAGACACAATAGGTGCACTTTGAGGAACAACAGATGCAAGTGGTCTCTCTTCATGACTTTCATTAACTGAAACTTCACGCTTCTTGGCCACATCAGGTGTGGCATGGGTAGGTAGATCAGTACCGGTCTCTATGGATTCCACATTATTAAATTCATCGTTTAATGTTGAAATAAGCATTTGTAGACCTACTATTCCTTTTCTTTGATGTTTTTCAATAATCTCTCTTAGACTTAGTCCTAAGAGATCATCACAACATTGCACATCACCATGTGCTATATTAGGTTGCACATCACCATGTGCTATATCAAGTTGCACATCACCATGTGCTATATTGGGCTACACATCACCATGTGCTATACTAGGCTACACATCATCACAACTATCGTTTTCACCAACTATATTTGTTGAATCACAAAAGCATTGGCTTCCATGAGATGGTGGCACTGTATCATTTTTTTCCTTTTTTTTTTCTCCACATTTTCTTTGCACTCTTTTTGTTGCCTATAAAACAAAAAAATATCATATTATGTCTTATATACATAAAGCTCTTGCCTATAAAATTTGATTAAACACTATTAAACAAATAATATACTACTTAGTGGATTTACAACTTTCCTTTTCAAACCAAGACTCAAAAAATATTCATTATTCTTGGCCACTTTTTCAGTACGTGCGCGCTCATATTTTATCTCTAGAATTTGAACATTATGATCACTATCATCTAATTTGCACCTTATAGTCCTTGTCTTCATTTCCTGAAGTCCAAATAAACAATAATGTATAAATCAACAACTTGAATTAGTAAAAATTTATTGAGTTCATAAGTTGATAACTGTTGACTTTCCAATCTGCTGATAACTACAAATGGAAACTTAAAATAGAATTCAGTTTATAGATTAAAAAGAATTTTAGTCAAAAACCAAGAAGATGTTTACAATTATAGGTATCAAACAAATTTTCCTTAGGGATATATTCACAAGAGAAGAACTCATAAAAACATAACACAAGCAGGATGAAGGAAAAAAATAGTCTAGTTCATCATGAGGTGTGTTAGAACCTTAAAAAATTTCCTAGTTCCATCATCACAATTAACCTTGAGCTCCATGACTGAGCCTTGACCCTTATATTCCTTTTTATTTTTTACTGAACATATAAATTTTTTAGGTCTGACTGACACTGAAAGACCTATACAAAGCCAAAAATTCATCATATATATACTTAAGCAAAAACATGTCCAGCTAAAAACATTCCAAATCCCTTAAGAACTTCTTACTGTGATCCCATAGTAGTAATCTGAACCCTTGGTGGGCTGGTTGTGTGTAATAGACAACATGAAGATGTTTACCACCATACCGTGGAAGTAATCTGAACCCTTGGTGGGCTTGTATTGTGTAACCAAAAATATGAAGATGTTTATTGCCATACCATGGAAGTATTATGATGAGGACGCAGTTAGGCAGTATGAGATAATTTAAATACATCATAAACCACCATATTGTGAGAAGGAAAAATGAAGGGTGTGATATAGTGGAGAATAACCCACAATCTCATGAGGAAGATCATAAAGGCATGTGGTAGGGAAGTATGAACTGCTATATTATGGAATGATGTGATGAAGAATGTGGTATGGTGGTAACCGTCAATGTAAACCATAGTACCATGGGTTAAACAAGTTATGATTGTGTTATAGAGGTAAGGATCCCACTACCATACGGTGAAATTCAAAGAATCATGCAGTATAGTAGTTTATACCCCTCTATCCTATGGCAGTTATAGAAAGTGGTGGTGATAAAGCAGTATTAAATGCACAAATCACATCAACCGTCTAATCTTGTAAAATCAATGGTACATGTTCAAACTCAAACTACGAGAAATTTTTTTGGCATAAGGTTGATATTAATGTTGACATGATTGAGCTCAAAAGCTATTAAACCAAGAATTCAAAATTCTCTTTGCACTCATTTGTAAAAAATATTGTGCGGGGAGTTGGGAGTTCAAGGAGGTTAAGGTCTACAACCATTGTAACCCAGGTAAGTGCAAAAAACTCTTGTGAATTAATTTTTACAAGTACAAGATTGTTTGAAATTCATCATTTTAGAAGTATAGGAGAAGTAAGATAATTAAATTATGAATTAAGTTTTATGAGTACAAGATTGTTTGGAATTCTGCATTTTAGATACACTGGAAGTAACATAGTTAAACGTCATGCCATCCAAGAAGAAAGAACCTGAAACTAAAAAGGAAGAATCTAAGGTTAAAAAGAGGTCCTTACACCATTCTATCATAGATATACTCCCTAAACCAATTGAGAGAGGATTTAAGAATTTTTTTAATGATGTGGCTCATGGTTGTAGAGATGCCCTTATCCCTATCTCCGGGTGGGAATTGTTTTGGTACTTTTATGAAAAAAGGGAGGGCAAGATTCTTGTGTCAAATCCATGGGAATTAGATTTGGCCAAGTTAATTGTCTCAAATTTTTTTATAGATGTAGATTTCATCAGAGTATTGGCTTAGAGTTATCATCTCCCTACTAGGTTTGTGAGATTTCTAGATGGTTTACCATTAGTTGTGTTAACTAAAGCAACCATCATTGATTGTTTTTACCTAAACAAACAAGCCCTGACTAGAATTGATTTGTAAAGAAGTAAAGAATAATATACTAGATTGAGGAAAACCAATAGAAGTGATGAAGTCCCCATTTACATGAAAAGGGGTGTGAACAAAAGGATGATTCCTATATCCCCTTCTGCTACTGAACCATTTGAAGTCTCAGATTTCCAATTCTATTTCAAGAAAACCTACTTTTCTCTCTGTTAAGTACTTGGGATAGATACAAAAGATCAAATTCTAGTTAGTTTAATGATGATGGTTGTGAGGATCCAAAACCTTGAGATGAACATTGAATATGATTTTTCCTCATATCTTGAGAAAGTATTGCATGAAGCATTTTTTCAAGTTAGGGAAAATAGAGCCCGCATAACATTCAAGAAATATTGTTTCTTGTGCCACCTAATATTATACTAGAATAAAGATAGATGGAAGAAAAGGATGTGTTTGGGTTAGATTGACAAGTAGGGGAATTTTTTGCTAGTGCAACTATGGTGTTATATATGGGATGACATATGTAATAATTCAAATTATGTGATATTCAATTATGAATTTGTGTAAAGAATTATGAGAGTTGTTGGCCACCAACCACCAAGACTACACACACTTGTGCTAAAATTTTTAAGACCTTTGGCTTTGAAACCAAAGAAAGGCCATACTCATAACTTCGGTGATTGGTTTTTTTCTACCAGATACCACAATAATCAGGATTTATAGATGCCCTCATGCCCCACATATATAGCCAAATTTTGTACCCCTTCGATTAGCCTTTTTAGAGCTCATGTGCAAGATTCTATGGATGGAAAATGATGTGATGAGTAAACAAAGGAAGGGTACATTTCTACCCAATTTGACAATATGTTGGGAACTATCAGTGGGATCCAATACACTTGAAGAGTTGTAGAATTATCTAAAATCAAGGTACTCTTTATAGTCTAGAAAGGAAAGAGATTTTGACCCTGAGGGTCACATGAATTTTGTAAGAAGCACTCTCCTTACCAAGGCTATGGTTACTCACTAGATTGACTATGAAGAAGATGTAATCAGAAATTGTTTCACTCCTCAATAGGCATATGATAGGATGAGAAAATAGGAAATTATGAAAAAGTTTGAGGAAGAAAGAAAGATGAAGCACAATGATTTCTTGGGTTATTTCATAGAGGAAGTAGATCTTGTCAAGAGGATTGATATGACAATTAATAAGTTTCATGAATTAATTAAGACTATAACAACTACGGGGGACCTCACCAAATTGTATTCCAAAAGGTTGAGTAGTATTGTAATTACAAAACCAACTCCAGATACTGTTGCAGTATGTCATGCTTCTCCAGGATCACCTCTTGAACAACCACCTTCTAAAAAACAAAAGACACAAGAGATAGAGCCACTTGTTTCCTATGAAATAAGTGAGGAGGTTGGAGGTATAGAAGAAGTAATTAACATGTTAAGAAATTTCAAGGATGATGTTGAAGTTGACCAACCTATGCTTGAAACTAAAGCCCATAGGCCTAAAGCTAGAGCCAATATTGAGGTACAAGGAGAAAGAGAAATACATGAGGATGACATGGTAGTTGTAGCTCACAATTTCTTGGAAGATGATGAATTTATCAAAAGCCCTGAATTTATAGACTTTTGGGTTAAGATGAAAATGAGAGAGTTTGAAGAGAGGGTTGAAATAAATAAGATGGGAGCTGAGGAATCCCAACATGACCATATAGTAGCCCAAAATTTTAATGAATTAAGGATTGATAATATTGATGTCAGCCCACAAGAGGCTAGAGAAAATATTTTGAAAAGTAATATACTTGTTGTCCCTGGTATGGAATTAAAGAAAATGTTTTTACTTGATCAATTAAGAACACAAGAGGACCCAATGTTGATTGTTGAGTTTGACCCAGATTAAGGGGTAAGTGGCACACGGTATAACACTAAGATTGAAACCTTGGCATTCTGGGCTGAACAAAAGAGTACACAAAAAACAAGGTTACTAGATGTAGTGTAGGAAATGAAAGGGATAGCTATGGTGAAAAAATCAAAGGATACATCTCCTCTAGAAGCTGCAACCATGACAATGCATTCAACTATGTTCACCTAAGTTGTAGTTAAGGAGATGCAAGATAGATTGGGAGAGTATGAAAAGGAACAAAAGTTTTTAAATGATGAAGTCACTAAATTTTTCATAGAAAATGTGAATTTGAAGGAAAATTTGAAAGGAGCAGGCCCCTCATAGAACAAGGAAATAATGTTATACCAACATCCTCCTACTCCACCAGTTCATATAGAAAGTGCTTCTACTAAATAAGTGAGAATTCTTAGACAAGAGATTGAAGAGTTAAAGAAAGCCAAAAATGAGGGTAATGGAGTGAATAAGAAAATCTACAATTTTTTAGAGGTCCTCGAGCATAGGATAAATCTAATTGTGGATAAGTTGGAAAGTTTGTATGATTGCTACAACTCACTGACACAGGAAATTGATTAGATGAAAACACATCTACCCATACTAGATCCACCTTTTAAAAAATGGCATCCCATACACCACATATTAGTAACCTTGTGCAAAATATTATAGAGGAGTATTGAGGCTCCTACAACATTAAAACCTACAGAGCAGATGGCCAAAATAGTTATAGAAGAATTCCAATACATGCAAGGAGGGTACAAAAAGATAATAACAAGAATAGATTCATTTCATACTCTGAATCAGTGGTTTGTGCTAAAAATATTGAAATATAATGACCACTTGAAGGACCTCAATGAATGGAAGAGTGAATTTGGAAAGATTGTTCCACAGTGCATCACTCGCATACAAAAGGATGGTGAGTTGATTCTTGACAGGTTCGACTTAATCATGGTTGGATTAATAGAATTTTTTTTAGGGAAACCTACACCTAATGGTGAAAATAAGTGAGTCTTGTATGGTCAATAGGTTTTTTGAAGGTATTTTGATCAATAAGCAATGAGGAAGTTGTAAAATATGCCAAATGATGAAAAAAGTAAAAAGTTGTCAATCTTGTCAAGATGGGTAAAATCAAGGTTTCTTTTTGCTTTTATGTATGAGGTCATGAATAAGGTCTAAGACACCATATAATAGGTATTTTATGGTGTTTTATGTCTTAGAGCTCAATTAGGTCGAAGAATAAAAAAGTTGTAAAAGGTTGTTAAGAGCAACATTGACAAAACTTGTAATTTAGGAGTCAACTAATTCAAATGTTGGTTATGGAAATTGGGTGGAGGAATTTTTATTTGGAATTATTTAAAAATACTTTCTAAGGCTCGAAGAAGGGGTTGGAGAAGTTTGTATCAATTTTTTGTAATAGAATACCATGTTCTTTATGCAATTTTTCGTTATTTTTATTGGTTTTCTGAAGATTTTGGTGTTGTATAGACCCGTACAAGCTCTCAATGATTTTAAATCACCAGTGTTGGTGGATATATGTATTTCCTTTCAATTTAATTTATTTTTAAGGCTTGATTCACTATTTTTGTGGAAGAAATCAACTAAAACAGGGACTATCTTGTTTTGACTGTGTAATGGTTTGAGGACCTAAATACAATGATTTCCACAAATCCACCCATTGTTT
Source organism: Sequoia sempervirens (assembly GCA_007258455.2). Lineage (NCBI taxonomy): Eukaryota > Viridiplantae > Streptophyta > Pinopsida > Cupressales > Cupressaceae > Sequoia > Sequoia sempervirens. The sequence continues at coordinate 561,124,831 of VDFB02058242.1, forward strand.
TGGAACTATAACTCATTGGATTGGTGTGTATTATGATAGGTTAGGAGGAAAATGCATTTAGGAGTCTCTTAGAGCAATAAATTGGATGGTGGAGTGATGCCTAGGCTAGACAAGTCAATTTTTATGCAAAAAATAAGCAACCATGATGGTGATTTGGAAAAATAATGAATGTGGAGGCCTTGTGAATATCTTTTGAGTTGGTGTAGGTGTTTTTTGGCATGTTTGGAATAGTGGCTTGGTCTATAAGGCTTGGAAGTTGTGGATTCCTTTAAAACCCTATTGTTTGTGCTTAATTTGGAGGGTTTCTTGGGGGATTAGGCTAGAGGCTTTGGAGTTGCAAACTAGCTTGAAAATTTGTGGTTTTTCATCATTATAAATGATTGTTTGGAATTCTAGAGTGGATATCTAGCATTTAAAAGGTACTTTCTTTGTAAAAGTGGGCTTATTAAGTAGCATTTTTTGTAGTAGGAGTATTGGATCTTTGTTTTGGTTCAAAGGAGTCTATATCAATCCTCACATATGTTGTGTAACCCTAAAAAGGGTGTCTAAATATACATTTTTTTTGGAGTTTGTTTTGGGGTTGATGGAAAAAGCCTAAACTTGGGTCTGCACTAATACTAGGGTAAGCATGTTTGAAAGATGAGATTTGAAGAGACCTTTTGGGTTTTCCTTGGAGACTGATTGAAACCCACTTAGTTTTCATTTTGAATGGTTTGATATCCCCTGTCTGCATCAAAGTGGTATCAGAGCTTCAGGGAAAGGATCCCTTGTTGGAGTTTTGTTTGGTTTTTGTAGGATTGAAGGAAGTTGATTGGAGAAGATGCCTCCTAAGAACATTGGTGCTACTAGGGAGTTGCAAGATCTGAAAGAGAAGCATGCTAAGCTTCTAGAATCTCATAATGTTGTGTTGGCAAGGCTTGTAGCCTTGGAGACAAAGAAAAGGAGAGATGTTGAGGAAGAGAGTGAATCAAAGGAAGAAGATGAAGACTATGAATATTTTGATGAAGACCTTGACCCTAAATATCAAAGGATGGTAAAGCTTCTCAAGAAAATACAAGGTGGGACTCATAAGGTAAAGGTTGATCTTCCTGTTTATGGTGGTAATATTAATGAAGAGGAATTACTTGATTGGATAGCTTCTATGGATAACTATTTTGAAAGTGAGGATATTCTAGAAGAACAGATGGTGAAGGTTGCAAAAACAAATCTAAAAGGACATGCTCTTCTTTGGTGGGATTATGAACAAGCAGAGAGGATATTACAAGGAAAATAAAGAATCACTTCTTGGGACAAGATGGTGCATAAGTTGAAGGGTAATTTTCTTCCAAAATACCATGAAGTTCAATTGTATAAAATGTTACGAGGTTTGAAATAGAAAGACTTAGATGTCAAAGCATACACATATGAATTTTACAAGTTAAGCATAATATATAGAAGGGATGAGGATGAGGTTGAGAAGGTAGCTAGATATCTAGGTGGTTTAAGGTTTAATATTCAAGATGAACTTGTGGTTGCTAACCCCAAATCTATGGAAGAATGTTTTCAACTAGCAATCAGGGTAGAGGAGAAACTTAAAAGGAGACAAGAGAAGGAAAGAAGAGGTAGAGGTGGTACTTCTAGGGGAAGAGGCACCTTTTCAACACAAAGGAAATCCAAGGAAGGTCAAGAAGATGTTGGGAAAGGAAAAGAACAAGGGACTGAGTTTAGAGGTGGATGGAGAGGTGGAAGAGAAAATCATAGAGGAAGAGATTCAAATTAATTTGTAGGAAGATGCTATAGATGTGGTGAGTTTGGTCACCCTTCCTTCAAGTTTCCTAACAAGTTTAGTACTATTGCAAGTGGAAGTGAAAGAAAAGGTGATAAAAGAGTTCAATTTGTGCAAGGGGATGAAGAAGAGAGTGTTAGTTCATCAAGCAGACCTACAAATCCAGAGGTAGGAGAAGCACTCATGATGAGAAGGACCTAGTTGTAAGCACCAAAAGAGGAAGATTTGAGCCAAAGAAGGAGTCTCTTTAGAACCTCATGCAAATTCAAAGGTAAAGTGTGTCAAGTTGTAATTGATTATGGTTCTCAAGATAACATGGTGTCTAGGGAGATGGTAGATAAGTTAAGTCTAGAAAAGATACCTCATGTAGCACCCTACAAGGTTTCTTGGGTGAATAATAGTCAAATTTTAGTTATAAATGAACAAGCCTATGTGGATTTCTAGATTGGGGAGTACAAGGATAGAGTTTTATGTGACATATTTCCAATGGATTGGTGCCATCTACTCTTGGGAAGGCCATGGAGATTTGATAGGAAGTATATGTATGATGGTTGGGAAAACACCTACACCATTTGGAAGGATGAACAAAGCTTTAAACTAACTCCTTTGCAGGGAAAATGGAAGGATAAAGGTAAGTCTAAGGTGGTGATTTTTGGTAAGAAGGAGCCTTTGAGGCTTGAGAATAGTGAAAACAATCTGTTTGCTGGTTTGGAGCAGGACACTAATGTTAGAACAATAAGAAAGACACCTATAAATGGTGTTAGGGCAGTGGAAAGCTTATTCTTGCAAAAGTAAGAGAAATAAATTATGCTTAGGCCTGATTTAGGCAAAGTAAATGCTGATAAGTTTGCAGGGTAGTATGGGAAACAAAGTGGAATGCTTGGAGAGAATTTCATGGAGCAAGGTGGAATCATGATTGGGACCATTGTATGTCTTATAAGTGAGTGCAATGATACAAAGAAACTGAGATTTGCTAGTGTGAGGGTGGATAAGGTTGCTAATATAGGGGTACATTAGAATGGTAGTACAGAGAGTCTAAAGACAGTGGGAAAGGAACAAACTAAACAAAGGAATACAAGCCTAATCATAGGGAGAGCAAGGCAGAGTATGCAAAGAATGATGGGGAGTTATCAATGTATGGGTGGAGAAAAGGAGGAGACAGGGTTTTGTGCTAGTAATGCTTGTTTTTTTATAGGTCTGAGACCTAGAACAACACCATATTTTGATCCAAGGATAAGGAGGCAATCAACATTAGGTCAGAAGGTAAATGAAGTAGCAAGGTGGAGACAAGGAGAAAGTTTTCACTCTTGGGAAAAGAGTCTTTTCTATGTGGGGTGTATGGTGTAGGGGAACCTACACTTAATGGTGAAAATAAAGGAGTCTTGTAGGGTCAATATGTTGTTTGAAGTTCTTTTGATCAATAGGCAACGAGGAAGTTGCAAAATATGTCAAATGATGAAAAAAGTAAAAAATTGTCAATCTTGTCAAGATGGGTAAAATCAAAGTTTCTTGTTGATTTTATGTATAAGGTCATTAATAAGGTCTAATAGACCATATAATAGGTATTTGAGGGTTTTTTATGTCTTAAAGGTCAATGAGGTGGAAGAATGCAAAAGTTGTAAAAGGTTGTTAAGAGAAACAATGACAAAACTTGTAATTTAGGAGTCAACTAATTCAAGTGTTGGTTATGGATGTTGGGTGGAGGTAGTTTTATTTGGAATGATTTAAAAATCATTTCTAAGGCTTGAAGAAGGGGTTGGAGAAGTTTGTATCATTTTTCCATAATATAATACCACATTCTTTATGCAATTTTCTATTATTTTTACTAGTTTTATGAAGATTTTGGGTGTTGTATAGGCCCGTACAAGATCTCAATGATTTGAAATCACCAGTGTTGGTGGATATATGTATTTCCTTTCAATTTAATTTGTTTTGAATGGTTGATTCACTATTTTTATGGAAGGAATCAACTAAAATAGGGTCTGCCCTATTTTGACTGTGTAAGGGTTTGAGGACCTAGATACAATGATTTCCACCAATCCACCCACTGTTTTGGATCTGTAACTTAGTGGATTGGTGTGTATTATGATAGGTTAGGTGGAAAATTCTTTTAGGAGTCTCTTAGATCAAGAAATTGGATGGAGTGATGCCTAGGTTGGAAAAGTCAATTTTTATGTAAAAAATGAGCAACCATGATGGTGATTTGGAAAAATAATGAATGTGGAGGCCTAGTGAATATATTTTGAGTTGGTGTAGGTGTTATGTGGCATGTTTGGTATAGTGGATTGGTCTGGAATGCTTGGAAGTTGTGGATTCCTTTAAAACCCTAGTGTTTGTGCTTAATTTGGAGGGTTTCTTGGGGGATTAGGCTAGAGTCTTTTGAGTTGCAAAATAACTTAAAAAATTGTGGTTTTGCATCATTATAGAAGACTGCTTGGGGTTCTTGAGTGGATATATAGCATTTAAAAGGTACTTTCTTTGTAAAATTGGGCTTATTAAGTAGCATTTTTTGTAGTAGGAGTATTGGATCTTTGTTTTGGTTCAAAGGAGTCTATATCAATCCTCGCATATGTTATGTAACCCTAAAAAGGGTGTCTGAATTTGTATTTTTTTTGGGGATTGTTTTGGGGAACATTGATGAAAAAGCCTAAACCCGGGTTTGCACTAATACTAGGGTAAGCATGCTTGAAAGACCTTTTTAGTTTTCCTTGGAGACTGAGTGAAACCCAATAAGTTTGTATTTTGAATGGTTTGATAGCCCCTATTTGCATCAACATTGGATGCTGGATATTCTAAGTTTATCATGGATGGTAAGGCACTACTAGATAGTCAATGGAAGTTTCACCTTGCAAATATATTGCAAATTCAAGAATACAAATGGCCACATGATTATAGAGTTTATGAGTGAGATTAGAGGTATATGGGTCCTCCCCCCAAATAGTAGGCCTTACTGGAAGAACCACAAATTTAGATACACTAATATGGAGAAAGGACCTTGAACAGATCTTTAGTGATCATGAGTGCCTTACAAAGATTAACGGACTATGGTGTGATGAGTGTTGTGGACTTCATTGGTTATTTACTTTCCCTGTTTTATGTTTTAAGAAAAAACTAATTTTTATTTTAGTTTATATGAAGAGGCATGGATTTTGAAAAGATGCCATATTTTATAACAGTTTGAAGCTTGTTGCTTCTCTTACAAAAGAGAAACCAGACCAAATTTTGATATCATCATCATAGGAATTTATAGAAACATATATGAGGAGACTTATGTTAGATTGTAATATATATTTGAAGCAATCAATGGATAAGAAGATTTAATTTGGTGCTCAAATTCTAGTCTCAATTATTTGTTGATAATACTGTGTATTATTGGATTTTTTTTTATGTATTTTAGGTTGGAATATAGGGGTATATTATGAATTGGTATCAATTACTTGTTCATAATCATCTGCATTGCTGATTACATTGCATTGCACATCTTTCAAAATCAAAGCATTACTTCACATTGTATAACTAATAACTAGATGTTGATAGATGAAAAAATTTCAATTACAATATAGTTTTTACAAAGTCAACCTAAGTAGTTATGTAATTACTTCACATTGCATAACTAATAACTAGGAGCAACTTCCAATTGCATTTTCTTGTCATGGAATTCCATGAGAACACATTTCTCTAAGGCATTTTTTCAAACAGTTCAATGCCTTGTCTATGCTACCGCATTTTTCATACATATTTTCTACCAAAGCATTTGATCAAATAGTTCATTTTCTTGATACTATGGCTAAAATCCTAAAATAAGTGGTTTCAAACAAGCTATGGATTCTTGGAAAAATCTATCAAAGCATAATAGTAAGAAATAACATAGACAAGGCAGTGAATTGGTTGAAAAAATTCCTCAAAGAAATGTGGTCCCATGATGATGGAATGCCATGAAAATCCATAACAATTTACTTTTCATGGCATTCCATCACCATGAGACCACATTTCTTTGAGGAATTTTTTCCAAAGTTCATTTCCTTGTCTATGCTACCACATTTTTCATACATGTCTACCAAAGTATTTTATCAAACAAATCACTACCTTGTTGCTATTGCTAAAAGCCTAAAATAGGTGATTTAAAACTGTATACACCTAAAAATGGTCACATCACAATAGTCTGGTAATTAATTAAATATTTTTAATATTTAATTAAATCTCTGAATTCAATCTGCGTATAAATAAATTTAAATAATTTATTTATATTGTTCATTCTTTCATTTTTGATTAAATAAATAAGTTTATTTAATCACTTTTTTTTTATCCATTTCTTAATTAATTAAATAAACATTACGATTTATTTATATTAATTATCATATAATCTTGGCTTGAATATTTTATTCAAATGAAGATTAAGTATTCTTCTAAATTCCATTCACAATTAAATATTCCCAAATATTTAATTAATTTCATTCACAATTTTAATTAATTCTTCTAAAATCCATTCGCAATTAAATATATCAAATATTTGATTAAAATTTTCTAAAGTCACATCACAATTAAATATTCCTAAATATTTAATTAAGTCTTCTATAGTCCTAAAATCAAAAATCAAACTCACATGAAATTAAATAAATTTATTTATTTAATTTGGATTATCTTCAACAACCGTGAAACAAACTTCCAAAACAAAAAATTAATTTCTCTGTTTCTGTGCAAAATTGTTCCCGTGGGTTGAAGACAAGCCTCCATTCTTCTCTCCAACCTCCCATCATCTTCCATCTTCCTCTCAACCTCTCCATCTCTCACCATTCAAATTTACTAGAAAATCTCACAACCATTGATCTTTGCCAGCCAGGCTCTTGCCTGCAAAAAGCTATAAAAAGGACTGTCGGGTCTTTGAAATCATATAGAAGCTTGCATACAGGAAAACTATAGCCAATTTGTAGTAGCATAGTCTTTTAGCATTCATAAGCATTCTAGCATCATAGCATAGCATAGTAGTATTCCATATCATGGCATATCCACTTCATATCATAGCATCCATAATCTGCAGCCCCTATGCATAATCTACAGCCCCTATGCATATCCGTATCAACATTTCACTCCATCAGCATATAGCATAGAGAAGTACTTTCCTTTTTGCACACTCGTTCTACAGGTTGCCATTATGAGAAGCTTTGCTTACACAATCTGAGAGCAACAGCTTCAAACAAATCCCTGGAGATAGAGAAAAATGGAATAGTTCTGAAGAAGCTCTGTTTGTTTTCTTTGAATTCAATTATCTTGCTTTCTTTAGTTTAATGTTTCATTTTATGTGATTTTTTTATCTTATTTTGATACACACATTTCTATCACACATTTTTGGCGCCCACCGTGGGGCTCTTTCCCCAATTCTAACATCTTTTTGCAGGTTTTTCTGACAGGTCATGGCTAAAACAATGTATTAGCACAATAAACACGCTTCAGCATAATTCACACCCAGTTCAGCACCCGCAACCCATCCTGCAACACCCCTGATAGATCCTGCAGTGCCCGTGACATATCCTTCAGCGCCCTTGACCTATCCTGTAGTGCCCCTGATAGGTCCTGCAGCGCCCGTGATAGATCCTGCAGCACCCGTGACAGATCCTGCAACACTCGTGACAGTTCCTGTAGCACCCGTGACCCATCCTGCAGTGCCCATGACAGATCCTGCAGCATCCATAAACTCTTTTTTAGCACCCTTGATGTCTATTTTAGCAATTGTAATATGTATCTTAAATATAATTTGACTGGATCTGACACGACTGGGGACAGTAAGAACTTTAAAAGAATGAAGCAATCTTAGGATAGTCACATAATTCAAAATTAAGCAATCCTAGGATAGTCACATAATTCAAAATCAAGCAATCCTAGGATAGTCACTTCATTTTCTATTTTGGGCTAAAAAGAACTCCATGTCTTTGTGAAGCAACATCTTCACCTAGCATAGAAAATTATTTATTTGGGCTTAAAATTGAACTCTTGTTTTCTTTGCTTTAAACGGTGATAGGCCTATGCTCTCCCCTTAACTGGGTGATCAAAATGCCAAACTCATCTATTTCATTTCATGCAATTTTAAGTTTTTATAATACCTTTTAGAGAGCCTACTCTTGTGGAAAAAAGTACTCACCCAAGAGGAATGACTCAAGTGGGTTCAAGCCAAAGCCAGGCTATTCCACCCCACTATAAAATTTAAAGCAAATTTGGGGAAACTCTCTTTTGACAGTAGTGTACAAGATAACCATCCCCAAAGCCTTTTTTCTAAAGGTAGGGAGGTCTCTCGAGGGAGTATATCATTTGCCACACCGAACGGAAACCCTTACTACGAACTTAGTGTAGTATCCAACCGAAGTCAGTTTCTGAACATCATAATAATCACAATGTAGGGGAGGGAAGAATCTACCCCCAAGATACTCACCATATAACTGCCAAGGACTGTTTGCTCAGGGGATCTGGTATCCACTTCCATCACTCTGAGTACGCACCTAGAAAATACAAAAACACGAGCACCCTTTTGGGGGTGACACGGCTGTGTGAGTCGACGCAGTTCTAAGATGTGGGCTGTTGATTAGTATGATGACCTATCTGAGTACTAAGAGTGAGTCTGTTTGAACTATTTATCATGTGTAAAACCTGTTAAAACAATTTTTGAAAAACATTTTGATCATACACTTGATGTTTAGTATAGGACTTAAACACAACTATTCTACAATTTGCTTGATGTGTTTTCAATACATTAATTCAGTAAAGATCATCCAAAACTCACGATCACATTGATTACTCTCATGTTAAGAGATTGGAAATCCATAACCTTTGTTAAGAAATCCATTCTCAAAAGGATTAAAAATCCAAAGAAACCCCTTAGCTACAAGAAAATATTAAATAAAAGACGATTCTTGTACCAAAGTTGAAAGGTTTTACTTAAACATAGAACCTTTATCCATCAATATCATGACTGTGTTAGAGGTTTCACTGATGATTATGTTGTAGAACCATTATACTCATGAGCTTTCTTTCAAAGAAGAGCCCTTTCTCAAAGGCACAATCATAGTCAACGTATTCATTCTTGTTATATTCCCCAACCTACAATAGAATATTCTACTCATCCAAATCAATTTTTGCAATAGAGAACCCAATCACATTAGGCATTTATCACAAATCTATCTTTTTACGAAACTACAATCAAACTTCATAGAGTGCAAAATCATCCTTTTTCTTGATCTTTTGCTTAAATACCCACCAACAGGATTTTCATCCTTTCAATTAGGGAACAACACAAGCTAAAGGCTAGAAATCTTTCAAGTCATAGAATCTTCATTCTATCTTGACTTTCATATCTATCACAAATTGCACTATTCCATTCTTTTGATCAAAAGTTAGTAGAATTTGGAACAAAGCTTATGCCTATTGTCACAAGATCTCGAAAACACATGGAAAAAGATGAAGGAGAAACTACCATAAGCAAAATGGGTGACCATAATGAGAAAGAAGAGGAAAAATTTAATGTTGAAGAATTAACAGAAGAAAAGCTTCAAGAAGCAGAGCAAGATCCCCAATTCCATAATCTTATGGAAAGGATTTTAGAATGAAACGAAGAAAGGATATTTTCTTTCATTGGCTAATCAAGGAGCTAAGATACCTTACAATTTCGATATAGAAGGGATTAAATAGAATCCTGAAACTCCTAATGATTTTAGTGCCCTTACTCAATAGATAAAAGAATTACAAGGGAAAATAAAGGAAATGCAAGGGGGTGCAACAAAGAAGTATGTTTTGGATGACATATCTCCTTATCCATTCAATAGGAGTCTTCAAATGATCCCTTTTCCGAAACATTGCGAAATCCCTAAATTTGATAGGTACAATGGAAAAACTGATCCCATTGAACATGTGAGGGATTTCTGAAATATGAGTCTAGAATTCACTTATGATGATACCTACTTAATGTGATTGTTTCCATGAAGTCTGGGTGGAAAATCCATGGAGTGGCTTTCCAAGATCATTCCCCCCATCAAAACCTTTGAGGAGTTAATAAATTAGTTTATATCACAATACACCTACAACATCCAACACCAGATAACAATGCTTGATCTTTGTAAAGTGAAACAAAAAGTAGGAGAATCCTTCACTACATTTTTGCAAAGGTGGAGAAGTTTGTTTGTGCGATATTCCCATCCTATTCCTAAAAAGGAAAAGATGGATATCTTCATCAATAGCCTAGATCAAGAATTAAGTTACAGGCTTAATCTTCATTGTCCTCATAACATTGAAAAATTGATTGAAAGCACAATCACCATTGAAGTGGCCTTGGTTAAACGAGGAGTGATAAAACTTGATAATCCAAGTTCATCCAACCAAAACAACAACGATAAAACAAGGTTCTGGAACATAAATAAAAAAGTTGTCAATGATGGTATAGTAGATGCAAATAATCTACGAACAAGACCATCTATCTTCAACCTATCAAGTGCTCTACGAACCAATCAACAAGGAAATACCAATCAACAAGGAAACACCAACCAACAAGGAAACAACAAACAACAAGGACAAAACTACAATCAAGAAAGCATGACCAATCAAAATGCCAATCAAAATCATGGTAATTTCAATAACAATCTTGGCAATACCCAAACATCAAATTCGTCCAGACCTCCATTCTTTTCAAATCGACAGAATTTTACCACTTTGGGTCAATATCTTGAGTCTACTCTCAAGGAGCTTCTTGATAATAAGGTTATCATCTTACCACCACAAAGAGATTATGAGCCATGAGTCAAACCACCATCATGGAATGACTCGTATTATTGCAATTATCATCAATGTAAAGGTCATAGAATGAATAATTGTCAAGCTTTGCGAAATCTAGTACAAGATTTAACTGACAATGGCACCATTACAATTGAAGGACATCATACCAATGGCAATCATCAAGCATTCAAAGATCCTTTACCGAACTATCAAAAAGGGGAAACATCAGATACTAAAGCAAAAATCATACATAGTGTTGAAGACAATATAATCTGTCACATCTATGTAGATGATCAACGAGTTAATGTTATTAAATTCAAGGGAAAACAAGAATATCAACAGGTTAATGTGACTACGAGAGGACAAGCAAAATTTGTTTTAAAAGGAAGTTCATCTAAGACAGCTATTCCTTCTCCAAATCATTATAATCTAGTTGATCAACTGAGAAAAACATCAACCCAAATCTCCATTCTTGAACTTCTCAAAATATCTCCCATACACAAGAATATTTTAGAAGAAGCTCTTGTAAACACAACTGTCGACACTGATCTAGATGTAAAAAAATTTCAAGCCATGGTGGGACATTTGTCTTCCCCCACTTGTCTTTCACTTTCCGAAAAAGATGATGCCTCCATGACACATCCACATAATTCATCGCACTATCTTGAAGTCATGATCCATAAACACCAAATCAAACGTGTCTTAATAGATGGAGGAGCCAGTTTAAACATTTGTACCTTAAATCTAATACATGCCTTAGGAATATTAGAAAATTCTATTGATCCATGAAGGAAAATAACTATCAAGGCATATGATGATGAAGAAAGAGCTTCCAAAGGACTAATAATGCTACCTATCAGAGTGGGACTTGTTGTGAAAAACACATTTTGTCAGGTTCTAGATCGGGATATTTCCTATAACATACTTTTGGGTCGTCCATGGATTCATGATATGCAAGCAGTACCATCAACGTATCATCAATGCCTCAAGTTTCTGTATGATGGATAGGAAATAACTATACAAGCTGACTACAATAGCACCCAAACTTGTTCAAATCTCCAAGCAACTCAAGATGCCTTTGTGCCACATAATAGGGAGGCTCTTGCTATTTCTTCTTACAATCTACAAGGCCAATTGCAAGAACTGACAAAGAATCTTGACACTAAGCTACATTTTAAAGAAAAAGGAGTAGGCGAATATTCGCTATCTCTTTCTACCTTACCTCCTTCTCTAAGGTCACATGGTCAGCCAACCTTATCAAATCAAAAGATTGCAATAGCCTCTACATCCCAAGCTTTTGTGCCAATCACAAATTTTGATGGACAATTCATTAAATCCAACACCACTAAGGAAGAAGTGGAAGATAGGGACATCCTAAGTTGGCTATACAAAGATGAAGATGAATCTCTCTTGCACATTAAGTTACCTACAGAACAATATGGTAAGGGGTACGATATCATGCAGAAAATGGGCTATGAAGGAAATGGTCCTATAGGAAAAAGAAGAGAAGGAATCGTGGAACCAATTCAACCTATTTCAATACATCCAAATGATAAAACAGGATTGGGATATGGTAAGGATACAGAAGAGTTAGTTTTATAGCAAGCACAACAAACTCATGAAAGAGAATCAATTTTAGATAAACACCATGCAGATGTCACTCTACAAAAATCTTATGGATCAGTTTTCCAATTGTAGAACAGTTCAGATACTGATTCTAATGAATATGAATGGGACACCATTTATAATGATGAATTTTGGAGAGACAAACAAGTTGATACCAAACACAAATATGCACCCATTCTCATAGAAGGAGAGAGCTCGGGAACACAATCACTTGAATTTGATTCACGATATAATGATGACTCAACTGAGGACAATTCAGATTTTCATGAGATTGATAATTGACAAGAGAATACCGTCATAGACCTTGTCTACCATGAAAATGACAACCACATCATGACTTTGACAACTCAAGACCTTACCCAACCTAATGATCCCATGCCTTTAGTTTATCTGAAACTTATTGATTGGGATAATGATGCACCTATCCATATCCCTACATTTCATGATGATGAGGACATTATAAATTTCCTTTGTTCCTCTAATGAGGAAAAAAATTGTTTCATCCAAGAATTTCATACTCACGATTTTGATAGGGAGGGTGTCAAGTCTCTTAGCTACAAAATAAATGAAATAAAAGATGGATCTATGAGTGAAAACCAAAAAATGGCAGTGGTAGATCACAACAAGAGAAAAATAAAGAGTGAATCCGATAGTGAAAACCTTTCTAAGGCACTGAAGGATGAGAAACTTAACACTCTTCCCAAGCATTATCATGAAAGATCTTCTATTTTGATTGAACCAATAGAATCAATCAACATAAGTACAACATAGCAGCCAAAAATCTTGCAACTTGCAGTGTCATTAATAGTCGAAGAAGTACTAAAATTCATGGAGTTCTTGAAGGAGAATCAAATCAACTTTGCTTGGTCATACGATGATATTCCAGGGTTATATCCTAATATGATAATGCATCATTTATCTATAAACACAGGGGGAAAACCTGTGAAGCAAAAACTCAAAAAAATGCATCCACATGTTGCGTTATTGGTTAAAGAGGAATTAAAGAAGCTTTTAGATGTTGGATTCATTCGGACTATTGACTATGCAGAATGGATTTCCAATATTGTACCTGTTTCAAAGCCAGATGGAAGGATTAGAATTTGTACATATTTCAGAGATTTGAACAAAGCTTGTCCCAAAGATGACTTCCCTTTTCCAAACATAGATATGATTGTTGATTTAACTGTTGGCCATGCAATGTACTCATTAATGGATGGATTTTCAGGTTACAACCAAATAAAGATTGCACTAGAGGATTAAGATAAAATAGCATTCACATGCCCTTGGGGTACCTATTGTTGGAATGTAATTCCATTTGGGCTAAAGAATGCAGGAGCCACTTATCAAAGAGCAATGACGACAATTTTTCATGATATGTGCATACATTCATGGAAGATTACGTTGATGATCTCCTTGCCAAATCCAGCACACGAGAAGGACATCTAGAAATCTTGTCAAAAATCTTTATCAGAATGGAGAAGTTCAATGTTCGACTCAATCTAAAGAAATGTGTCTTTGGCGTTACATCTAGAAAACTCCTAGGATACATTGTTTCAGAAAAGGGCATAGAGGTTGATCTAAAAAAAGTACAAGCTATAATGGACATGCCACCACCACAACATATTAGTCAGCTTCAATCATTGCAAGGATGACTACAGTCCATTAGGCGGTTTATAGCTCAACTGGCAGACAAAAGCTTACCATTTACACATTTATTGTATAAAAATATCCCATTCAAATGGGAAGAAAAATGTGAAGCAACATTCAATCAGATCAAGCAATATCTTATGAACCCACTAGCTTTAATTCCACCCATTTCAAGAAAGCCACTCATACTATATATTTCAGCAATAGAAGTATCCTTGGGAGCATTACTAGCACAAGAGGATTCTCCCGACAAAGAAAGGGACATATACTATATCAACAGAACTTTAACAAGTCATGAATTAAACTGTACTTTCATTGAAAAAGCTTGCCTCATAGTGGTGTTTTCTTCTCAAAAGTTGCAACACTATATGTTGGCTCATACAGTTAAGCTGATAACCAAAATTGATCCACTAAAATACCTTTTAAGCAGAGCTACTTTAACAGGAAGACTTGCAAAATGGGTAATGATCTTAAGTGAGTTTGACATTCACTATGTAGATTGAAAAGCTATTAAAGGACAGGTCATCGCAGATCAGTTGGCCGAAGCACCTTTACAAGAAGAAAATCCAATGCACATTGAGTTTCCTGATGCAGACATCTTCACAGCAACAATTAAGAACTCATGGTCATTGTACTTTGATGGATCTTATACGCAACATGGCTCGGGGGCAGGGATTCTTTTTGTCACACCTGAAGAACATACCATTCCACAATCATATTGGTTGATGTTTCCTTGCACAAATAACATAGCTGAATATGAGGCATTGCTCATAGGGATAAATATAACCTTGGAATGGCAGATTATAGAGCTACAAGTCTACGTTGATTCAAAACTTGTCATTAATCAAATCAATGATGATTATCAAACTAAAGATGATAAGTTGCTACCTTACAAGAACATGGTGGATGATTTTAAAATGTATTTTGTGTCAATCAAGTTTTCACAAATCCCAAGGATTGATAATAAAGCTATAGATGCAATGGCTACAATTACTTCCTTATTACAACTATCAGAAGATCAAACCAAGCATGAATTCTTAGTGGAACAATTTTTTTCTCCCACCTATGATAATCCTGAGATCCAAGTCATATGTCATTTAACCGGTTTTGACTCACCTTTATATGGAAAGACTTATACCTATCTGAAAAATAATATTTTACCTCTAGATTTATCCTGAAATCAAAAAATGGAATTTCATACACCAATCATCCCGTTATACCTTGATCGCTGACATCCTTTACCGACGTGGTCTTGATGGTACGCTCCTTCGATGTCTTGAATGTGACGAATCTGAACAAGCCTTACAAGAGGTTCATGGTGGTATTTGTGGAACTCATTCAAGTGGTATGACCTTAGCCAAGAAACTTGTTAGAATGGGATATTATTGGCCTACCATAGAGAAGTAATCTTTTACTTTTGTCAAGTGTTCTAAATGCCAGATCCATGGGAATCTTATTCATGCACCTGCACAGGAACTGCAACCTTTCACTCCGACATGGCCTTTTCTCAGTGGGGACTAGATCTTGTTGGAAAAATTCATCCTTCATCATCAAATGGGCATAAATTCATCATCACATCTACGAAGTATTTTACAAAATGGATCAAAGTTGTTCCTTTGACGACCGTGACTAGTAAACAAATTTCTTCATTCATCCTGAATTACATCATTTACCGATATGGAATTCCTAATTCTATAATCACTGATAATGGGAGGCCTTTCAAGAATCAGGATGTTGATGAACTTTGTGAAAGATTTCACATCCAACATAGGTTCTCTACACCTTACTATCCACAAGGTAATGGTCAAGAAGAAGCTTCAAACAAAAAAATCTTGAAAATCTTGAAGAAGACAGTAAATGATGTCGATCGTGTTGGCATGTCCAATTAAATCCAACTTTGTGGGCATACAGAACCAGTATTTGCACACCAACAGGAGCTACCCCATATGCCTTGGTCTATGGAGCAGAAGCAATCTTACCATTAGAGGTTGAAATACCTTCGCTTAGGGTCTCACTCAAGGGATTGATAAATGATGAAGACTATAGAGTTTCTCGTCTGCAAGAGCTATAATTGTTAGATGAAAGATGTCAAAATGCAGCTGATCATTTGAAAGGTTATCAACAAGTTATGTCTCATAGCTATAATCATAGAGTTAAACCATAGAAATTTCAAGTAGGTGATTTAGTCTTGAGAGAAAATCCACATAATTAGCAAGACAGAGAAAAGAAAGGAAAATTTGAACCAAACTGGCTTGGTCCATTTGTCATCATTGCAGCATATGGTTTTGGTGCATTCATTTGAAAAAGTTCTATGTCTAAATCATCAGAAAAAGTCCTAAAAAAATCATAAAAATCAGAAAAAGTCCTGAAAAAATCATAAAAATCAGAAAAAGTCCTTAAAAAAATCATAAAAGAATAAGAAGAAGTCTTGAAAAAGTGCAATAAAAACACATGGTGAAAACCTAGCAAATAGGCACTACTTGTGATCAAAATAGGCTCCTCCATCTATTAGCTTATGTCTTGCATTCACTTTCGGCATCATCCACCCATATCTATCATCTGTACAGATCTTTCATACCCATATCATACAATGGGAATCCTTATGTTTCATCATGGATTGATGAAATTTGTACAAATCCATAATATTTAGGTTGTGTTTACACTGGGGGCAGCAACATAGACAGAACAAGAGAGGGGCAATGAGCTTTTTGAACATCACAAACAGACATAAGACGGTTTGCCAAAATGCAATAAACATTGCCATATCAAATCAACCACAACATGCTTATTCAATGCCAATTGAAATCAAAACAACATGATCCAAACAAACATCAAACCAAGAACATCATGTTGATAACCAAGTTGGATGATCTTAATTTGAATAATTTTTGACATACTTTAGGCAAGATTTGAATGGTTGATTGATTTTATATCATATCTCTAGAGCAATTCAATGATGTACTGAACTAGAAAAGCAAGGAAGGAGTATGATTTTTTTTGTCTGTTGTTTGCAAGGAAATCATTAGTACTATGCAAATTGGTCGCGAGACATGCTTTACTAAGTATCATTGATGAAATTTCAGAATTTGCATAGGAAATGGATTACCTCTTGTCTGTTTATGCAAGCAATACTCAAGTCATCTCGGTTTAATTATACCTAGATGCTTGTATTATCTTGCTATATCAAAATTCATGAAAGCAATACTCAGGTCATCACTAGTGGTAACATACTCTTTGATGCTTGTATTAACTTTCAACATTTCAATGCTCTATGATGATACAAAAAGCACAAATAAGCTCTCAAAATGGCATTATTGTACGAATATCCTACATGGTCAGTATAGATTGCATTCATGTTAGAATCTGCATTTTGCATTTATAGATTTTCCCAAAAGTTGGAAAAGTATCAAATGTTTCATAACTTTTGAATACATGCCTAAGTACATTTTGACATTCACAAAAACATCATTTCATACATTTTTCATACATCTTTGCATCGAAAAATCATAAAAACAAAGTATACATCATATTCACAACATTTCATATTTATTCATCAATAGATTGCAATCATATCATAACATTGCGCTTTCATTCATCATGTCAAAAATCGTGCATACATATACATCATAGGCATTGACATCATGAAATCATATTATAAACATCGTGCATATAGAAAATAGATGCATTCATCACATAATAAATCATTGCTGCATATCATATATCTCCAAAAATGAATGTCAAAATGTACAAAGGTGTAACATGATATACATCATCAAAAAAGGGACCATATCAATGTGTATACAAATATCTCAAATGAGTATCAATAAAACATCATGTACAATGCACTAGGCAATGCTATCCTCTGATGGTGCTAGTCTAGGACCTGTCCCACCTGCACCTGATGGACCTACTCCACCTATCCCTGATGGACCTCCTGAAGGTAATGGCTATGTCACACCCCTGCTAGTTGCCCGAGAACGACTATGAGTAGACCGAGACTGTGTATAACTCTCCCTCCGCTCAGGTGGCACTGCATCATGATATCTGATCCTATAGAATGCGGCCTCTCGAACAACTCTAGTCAGCTCTCTCACCATACCATCTCCTGATGCTCTCTCAAGACTATCAGCTACAGCTCTAGCCTCATCACCCTGTTGTCTGGCTGTATCTCTCTCAGTAGTGACTGTCATCAACTATCCCTGAAGCTATGTAATCAAGGCATGTGCCTGTGCTAGCTGACTCTGTAAGCTCTGCACTTCTGCAAAGAAGATATTTGTCTCGGCACCACTAGATCTACTGAAGATGATGGATTTGTATGTCTCATCCGCAGTCCACCTCTACCACCTCTCCACTACCTATACCACCTCTACCACCACCTCTCCCACCACCTCTACCACCTCCACCACCACCTCCCCCACTCTCCTCATCATCACTATCTCCCTCTGACTCATCATCACTATCTCCCTCTGACTCATCCTCATCATCTCCCTCTAAATCATCACCCTCTAAAGATGTCTCTCTCTGTTGCCTCTGACTACCTCTTTGTGGTCCCTGTACTGCAACTAGAGAAACAGGCTCATCAGGATCAAATAATCGTGGTGCAGGATGCTCTAACACATACTGACCATACTCTGGCATCGTCCCTCCATCAAGAATATCTGCTCAATAATCCCACATCTATACTCCTAAACTAGTGAACTTTGCCGCTGCTACCTCATAAGAAATCCATGGACCCCACACTATAGTCTCCTATTGTCGCCGTGCATAAATTGCAGAACCCATAGGCATACCTTGAGGCCAACCATACTACCGACACACCCGTCCAACAAGAAACCTCTAAATAATCCATAGAGTGCGCCCAATAAGATATCTAGAAGTAAAGACATAGGACATCTCCCTTGCATCCTCTGGCCATGCCTCACAATCTACATATGGCCGCCAGCATATTGTATCAAGATCATCCAAGAGATGTTGCCAATGATCCAGTTTGCCCAGCCTTGGCTGAGCAATAATATCGGTATATCTCCATCTGTACGATCGACCGACAGGCCGTCGTCCATGAGTCAATGGTCACATAATGTTAAAGTGCTCCCATGCCCATATCTATAATAATGAACAACCAATAGCAAAACTCTAGCCTCTACCATAGACAATATGGTGTAACTCATCATACAAATGCGCAAGCATGCATGATCCCCCTGCATACCATGTACCGTGCATCACCATCCTCTCCAGAACACGACCCCACCCAACTGTGAACCCCTTCGACCTATGGTCAGGGAACACAACACCTCCAATGAACCCTGCAAGTATAGATGGTAGGGGTGCATAGGAATCTATCGTCTCTCTCCATGAGATATAATATCCTGCAATCTCATCATCTCTGAATATCCGTCTCAAGGCATCAGTACCTCCCACCTCTTAGACATCGAAACTCACTATCTCTCCCATAACTAGAATCGTCAAGATGCGATACACATCCTCTGGAGTCATAGTAATCTCTCTGGTCGGTAAATGAAAGGTGTTTGTATCACTATGCCACCTCTCTACAAGTGTTGTCAATAAAGCTCTATTGAGACACACCTCAGGCATCTCAAGTAATGAAGTCAGGCCACATGCCTCGATAATATCTCTATCCGCCTGTACCAGCTGTGGAATCAATCTCCATGTCTTCGGGAATGTCTCCCGTAACTACAAAATGCCCAATCTCTCCTATTGAAACATCATCATGACAAAGCAAAATCAATATCAAATCATCACAACTCATCAATCAAATCTGAATATCAAACTGTTTGTTTTTCATCATCATGGAAGGAAAATATATCAAAATCATGTTTGTTTTTAACAACCTTAGAAGCACACATATCAATCAACTGTTTGTTTTTCATCATCATGGAAGGAAAATATATCAGAATCATGTTTGTTTTTAACAACCTTAGAAGCACACATATCAATCAACTATTTGTTTTTCATCATCATGGAAAGCAAATATATCAAAATCATGTTTGTTTTTAACAACCTTAGAAGCAAACATATCAATCAACTGTTTGTTTTTTCATCATCATGGAAGGAAAATACATCAAAATCATGTTTGTTTTTAGCAACCTTAGAAGCAAACATATCAATCAACTATTTGTTTTTCATCATCATGAAAAGCAGATTTATCAACATCTTGTTTGTTTTTAACAACTTTAGAAGCAAACTTATCGATCTTATTTGTTTTTAACAACTTTAAATGAAAATTTATCAGTTATTATTTGTTTTCCAACAACTTTGGGAACAAATTTATCACTCACAACAACATGCAATCATGGGCACTATGAAAATGGTCATGGGCACTATGAAAATCATCAAGGGTGCTACAAAATCAATGGCACTACAGAAAACATCAAGGGCGCTATGAAAATCATCAAGGGTGCTACAAAATCAATGGCACTACAGAAAACATCAAGGGTGCTATGAAATTCATCAAGGGCGCTATAGAATCATGGGCGATATGAAAATGGTCATGGGCACTATGCAAATAATCAAGGGCGCTAAAACACACTCTTTCACAATCAAAAAATGGATAAACGTGCTCCGAACGGAAAATTTTCAAAAAGCAGAAGTTTAACGGAGTACATACCGCAGGTCCATAATGCGCCAGTCGCTGATGTCGTCGGATGCACTCGAAACGGTGCTAGTGAATCGGAAGTGCCATCTTTCTCACTCCAGAGCTCAAAATTTACAATTTTTACTAGGTTAAAATGGAAAGTGACATTTTAACCTATTTAAAAGAAAAATTGGGGAATTTTTATCACATTTTATCATAGCAGGGGCAATTTAGTCATCAATTTTTCATCTTACATCTTTTCAAGTCATTTTCTTCATATCATAATTTTCAAACGATGAATCGAAATCTTCAAAATCATAAAAATCAAAAAATTTCAAAACATCTAAAAATTCACAAAAATCAAAATCTTATTGATTCATCGTTCGAGGGGGCATACACCTATCAACATTTGAAAGTCAACATCTGGGGAAAATTTCAAAATTCTTTGAAGCAATGCGTAAAACACATCACTTCAAAGAGGGGAAAAATGTATACACCTAAAAATGGTCACATCACAATAGTCTGGTAATTAATTAAATATTTTTAATATTTAATTAAATCTCTGAATTCAATCTGCATATAAATAAATTTAAATAATTTATTTATATTGTTCATTCTTTCATTTTCGATTAAATAAATAAGTTTATTTAATCACTTTTTTTTTATCCATTTCTTAATTAATTAAATAAACATTACGATTTATTTATATTAATTATCATATAATCTTGGCTTGAATATTTTATTCAAATAAAGATTAAGTATTCTTCTAAATTCCATTCACAATTAAATATTCCAAAATATTTAATTAATTCCATTCACAATTTTAATTAATTCTTCTAAAATCCATTCGCAATTAAATATATCAAATATTTGATTAAAATTTTGTAAATTACATTCACAATTAAATATTCCTAAATATTTAATTAATTCTTCTATAGTCCTAAAATAAAAAATCAACTCACATGAAATTGAATAAATTTATTTATTTAATTTGGATTATCTTCAACAACTGTGAAAGAAACTTCCAAAACAGAAAATTAATTTCTCTGTTTCTGTGCAAAATTGTTCCCGTGGGTTGAAGACAAGCCTCCATTCTTCTCTCCAACCTCCCAACATCTTCCATCTTCCTCTCAACCTCTCCATCTCTCACCATTCAAATTTACCAAACAATCTCACAACCATTGATCTTTGCTAGCCAGGCTCTTACCTACAAAAAGCTATAAAAAGGACTGTCGGGTCTTTGAAATCATATAGAAGCTTGCATATAGGAAAACTATAGCCAATTTGTAGTAGCATAGTATTTTAGCATTCATAAGCATTCTAGCATCATAGCATAGCATAGTAGTATTCCATATCATGGCATATCCACTTCATATCATAGCATCCATAATCTGCAGCCCCTATGCATATCCATATCAACATTTCACTCCATCAGCATATAGCATAGAGAAGTACTTTCCTTTTTGTACACTCATTTTACAGGTTACCATTCTGAGAAGCTTTGCTTACACAATCTGAGAGCAACAGCTTCAAAGAAATCCCTGGAGATAGAGAAAAATGGAACAGTTCTGAAGAAGCTCTGTTTATTTTCTTTGAATTCAATTATCTTGCTTTCTTTAGTTTAATGTTTCATTTTGTGTGATTTGTTTATCTTATTTTGATACACATATTTCTATCACACACAAACAAGCTATGGATGCTTGGAAAATATATACCAAAGAATAATAGTAAGCAACAAGCTATGGTCTCATGGTTTATTTTTGGCACAAAAATTAGCGTGATTTTATTTGCATTTTTTTGTAGGTTTTAAACGCATTTTTTTGGAATTTTTGTTGTTTGAAATGGGGAAAAATCTCTATGGTCACTTTTGTGCATTTTTAATTGTAGGATTCTCATAGTTAGTGAAAAAGGTAGTGTTCATGAAGGAATGGAAAATATGCATAGAGAATTTGAATTATACATGTACTATGCAATTGCATTGAATCATTTAGCAAACCATTTTTCTTTAGATGGCAACATTTTCTTGTGGAATAGTTGACTATGATAGCTCTTGTTTCAACTGGCCACCCCTCATGAAATCTCATTCATATTATAAACTTGCACGATCTTATCATAGTAAAGGTGATTATGACACCACTCGATGCTACTACATGGCATCAGTCAAGGAAAGCCAGAGGCCACATGATTTTGTGGACAAGTTCAATTGAAGCTGGGAGATCTTAAGAGTTCTCTATCAAAATTTGAAAAGGTTCTAGAGGTCCACCATGAGAAGTGTGAAAGATTAAAAGCTATAGGCCATATATATTCTCAATAAGGGCAAGCAGAGAAGGGTTTATAAATTTTAAGAAAGGAAACTCACATAGATCCATGTGATGCCCAAGCATTTATCAAGATAGGTGAGTTATTAATATCGATAGACCCTATTGCAACCTTAGATTCTCTTAAGACAACAAAGTCTCTTCTGAAGAAGAGCAGAGAAGAAGTACCCTTTGAATTTTAAGCAACATTGGGATTCTTCATTTTGAGCATGATGAACTAGAGTTGGCTCAACAAACTTTTATGGAGGCATTAGGAAATGACATTTGGGTTGAATTCATAAATAAAATCCCCAATGCCAATTATGTAGTTTTTTCTGTGTGCTTTAAGGATATGGAATTCTTCCAACGACTATAAGAAGGTGTTGTTTCACTTGAGTTACCATGGGATAAAGTCACAACACTATTTAATCTTGCTAGGCTATTTGAATAGCTATATCATACTAAAAAAGAAAATGTTTTTTACAGGCTAAAATTGTTCAAGTTTCTTGATTATATGGATGCATATATATGTCTTGTAGCCATGGCTCAAGTTTGGAATGATATCCAAGTAATCCTAGAATTGATTGGGGAACTTAAGGTGGATAAATAAATCATCAAATGCTTTATGTATGCTTGGAAACATGAAACTGAAAAAAAATGACTAGCTTAAAGCAAAAGAAATAATTAAAGCAACATGCCAACTTGTCTTGGCTAAGGAAGCAAAACAAAAATCTAATGAAGAATGAAGGATTAAGATGGAAAGGAGAAAGAAAGAGGAAAAATTTTGGTGGGTGATACAAGAAGAGGAGAAATTTTAACATGTGAAGGAATTATGTAAGAGTGAGCATAAGGATAGGGATGATGACGATGATGAGGCTAGTCAGACTAAGAAGAAATAGAAGAAGGAAAAGAAGAAATAGAAGAAGGAAAAGAAGAAAAAGAAGAAGGATAAGGACCACAAGGCTTATGATTCTTATATGGAGGAACTTGATGTTGCCATGGAAGATGAGGAAAATTATATGAGTGATAAGGCACAAGATGATGTAGAAAATTCCCAAGATCTTCTTATAGTTGTAGGTCTAGAAGACTCTGATGATGGGAAGACAAATTCTCTAGTTTCAACAAAATCATGAAGGATACATGTACACTCTAATTTTGAGGATGATGAACCATGACCAAAAAAGAGTCCAAGAAGATGATCCATATGATGATGATGTCTAGGCTTCCTGAGCTTTAACCAAACCTAGCTCCTATTTTCCAAAACAAAAATCCCCAAGGCCCATTGGAAATGAATGATGAGCATTTGAGTTTCAATAGACTAAACTAGGTTTCCCATAAAAAACAAGAGCAAGGAAAAATGAAAAGATAACGTACAAATGATTCATTTGATATTTTCAATAAGATCTCATTTAACTGTGTCAAATGGATTTGGAAGGGACAAAGCATATTTGATTGACTAAAATTTTGAGGTAGCCTATCCATCGTTATTGTATGCATCGTCTTCTCTTGGAATTTGTTGAAACTCAAATGCTCATCATTCATTTCCCATGGGCGTTGAGGATTTTTCTCTTGGAAAATAGGAGATAGGTTTGGTTAAAGCTCAGGAAGCCTAGACATCATCATCATATGGATCATGTTCTCTCAAAAAAAGAAAATTCAATGGTTCATCATCTTTAGAATCAGACCATGCATGTATCCTTTGTGATTTTGTTGAAACTGGAGAATTTGTCTCACCATCATCAGATTCTTCTAGACCTACAGCTGCAAGAATATCTTGGAAATTTTTTGCATCATCTTGTGCCTTATCACTCATATAATTTTCCTCATCTTCCATAGCAACATCAGGTTCCTCCATATAAGAATCATAAGCCTTGTGGTCCTTATCCTTCTTCTTTTTCTTCTTTTCCTTCTTTTTTTTCTTCTCAGGCTGACCAACCTCATCATCATCATCATCATCCCTTTCCTTATGCTTACTCTTCCATAATTCCTTCACATGTTCAAATTTCTCCTCTTGTTGCATCACCCACCAAAGTTCTCCCTTTTGCTTTCTCCTTTCTATATTAATCCTTCGTTCTTCATAAAATTTTAATTTTTCTTCATCAACCAAGACAAGTTGGTGTGCTACTTTAATTGTTTCTTTTTCTTTAAGCCATACATCTATTTTTAGTTCCATGTTTCCAAGCATACATAAAACATTTGATGAGTTTTTATCCATCTTAAGTGCATCCCCAATCAATTCTAGGCTTGGTGCATTTTAGAAATAGATTCCAAGAGAAGATGATGCATAAAATGATGATAGATAAGCTACCTCAAAATTTTATTCAATCAAATATGCTTTGTCCCTTCCAAATCCATTTGATATAGTTAAATGAGATCTTATCAAAAACCTCAAATGAATCATTTGTATGTTATCTTTTCATTTTCCCTCTTTCTTGTTTTTTGTGGGAAACCTATTTTAGTCTTTATTTTAGAATATTTTATGTGTCCTTCAATGTATTATGCTTTATCTTTCTATGAGACTCTAGATTAAAAGAACCTATAATTGAAAATGGATTAATTCATCTATTTTTATTTTACAGTGCCAAATAGGTGGATTAAATTATTCTGTTGTTAAACAAATCTTGTACAATCTAATGTCCCCTTTTCAAAATGAAACTTGTTGAAACTCAAATGCTCATCATTCATTTCCATAGGCCTTGGGGATTTTTATCTTGGAAAATAGGAGTATAATAATAACAACTTAAGAGGATCTTAATGTCATAAAACAGGCCACTTAAGTGTTGACACAAAGACCAAGAAATGTTTATGCTACAAATGGGGCAGCCATTGTGCTAGCTGAAAGGGGTCAATTTAATATTGAAAAGGAAATTTTTACATAGGTACAAGAAGTTTCAGTAGGAAACATATTTGTTTAGATGCCTGATGTGTGGGTAAATCTAGGACA
>VDFB02058242.1:561150555-561198192 GCA_007258455.2 Sequoia sempervirens
ATTCAAAACCTACTATAGAATGACTCAAACCTAAATTGCATTTTCCCTAAAACCATCAGACTTTACAATTTGCTCTACAACCTCATGTAGACTCGACCAAAAATATCTAACTTGCTAACCCATATGTCTGGCCTTGAAATCCTTCTTATAGAAAAAGGACGAGCAAACAAGCATCGGGCCAAAAAGCACATGTGTTACAAGGCAATTGAACTGCCTTGTACTCTTCATCAATTGGCCAATCAAAATTGATCACCTCATTCACCTTGACACTATAAGGTTTCTACTTAACTACCACCTAATTCGCTTCTCTTTCAAAAGACTCCAAGAATGAGCTGGTGCTAATGATTTTGTCCATACAGCTCACCAACAAATCATAATTTGAGTTACCCTATTTTTCATGGTTTTGTAGTCCAAACATGATATAAAGTGGCTCTTACACTCTTTGTGATTATTGTAGCTTGTGTAAGAGGCCCTATGGATACTGTTGTAATTGTAGGATGCATGAATAGGGCATAGGATGAGAAATAAAGAAGGTATAGTTGTTCTCCTCAATAGTTTTGTGAAGAAAAGCATGTGAAATGGGAGGTTCAAGCCTAAGTTTCAACAAAACATGTATGGGAGATCTTATTTTATGAATTTTTATCCATGTGCAGACCTAATGGGTTGTTTCTAAACACTGAATATAAATCTCTCTCTCTCTCTCACAAACACACACACACACATATATATGTATGTATATGTGTTTTTAAATGTAAATGTAAATGCAATTACTGGATGCTCTCCCAGAACAATAAATGCAAAATATCATTAAAGAAATCTATATCTATGTATATAAATGTGTATTTCTAAATGCAAGTGTAAATGCAAAGAGCATATGGTTTTGTAGTGTTATAGATACAACATATCCATAAATTAATGTAATTGAAATTCTAAAGTATTCAACACATATAATATGAAATCGATCAAACTATTAAACTACATGAGAAATAAATGAAAATAGTAAATGCATATGTATGTATATTTGTAAATGTAGGTGTAAAATAAATAACAATAATGAAAATTATAAAAGAATACAAGGAAAGGTCCCCTCCCTTCTTGTTAGTGATAACCTCCTCCACACAACCCTTAAAAATTATGAATAGAGGAATATAATTTTTGAAGAACTCAAACTTGATTCTCTCTTACCTGATGCAATTAGTTATTTTATCCTTACAAAAATTTATAGTGATTACTAGAGGCACATAGACCAATTATTCATAATAGAATAATTTGATCATACTTTTCCAATGATGGCATTATGAGAAAACCTTAGGTTAAATGAATAATTCCTAGCTAAGTTCTTTAAATCATGTCCAACCATATAAGAGAAGACCGCTGCTATGTGTACCTGGATACCATGGAGAAAGCCTAGTCTTTGGGCTCTTTCATCAATCATCCTACCTTAAAACATACCAAAAATATCCTAGCATTTAGACATAGGAAGATTTAATATGACTTAAAAAAAAATTATTGCCAAAGTGTAAACTTATGATGACTTAACCAGACCTAGTACACACACCCTCCCCATTAACCACTTAGACATATGGAAATTAAATGTAAATTTTCTGCTATTTTTAGTCATGTAGGTGTCCAATAAACCACTTGGTGGTGTTTCCCTTCAAGTTTATTTAGTTGAATGAAGAGAAAAATTCCTTTGATTACAATTAGAGAGTACACTTGAAGCCTTGGTTGTGTAACTGGCGGACCATAGTCACATTTAACACTTGTTACAAAGTTTGGGAGTTAAAACGTTAAGTAGATTTGATTTGTGATGGACACATTTGGACAGTAGTAATAATAGCTTGCAATCTATCAAGACTTGATTACCTTATAACCTGTGAAATTCTAGCGATGAAATGATAGATTAATCATAATGTCACCTTGGAATCACATCACCATGAAAGAACTTCATCCAACATCCTTATGAGTGCATGTACCACCAAATAGGTATTTGTCGGATCTATCTTCCTCGAGTGAGGGAAATTCAGGAAGAGAAGAGGAAAGCGAGACATGTAGTATGTTTAAAAGAGGGAGATCAACTAGAGGTCAAAATATTAGAAGAAAATCCCATCAATGCATGGAATTTTTTCTTCCTAAAGGGGGGTCATGTTCTTATAATGATGAGAGCATAGGCGATGTCGAGGTTCCCTTGAGGTACAAACATCTATGGAAACAATGGGTACCCAAGGAACTTCCTCCAATAAACACTGATTTTTGTTTCAACGAGAGGATATATCGCATGGCACCATCGTCATTACATGGTTTGGGCCTATTTTGCATGGACAACATAAAGGTCTATTATGAAAAAGTTACTAAATTGATGGAGTATGTTGGACCTTGTTACAGTTACAAAGATTGGATGCAACTATTTTGATATACACAAAGTATGCGTAGGTATGCACTGTCAGCAAATTATATACAACTAAAAGGTAAGGATCAAAATAAAGGAGTGGCTATGTACATTGATGGAAGGCCAAAAGCATTAAGGAATATTGCAGGTTTTATAAACAGTACACGACCTGGGTCAACAAATAAGCAACCCAATTGCATATTCGAGGCGCGCAAGGGAAACTGTGTATTCATATGTGCGATAAAATCAATAACTGCAGGGGAAGAGTTGCTAATCGATTACAATTTGAACTGCTTAGTTACAAACACAGTTACTATGGGGGTGGTATGTACTATGTAGCATTTTACCCAACCTCCAATTAATGACTCCAATATACCATTTTATTCTTATGTTTCTTTTCATAAGTCTATTGGTTTCATTTTGGGAATGGTTTTTTATATTTAATTTTTTTCATAGGGGGAAATTGCTCATACGGAGAAGGCTCTGGTCTAGAGCACAGATCGTGATGTATCTTCAGCCACTTCTACCTGATAGTTTTACCTCATTGTAATTATACAAATTAGATATGAGAAAAATGTTTTATTATTATGTTTTTTTCATAAGTTTTTTGGGTTAATTTCGATAATGTTTTTCATATTCTTGTTGCAGTCAACTAATCGGGGGAAGGAATCAATAGTATAGGAGAGCATCCATAGTGAGGTGTAGTCAATATTTTTTGATGATGACATCATTTATTTAGCAAACCCTTTCTATACGATAAAGAAGCTCATGAAAAAATGTAATGAAGAAATGACTAAGTTGATGTTCAAAGTGCCTCAAACAGATGAGATAAGAGAGAGGGTTAAAGTATTGACAGAGAGATTACAAAACTTGCAAGCTATCATGAGGTCTTTAATTATAACATAATTTCATTTGTGGTTTTATATTTTGTACTCTTTTATGTCATGAACTAAAATATGTGTTATTTTTACAGGGTTGTTTGCCTCCTCATGATGCTCCTATCCATGATTAGGGTATTGCAAGTGCTTCTCGAGGAGTAAGGGTTGGTACAAGTGTCCATCCTGATCTTCCTATGCATACATCACATTATCTGACTCCATCATCTGTGCCTATATTGTCATTTGAAATGTTGGCAACACATACCATGTAGGCATCTGTTAATGCAGCCTCTAGTAGTGAACACATACCAGAACATGCGTCAGAACATGTACCTGGGGATGCAGAGGCCACTAGTATTGGTGATGTTTTAGCAACATTTCTTGGATCTTCCCGTATTACTAGTACGGGAACATTGTCGATCACACTTGTGGTGACTGAGGATTTCGTTCCCATAAAGATAGAGAAGGTCCCAGGTACTTTAAAATGTTTTAATTATTATTCTATATAATCCAATTGAAATTTACTTATTGATCACTCTTTTTAGACTATTGATCCCATGATCATTTTGTAGGAAATGATGTTTTTATAAATATCTAAGTGATATTACATTGGAGCTCTTCGGGCCCACCATATGTACATAGTGGAATGCCCAAAATGAAGATTTAAAAGATGAGCTCATTAACCGTTTAGTTGTGTTGTTCGGTGATAAAACATTCAACTGAACCAAGGTCCTTAAGAAAGTTGGTACCTATCTAAAGTATGTGAGGGACCAATATAGGTCACATTTAGAGAAGAAAAAAAGTACGAGCATCCCCCATGATCCCAGAGAGGGAGTGGAAGGACTTGGTGTCTAATGGAAAGGAGAAGGAAAAAAGGAAAGACAACACCGGGCCAAGGAAGGTATGTGATATAGAAGCATAAATCTGTAAAAAATCCCGATTAATCATGATTTTTAAAAAAACTGCAAGCTAGATGATTTTTTCCCTGATTTTTTTCCATTTAAAACTGCAAAATCGCCAAAAAAATGTGAATAAAATTTAGCTGATTTTCGTGTAAAAAAACCATGAAACCATGGCCTATTGCTTACTATTGTGCTTTGATAGATTTTTTCCAAGCATCCATAGCTTGTTTGAAAGCACCTATTTTAGGCTTTTAGCCACAGCAGCAAGGAAATGAACTGTTTGATAAAATGCTTTGCTAGACATGTATGAAAAATGTAGTAGCATAGACAAGGCAGTGAACTGCTTGAAGAAAATGTCTCAAAGAAATGTAGTCTCATAGTGATGGAATGCCATGACAAATGCCATGACAAGCAAATTGCTATGGATTTTCATGGCATTCCATCACCGTGAGACTCCATTTCTTTTAGAATTTTTTTCAAACAATTCACTGCCTTTTCTATGTTATTGCTTACTATTATGCTTTGGTAGATTTTTTCCAAGCGTCCATAGCTTGTTTGAAAGCACCTATTTTAGGCTTTTAGCCATAGCAGCAAGGCAGTGAACTATTTGATAAAATGCTTTGGTAGACATGAATGAAAAATGTGGTAGCATAGACAACTGTCACCATCTGATATTTATGCAATTGTAGTATGTTTTTTGCAATGTAATCAGTGATATGAATATAACCAACAAAAATCTATTTTCTATAATTCATGGATTGAACTTTGTATTTTATTTTCTCTCAATGTCTGTATGCTACGGAAATGCCATTAATTTTTTTTTAAAAAGTACTATGCTATGTGTGATACTATCAACAATGTAATTATATACTGATTACTCTTTCTTTTTACATAATCTAATGTATTTCAAACTTTTCATAGGCTTCCCGACACATCAAAGGAAAAAAAGGAAAGACTAGAAAATCACGGGCAACACAAACTTGGCTTTGGTGGTTATATGAAATTAGCTGCACGAATTGTAAGTATCAATAAATGAAATATTGCATCCAAATTATAATAAATTGAAAAAAAAATTGTTTTATCACACCATAGAAGCAAAATTCATGATCTTCTGCAAAAATGTAGGGCTCTAAATTCAATAGAGTTCCCATAGAAGAGGACCTGAATATTTCCTTCCAACAAGGATATGGAGCTGTGGCTGAAC
The DNA here is from genome assembly GCA_007258455.2 of Sequoia sempervirens. Taxonomy (NCBI): domain Eukaryota; kingdom Viridiplantae; phylum Streptophyta; class Pinopsida; order Cupressales; family Cupressaceae; genus Sequoia; species Sequoia sempervirens. Next base: position 561,155,929 of record VDFB02058242.1, read on the forward strand.
GCCTAAGAGTCTTGACTAGGAAAACGCAATCTTACATTGCATCTGACACACAAGTAAATAAACTCAATAAAGTTTATTTAAAATTGAATACTTGTGCAATCTATTCAATATTAATTTCCACCATAAAGTAATTACATGCCTATTTGTTTTAAAAATTCAAGCAATGATAATATTGTACATGACATTGGAATGCAGCCTGGTGAGGGTGGAGAAAAACGTGCAGATGAAGGTTATGGTGTTCATCCCGGTACTTTAGAGCATGTAGAGAGTGATCAACATGTTGAGCATGATCATGCTAGAGAAGATCAGGAATATGATGTGGCCCCATCAGGTAAAGAGGACCACTCTAAAGTTCTTTTAAACATATTTAATTGCAATTGGTGTATTAATTAATGTAACCTTTCGTGTTTCAACTTTAGAGCATGTAGAGTGTGATCAATGTGTTGAGCATGATCAGGCTAGAGAAGATCAAGAACATGATTTGGCCCCATCAGGTAAAGAGGACCACCCTCATGTTCTCTTAAACTTATTTAATTTCAATTGGTGTATTAATTAATGTAGCCTTTCATGTTTCAACTATAGATCAAGATTTAGAAGGTGTTCAACATGTTGAGCATGAGTCTATAACAAAAGTTCAGGAACATGATGTGGACCCATCAGGTAAAGAGAACCACTCTAATCTTCTTTTAATTAATGAAATACTTGTAACAATAATAATAAAACATAACAGTTTAACATTTTTTCTTATTGTAGCAGATCCCCCCTTGCAGTGGCATCCACGTCATGAGCAGATGACTAGGCGTACATTAAGATCACAAGTAGAGGGAAAAACAACTAAAGGGGAGACAAATATTGATTTAGAAAACAATACTCCACTTTAGCTTTATGTAGCTTTCAAAAAGAAACAAAAAAAAAGTGATTGTAATCATATCATGACAACCATATTTTTGATAATATGTAAAAACTGAAAGAATGAATATTATATGTTAATGAATGAATGTGAATATTTTAATTAATGAATGTTATATGTTAATGAATGAATGTTATATGTTATTAATGGATGAATGAATGTTATATGTTACTAATGGATGAATGAATGTTATGTGTTATTAATGGATGAATGAATGATTAATGTTATATGATTAATGGGTATGGGGAATTGAGAATGATGTGAGGGGGGGGAGGGGCCAAATGAGCTTCCACCGTCACATGGTCGACCCTGTTAAGTAGAGAATATTAAACTATTCTCGAAACAAAGAGAAGCTCAATAAGGTAATGCACTTTTCAATATAAGAAATGCATCGTTTGAAGCATCAAACCAATATGTAGTCTATATGTATGATCAGTCATCAATCTCCGCAATGGTACATTTCCACGAATATTTTTTTTTTTAAATTGATGCTTCATTGCAATTTCGATGAAAACCACTTAAAAATCAACAAAAAGGTTCGATGAAGTTGCTATAGCTGTGATGAATGTTTCATCGTAACTCCTTACCCATTTCATCACAATTTTGATGAACTTTTCACGTTGTTTCCATGCTACTTCTTGCCCATTTCGTCACACTTTCGATGAAATTTTGGTGTTCTTCCGACGCTACTCCTTGCTATTTTCATCGCAAAGTCGACGAACTCTTGGTGTTGTTTTGATGCTACTACTTTCCTATTTCATTGCACGTTCAATGAAATTTTGGTGTTGTTTCCTTGCCCATTTTGTCAAAATGGTGACAAACGTCTGGTGTTGTTTTGACGCTACTCCTTGCCCATTTCATCGAACTAGTGATGAACTTCTAGTGTAATTCATCAGTGGATACATGAAGTGTTCGTCAATATTCTGACGAAATTCTGAGCCATTTCATAATGCCAACGACTGACGATTCTTCACCGTTATTTCAACGTTTAATTCATCGTCGGCCTTTCGACGAAAAAACAATGATGCAAATATTTTTGCCATTTTGTCACTTTTTTGACAAAGATTTTTCAAACAACTGATGAACGGCCATCGAAAAAAGGTATCAAATTCAGTAGTGCTTGTAGATCTTTTGCAATCTCAATGTCTACTTGATTACTATCCTCATAAGATAGTACACCATCCAATCTCCTTCTTTAGGTGTTTCCCTTAATTTTATGATGTCTAATGTCTAAAGAAAATGACATTGAAAAATTTGTCCCAATGCAGCCATTTGAATATGAAGGAGGATCAACAATGATCATGGTGGAAGGACTCTAAGTTGCATCTTATAGTCGGTCGGAACTATCATACTTGTTGGAAGCTATCTTGGCACCTTCACCTTTGTCTTCTCTCTACATTTCATGTATCCCATTAGGATGTTCAATCATTTCCTCTTGGTCACTATCACTACAAATGGAGAAGGAACCCCTCTCCCAATCTAGGAGTTGTGATGTTTCATCAACGAGAGGTTCAAGTAGTATGTCTTCATTGCTACCATCTTCTAAAATGTATTCTTCTTCTGCATCACTGCAGCTTTGTGGCACAATCCCAGGAGGGAGGAAAATAGCAAGAGACACTGGCCCATCAAGGGGATCAATATATGATGAGAAATCCACCTCCATAAATCCTCCATAAAGCCTCTTATTCTTCACATACAAGTGCTCTTCAAGATGGAAAGGTTCTTGGTGTCCTATGGAAAAAGTTTCCATGTGTTCTACTTCATGGTTTGAAGGCTCAAGACTATGCCATTCTTCTTTTGTTGATGTCCCAGCATCCTCTTGAGAACTACTTCTAGATAAGTTTTTATTTGGTTCTAGCTCTTGGTCCTCTAGTCTAGTTCTTGAAGTAATTGTAGGAGGTGGTGTATTTGACTACCCCGCTTGTTCCTTGACTTGTTCTATGGCCTCTTGGCATAGCTCGCATGCAAAATCAAAGTGGGATGAATTGTGAAGCCTAGACCAATTCAAGAGCATTAACACTTCCAGATCAACTTGGCATCTGAGTTCTAACCAATCCTTTGCTAATCTTGAGATGAGCTAGTTATATATGTCCACTATTGGGTCCTCATCATTACTTGGGAAAGAAGTTGGATAGTTGACAACCTTGGCATATGATTGTTCTCACTCCTCTAAATCTTCATTTTCAAATGCTCGATTGTTGTCATTCACGAAGGAAAGGTCTTCTAATGTGAGTTCACTTGGGCTTTGGTCATCATTTCATGTTGTCCCAAGGCTATCAAGCCCTTCTTCTTTCTGATTTTCAACATCTTCATGGGTTTTCCTAGTATATGTTGTTGTAAACTTTGTTGATTCATCATCAACTTCCAATGGCTCCTCTTTTGGAATGGGTGACTACTTTTCATTGATGGAGGGTGTAACATAGGGGGTTTCATTCCTCAGGAGTTCTCTTCACTCAGAGAGCCTCATAGGGTGAACTACCATATACTACCTCAATGGAATAGCAACAAGAGTTTTAGAATCTGAAAGATTAGGTCATAGAGGTTTTCTGGACAAATTGACAAGCTCTCGGCCAAAGGACTTTAGTGTAGAAAATGGAAAACAATGCAATATGCTAGAGTCCTAGAAGCGCGCTGGCATCTCATATGGACTAGAAAGTGAGTTTATCTCAAAAAATGCTTAAGTGGTTACTTCTACTCAAATTGTTAAGAAATGCAAGAAAGTGACAAAATTGAAATAGAGTGAAATAAAGGTAATAGAGATAAAGAGAAGAAAGGAGAGAAATACTTACAACCATGTAAGTGATGAATCCTTTACCAAATTAATTTCTTCAAAACCCATGAGCGTGATATCTAGAGAGAGTGTTGGGGTTGTATAGGGGTTTTCCTCAATCAAACCCCCATTTTGGTGTTCCCACCTCCATGGATAGCCAAGAAGATATAGAGAGTGTAACCAAAATGGAAAAAGTTTGTGGTGAAAGCAAAACCTGCTCAAGATTGGAACCCACACCATCAAGTAAGTGTGTGATAAAAGAAAACCCCTCTTGAGTAGGAGAATTTGTATCACAAAAGAGGTGATAAAATCAAACCATGCTCAAAGAGGAGAACCCGTATCACCAAGTAAGTATGAAAATAGTAGAAGATATGGAATCCCAAGATTCTCACAAGCATGATATGAGGGAGATGAAGTTGCAAAGGATGTTGTAAAGAGAGATTGAGAGAGCTTGAAGCTGTAACAACAAGATCTATGGAGCTATACTGTAAATAAAATTTGAAGTGTAGAAGGCTAAAGTCAAAGCTAGAGTGAACCTAGAAGTTGGAAGAATGGAGCTAGTTGTGGAAGAAGTTCTTAGAGAGCCAAAATGAGTTTAAGGGATGACTTAAAAAGAGAAAAAAGAAACTTCTTCAACTATTTTTGAGCATTCCTAGCCATTACCACTGACAAAACTCACTAATAAGTGTAAAACATGCATGGAAATGGTCGTTTGAGCTTTGAAACATCACATGATGCTAGTGTGGTGCATGGATGTTTGCACGATGCACTAGTGTCCAGACACATCACGCTACAAAACAAAAAAAATGGGAAAAGTACCAAGTTTGATGGAAAATATGACACACACGGGTAGTTGTTGAAAAGGGGTGCTAGAGCATCTTGAGAGGAAAAAGGATAATGCAGGGGCTAAAATGAGCCTACTCAAGATGCTAAGGGAGTGGAAACTAAAGCAGGTACAAATATATAGGTGAAATTGTAAGGGTGCAATTTTACTCTTATACAGAGGGAAAGCTTTCTAAATTAGTTAGAATCATATTTCCATCAAGGCACTTTGTTGTCCCAATACTTTCAGCCTCTTCCCCCTAGTTTTTAGCTTCTATGTTTGTTGTCCTAGCACCAATTTGCATCACATTTCTTGGTTCATCTCCAATGTGTTTTCCTCCAAATGTTGACAACTCTTCTACCTCATGGGATGACTTTCTCTCATTGAAAGCTGGCTAATCCAACTTGTTCAAACAACCCTTTGCTTGAGTGATAATGTTTGCACATGATGAACAAGTTAACTCTGAGTGAGGTGCATTGTGAAATCTACACCAGGTGGACATTAGTACCTCCTCTAATCTTGGTCCATCTTCGCTACCCAAACATTCTTGGACTAGCTCCTTGAATTCCTTAGATGCCATGGTAATCATTTCCTCTTCTGGGTCTGCAAGAGCCAAGGGTTGATATATTTTCCAAAAGGGCATTTCTCCTTGCAAGACTCTTTAAATTCAGCTCAAGAAAGTTAGACATCCCAATTCATTGTGCCTTCATGTACCATGGATCCTACACTTATCTGCCAATGTAAATTGCTACAATGGTCTCCTCAATTTTCTATTCAAATATGCATGTAGTTGAGTGATGTTGATTTGCAAATGCTGCTCCATCTCAGCTCAATTTTGTTTTTTATTCAAAATTTAATCATTTTAAAATTATAGCATATAGGGAGATCCTCCTATCTCACATTTCTTCTTGAAGGTTCTCTTTTCAACTTCCAACTTTCAGCCTTGTAGCCTCAACATGTCAGGCCCTCCCTCTAGCGCCAGTTCTATTGATGGGTTTTTTAGCACTTCTCAACACAAGTAATGCATAGATGCATCATCTCTCTTGAAAGGAAATATCCTACACACAAGTTGTAGAAAATTACCCCAAGGTCTCTTACATGTCAGGTTTTGACAATGCGTGGAATATCTTGGTTGATGTGATTTGTTGGAATTGCAAGGCAGTCTTACATATGAGTTACAAATCATGGGAAGTTGGGTTTGAAAATGTAGTTTCACAGTGTTGGAAGTGAATGAATAGTAACAACAAGTTAAAACTCACTAAGTTCATTTGATTCAACATTATGGTGATGATTTGGATCCTACTCTAACCAGGACTAAAAGAAATAGCAAAAGGGAACGGGTTGAGAAAGCTTCTCTAATCCTAGATATGAATGGATAGTAACAATGGTGGCTACTATTGTAGACAAGCTTCCTAAACTAAGTTTTGCTTGACAAAGAGAAACCTACAGCTACACAAAACTAGTGCAATCTTCTAAAGACTGCATATTTTTCAGATTGCACATACACATCATGAACATGCAATTGAACTAGGTTGCAACAATGACATAAAGAAGCCCAAGCTAACTTTGTACAATAGCTTTCCATCAACAAGTGCTAAAATTATGGGTTGAAATCTCATCAAATACTATAACAACAACAAAATTATAACAACCATCCAAGAAACTAAGTAAAACTAACATGGAAGTAGAACCATGCATGCATAATCAACAAACTCATAAAAACACCCATAAATCATTCAATGTTGCTGCCTATTGCTACACAATGCCTCTACACCAGTTCTCCAACCATTTAAAAATGAGGGGCAAGCCCCTGTTTATAGTTTTCCAAAGCCCAAATGAATGGCTGAGATTAATTTGTATTGTGTGGCTCATATTTGATTTACATCGGGGTTTCGCCAACCCCAAAATATGTAGCAATATAAAATACAGTTTTGTCATTTTCCCTATTTTGTCTTTTAGTGTCCTACCATAGTAGCACTTTTGTCATTTAGCCGGTTTCCTTTTTTTTGTTGCTAAAACTATTTAAAGGCTACCTTTTATTGATGTGTTCTTAGTATTCCCTTTAGTCAATCAAATGAGCAGCATTTGCAAATTTGCATCTTCATGAAATAGATTAGACATCACTGATCTGAGAAGACAACTTCTGACAAATCGTGATTGTTTAATGAAAAGAAAGAAAACTCTCCCAATGGGCCTCCCTAGGGAACCCGTAACAAGATCCATTAATCTTGCATACACCAAATGTAGTAAGTGAATTCACATATAAATTCAGGTGAGTATTAATCACATCCTAAAAATTGAGCATTAGATCCATTAATACATTACCAAAAGATCATAATATTCATGTTTGGAGCTCATTTGGGCCATAAACATAAATATGATTTCGAGGGTAAGGGCTTCTCCTAGGGTAGAAGGATGGTAGTGAATGGATGGAAAATGGCTAGCAAATGAAAGGAAGATAGTGGATGGTTGGTGGACAGAAGGTGGATGGCGGCTGACCGACAGATGGTGGATGGCAGACAACCTTCCATAGGGGAAAACCCCCAAATGGTAGATAGATAAAACATGGAATGTGGATCTCCCACAAATGGAAGGCGGACAATGAATGGAAGGAATATGGTGAATGATGGATATCCTTCTGTAGGGGCAGACCTACAAGCGGTGGAGGCAGATTATGGGAAATCGATAGATGGAAGGCAGATGGCGGATGGATGATGGAAGAAAGGCTAAAAAAAGGTGGATGGTGGACAATGAACAACCTTCTGCAATGGCAGACTCCTAAGTAGTAGAAGGATGGTAGATGACTAGTGGATGATGGATGAAAGGCAGACGACAGACAGTGGATAGCCTTCTACAAGGGCAAACCTACAAGTGGCTGATGGATGGCAGACAGATGCCGGAACATGGATGGTCGACAAACAAACAATGGATAGAAGGTAGACAACAAATGGAAGGAAAATGGCTAGTGGATAGAAGGTAGACAACAAATGATGGAAAATTGGTGGATAGTAGATGGTGGAGGATGAACAACCTTCCATAGGGGTAGATCCTTAAGTGGCAGAAGGATGGTGGATGAAAGGTAGAGTACAGACAGCTAGTGGATGGCTAATGGATGGAAGGTAGATGAAAAATGGAAGATAGCCTTCTGGAGGGGTAGACCTGCAAGTAGAGGAAGGATGGTAGATGGAAGGTGGACAATAGACTGACGACTTATAGCAGATGATTAGAAGACAAAAGGAGAATGGAAGGCGAATGGTAAAAATCCATCCATAGGGGCAAACACAGAAGCAGTGGAGTGATGGTGGATGGAAGGTGGAATGTGGACAACCTGCAAATAGAAAGCAGACAATGAATAACCTTTTGCAAAGGTAGACCCACAAGTAGTAGAAGGAAAATGGATAGAAGGTGGATGGTGGATGGCCAATGGAAAAAAGGTGGATGGTTGATAGATAGTGGACAACGAACATCCTTCTATAGGGGTAGACTTGCAAGCAGCAGAAGGATGGTGAATAAAAGGCATACGAAAGGAAGACGACGAATGGCCAACAAAGAAAAAGTAGACTACGGATGGCAAAAAACCTTCTACAAGGGTAAAACCACAAGCAGCAAAAGGATGATGAATGGAGTGCGAATGGCAGAAAACCAAAAAATGGAAGGAAAACAATGAATGACTAGCAAATGGTTGGTATATGGTTGGTGGACAGAAGCAAAATAGAAGGCGAATGATGAATGGTAGACAACCTTTTGCAGGGGAAAACCCACAAGTGGCAGAAGGAAGGTGAATGACTGAAGGATAGAAGATGTACAGAAGGTGGACAGTAGATGACTAGTGGATGGTGGATAACCTTCCACAAGGGTAGACCAGTAAGTAGTGGAAGGAAGGAAAAAAATTGGTGGATGGAAGGAAAATGGCAGACGGACAATGGATGATGGATAGCCTTCCGCAGGGGTAAACCCACAATCGCTTGACTTGGTGGTTTTACCATATTAAACCTCAAGTCTAGGATCATTGATAACATCTATGAAATGAAAAATTTGGGAAGGTCATGAATGCTTCATCATTGATCAAAAGTGAAAGGGGTGCCACAAGGAAAGTTTTGAACTGGCCACAAAGGAATAGTGGTCTACAAAAAAAGTTCTGAAATGGCCACAAAGGGATCGTGACCCACAAGGAAATTTCCACAACTTCCTAAAATTTAAGAAAACTTTGGTAGTTCACTTAGGCATCACACAAACATTCCAAATCCATAGGAAACTTTTCCCCAAAGTCAAAAAATGAAGTAAAAGGATAAGCAAGCAAGTGGGGACCAAGTCAATAGGAGAAAGGAAAAAGTGAAAAGAAAGGGGATCTCTGCCTTCAGTGGGGTGTGTGTGTAAAATATGCACAATAGGACCAACTTGAAAAATCTAATGAAGTATGTGAAGGAGTTGAAGATGATAGAATTTTGGATGGCAGAGAGACTTTGTGGGCAGGGATGTGACAATCGCTAAGGATTTTGATGAGTTTCCTAAACTTCTAATAATGAAAATGACCCTTCGAGATGTCTATTTATAGATTTCCATGCATTAAATGCCTTCCATTAATGCTGGTATGGTGATTGCTGAAGTTAGTGAATGGCCATTTTAAAAGATGGTAGGGTCCATGAAGTGGACGACACCCAGGAGTTGGCCATCTAGCAGGTTAGAAGAGAAAACAACGAATGGGTTGTGGATCCCACATGGTGGGAGAATGTCTTGAGTCGGCTATTTATAATGGAAAAGATGCCATAGAATCTCGCATAGGGTAGCCCACAAGGGCAGATCCACATGACCCAGAGGTCAACAATTTTGAAACTTAAGGGAAAACTACCAAGGAGATTCTGTAGAGTTTAGAGACTTGCAAGTTTTGGAAGTGGTGAAACTTGGTCAATTGATGGTGATACTTCTAAGACTCCTTGACCTCTTAGAACTCAAAAATAAGGGGCATGCAAAACATGGTGGAAAAAAAAGTGACCTAACGAAGCAAAAAGAGAGGTTCCCTATTTTGAATGGGGTGTGTGTGTTGCAAGTACAACAAATGTCAACTCTGTTGGGGAATGCTCTTGAGTGTTCTAAGGATAAATGCTCATTCAGAACCTAGAATCTTTGGTTTCACAAGCCAAGGGCCTATTTTTAAAAGTGAACTAAGGGACTCAAAGGAGAACGAGATCCTTACTTGAATCAAATCATGAAGGAATCTTAGAAGTGTGTGCATATAGTGAATTCATTCCCTTTCCTTAGAGACTATAGAAAATACTTGTTAATTAAACCAAGCAAGCTATGAATCATCTAACTCCAAAAGTAACTTGGGCATTGCCTCGCTACTAGTCAGGTGTCCATAGCATCGATGGAGTTGTCATTGTGATCCTAGGAACATTGCTCTATGCCAGTCGGGTGTCCATAGCATTGGTAGAGTTGTCTACACATCCACATGGTTGTTTGATTTCAACATTTCTTTCTTTTCTTTCCTTTTGATATCTCTTTTAATACTATTTATTTCACTCAACTGTGTAAGAATTGAAACTTACAATGGATTTGGGATCATAGTGGTCACTGAAGTAGACTTAATATTTTCACTTGTTAGGTCATCATAACAACCACTGCACAACTCTTCATAAACAATTAGTGTATGTATTTTGCAAGATTTGAGACAAAATTTGAAATAATTTAATCAAGTGTCATGTTCTAGGTTGATTCAATGTTCAAATAGGGAGACCATTCCATGTAGCAATCAGATACCAATAGTTGGGAGTGAAGATTTATCCAAAGAACACTAAAAGCAAGTAGCAAAGTGAATCGTTCGTCGAATCAAGCACAACCATCGCATTAGAGAATAGGAACACCCTCAAAAAAATAGGACAGTTGGGAAATGAGCAAAACAAAAGCAAACTAAAATAGTAAAATGAAAAAGCAAGAGAATGTAAACTAACCTATATACAATTATTTATAGAGAGTTAGCTCAAACGAGCCCAGGAAAGGAAATAATGGTGCTACCTGTTAATGGGCAATGAGACGTCTTCACCAATTAAGGTCTTGAGGTGGAAAGCGTTATCTCCTAAGATTTTAGAAATTTGAAAGGGGCCAAGCTAGAACTTGTCGAATTTGTCATGTCCCCCTTTCTTTTAATGGGCCTTGTCCCAACATATGACTAGATTAGAAATTCTAGAGGCCTTTAATTTTGCTCATCCATCAAACCATCTCTTGACCACGCCCTAGTGTTTAGCAAAATTTTCAATGGCACAGTCATGTACTTCTCCTAGGAGAAGTAGCTCAGCTAAATAGGCTTCTTTTTGGTTCCCTTCTTTGTAGAAGGTGTTGATGAATTGGAAGTTGGGGATCTTGAGGTGAACTGGTAACATGGGCTCTAGGCCATAGATGAGGTGGAATAGGGTATCACCTAAAGCAGCCTTATGGTGCATGTGATCTTCCCAAAGGGAAAAACAAAGCTAGGTGTTCTAGTCCTTGGAATTTCTATCAAGCAGTTTCTTGATCACAATGACAAGGTTCTTGTTTGTGGATTCAACTAGGCCATTGCTTTAGGGGTAATAATTAGATGATAAATTGAGGGAAATTCCATAATCAAAGGCCCAACTAGTGAATTTGAGCAAGGAGAAAGTAGGGTCATTATCACAAACTAAAGTCTATGGGCAACCAAAATGATTCAAAATGAAACTTTCAAGGAAATTGGTAACTACCTTTGTGGTGCATTGCCTACATGCAATAGCTTTTTTCCATCTAGTATAATAATCATAAGCCATTAGAATGTACCTATGACCCATAAATGATAGTGGGCTTATCAGAAGAATGAAGTCCAGACCCGATTGCACAAAGGACCTTACCTCCAGGACTGGTTGCAGTAGGACAATAATGTTTCTTTCTCTGGTTGCGATGGTCTGGCAAACATGGCATGTACGAACATGGCTATGCACATCATTAAAGACTATTGGCCAATAGTATCCTTCTTGTAAGATTTGACAAGAAGAAGAAGGACCGATGCCATGACCAATTCCAAATTTGTCATGGAACTCTTTTAGCACATGTGTTGCTTCTTCTTTATTGAGGCACCTGAGGTATACCCCTTCATGATTCCTTTTATATAGTATGGATCCTTGCAGCATATAGCTAATACTTTTTAATTTGAGAGCACACTTTTGGACTCCTTGTGGATGAGGTAGGCACTTGTTGTTTAGAAAGTAGTAGAAAATATCATCATAAAACTCTCTAGTGAAGACATCCTTGAGCTAATATTGTTGAATTGTAAGCTCAGGTCCTACTTGAGCTACTGTTTTAGCTATCATTTGGATGAGGGACTTCCCTCTTACTAATTTCATCAGTTGAATCTCCACGTCATATTGTTGCAACAGGGTGACCCACTTTGCTCTTCTTTTTCCCAACCCATTCTGGATTAACAACATCTTTACTACTGGGTCAAGGACAATGGTGAACACCTTGTTCTACAATATGTAATGTCTAAACTTCTTTACTACTCTAAAAAACAACATACACATTTTTTTCAACTCTATGATACCTTAGTTCACCATCTTTTAAAGGAGCACTCATGAAGGAAATTGGGTGCTCATTCCCTTCATCATCTTTCTGAGTCAAAATGATGGCACACAAGTGGTTTGAAGAAAATGTGTAAATATAAAAGGGCTTCAGATAATCCGAGCTGACTAGAACAGGTGCATCAACAATAGCTTTCTTAATTTCCTTGAAGGCCTGCTTTGCCTTAGGATTCCACTCAACTTTATCATCTTGTTTCAACATGGCATTGAGTAGCTTAACAATTTTAGCTAAGCCTATAATAAATTTCCTAACAAAATTTATCTTTTTGAAGAAAGATTTTAGTTCTTTCTTGCTACCTAGAAGATAAATCTTCAAGAGGGACTGAATACACTCAGGGTCTATTGATATCCCATGCTTTGAAATAACATGCTTGAGAAGCTTTCCTTCTATGACTCCAAAGATGCACTTCTTCAAATTAAGCGAAATCCAAAATTCTCTGCACCTTTGAAAAACTTTGAATAGATTGGAGACATGATCACCCTGCTTCTTCAAGAACATCATGAGATCATCCATGTAGATGATGATGCATTTCCCGATCATATCTTTAAAAGCAATGTCAATTGCATGTTAGAAAGTGGCACCAGTGTTGATGAGTCTGAACAACATCCTCTGATGGGTTAAATTCTCCCACGTAGTGGTGAATGTTGTCTTATGCCTGTCTTCATATTGCACTATAACCTGATTATATCTAAAATACCCATCTAAGAAAGAAATCATATGTGAACCATTTACGATCTACAATAGCTCATCCAAGGATAGCATTGGATAGTTGTCCTTTTCTGAAGCTCAGTTCAGATTGTGAAAGTCCATGCATAACCTGATTTGTCCATTATTTTTCCTAACTAAGACCAAAGTGGACACCCATGGGGAGTGCCTGACTAGAAATATGATCCTAGCTGACAACAAATTTTGTACTTCCTTGTAGATGATAGGCTCTAACAATGCATTGATGGGATGTTGCTGCTGTCGAAATGGTTAGAAATTTGGCTTGAGAGGAATAGCGTGTGTAATAATGAAGGTATCATATGTCTTCAAATATTCATAGCTCCATGCAACTACATCATGATACTTCTGTAAAGCATCAATGATTCCTTTCTTTCTTCTAGCGTGTATACCTTACCAATAAACACATTTTTAATTTCTTTGGTTTTTTCGAGGTTGTGTGTGTCACACCAATTGTTTATGGAGTCTTTCTTTGCCTACTAATCCTAGTTTCTAATCTTATCCAGATCAAATATCTGCTCAAGCTAAACCATACCCCTAGGAGTTGTGTTCATTTTGAGATTGATGACCCCTTCTATATCTACTTTGGCCTCTTCAGGCACAAATTCATCAATTATCTAGGTTGCAAATACATTAGAGCTAGTGATAAACTCCAAGATATGCTTGTCATCATTGAACAACTGAAAATGAGTGATGTCGATCATGGATGGGGTGGAATTTAGCTCAATAGGGAACCTCTTAAGACCTAACAATGATAATGGTTGAAGAGTACTAGCCACCTGATCCAAGGCATCAATAATATTATTTTGGGATTGAGGGATAAATTGAATATTGAATTCATCTAGGCTCTCTAACAAATCCCAAATCCTATGCCTATAGTTTGCTAGTCTTCAGTCATAGCATGAATATAATTTTTTGACTTCTTTCACTACTAGCTCTGAATCACCAAAGACTCGCAACATTTTGACCTTCCTTAGAGCCATCAAGAGACCATGAACTAATGCTTTGTACTTTGCAATGTTGTTGGTGCAATAAAACTAAAGCCTATGAGCAGCGAAGTAGGTCTTACCTGCAAGACTAATGAGTTCAAATATATCTCTAACTCCTTGCTTGGATTTAGATTCGTTGAAGCATAGTGTCCAAAAATTGGAAGGTTCCTTAACTTTGGGACCGATTGTGCATTCATTCTTTATTTTTAGCACATCTACATCTATCACTTCTAAAATGGACACTGGCTCAACATGGTTGGGGGTAAGCTCTTTCATTGGAAACTTCTTTTGAAGCATAACTTTCCCTTTAATGTGCTCTACTACTGTTTGGCACAAGTAGCATTCAAATTATGAATGGGAAACATCGTGAACTCTACACTAGTTAGGTAGAAAAATCTCTTGGAAGTCCATTCTAGCCCCTAAGCTAAGCTAGTCTTGTATGCACTTTTCAACAAAATCTTGAAATCCATCTAGCAGTCCCAAATTATCATCATCATAGGACTCTTCATCATCTGATTCTACCAACATTTATGTGCTCTAAGGTGCATATGCTATATTGGTAGAAGCGTTGCACACTACTAAAAATACCTCATTAGCCATCTCTTCTTCTTGAAGTTCCAATTCTTCTTGGTATGCCATGGGAGAGTAATTTCCTAACTTGGTTTTAGTGAATAGCACCTCATTGGTGTCGTTGTACTCTATAATCATGAAATTCATGTGTGGTTCCTCGTCAATGCAAATCTTATTTGGAAATCCCTTCCATTTTAGCCATAGATGGGAGAAGTTAGTTGCAGCATACCCATTCAATGCTCGAGCAAAGTCTCATCCTAGTATTATTCCATATGTGTCTGGGATATCAACAACTTGAATGTTAATAACTTGTTGCACTCTTGGGTTTGTAGCAAACTGCATGGGAATCTGATTTATTTCTCTGACTATGTTCACCTCCATTTTGTCTAGCTGAGTCACCTTCATTCTGGAAGGAGTGGGGACTATTCCTGTTGCCTTACAAACAATAAGAGGCATGATGTTGGTTGTTGCTCCTAAGTCAAGCAAACAATTTTGCAAGTTCTTCCCAAATATTCTAATTGTAGTGAGGAAGGGTGACTTCTCCAACTTCCCTTGGAATAGACCCACAAGCATATCAGTGTAGACCACTTGGTTCTTATCCTTCTCATTGGTCTTTTCTTTGGTCTACACTTGACTCTACTCTTTAGCAGGTTGTTTTCTAGTTTGTTGATTTGAAGGGACATCTTTCTTCTTGCCTATAATTTCTTGAATTATAGGCTCATGTTGTGGCTCTTCAAAAGGGACTCTCTTGGCTAGTGTTTCATGTATCGCCTTGAAGGAAGGGGTCCCATTAATCACCCTAAAGAAGGAATGCCTCACTACAATAACCTTAAGTAACTCAAAAGCAAACAAGCTGATTTTAACTTTCTTGAATTCTTCAACAACATACTCATCCATTTTCTCAATTTCAACCTTGAATGCTATACCTATGGAAGAGCTAGTAGACTAGTTTTGTGTTTGACTTAGCTATTTCTTATTGTTAAAATATTGGGTGGTCACATAGGGGTAACCCAAGTTGTTTCTTGCATTAGGATCAAGCAAGGTGCTAAAGTTATTGGGTGGAGTGGAGGTTGTGAAAGGTCCCCCTACTTGTCTACTCCTTAAGTTATATGGAGTTGCTCTTTTATGAAACATTTGAACTTTATCTTCATGAGACTCTTCCTCATCTGCCAGGACATTATCTACCAAAATAAAGAGTTGGGATAAGGCTTCTTCATTACTTACCTTTTTCAATTCTTCATTCTTTGGGGAGTAAGCCTTGATTTCTAGTGCATTTCTCTCACTTTGCGAGAATGGCACTTGATTAACTATGAGAACTGAAGAGTCGTATGGTTCCAACGGGACTAGATCTCAACAACCAATATTTTTTACAACATTTTGGACTTCTACTTGAAATATCTCCACAGCTATGAGGAACTCAGGGCAATCCAACTTAGAATGTCTATTCATTTTATGAATCTAGCACAATCCGGATAAGGCAACTTTAGTGAGATATACTCCACTAATTGTCTTCTCCACACTAGCAGGTTGATCAAGAGGAGTGGGAATGTCTCTATTATTTGGCCTTGTATTCTATGTCCTATTTTGTCTTTGAGAAGGTCACCTTTCAAATTTTTGGTAGGAGTTTTTCCCTTGTTCATAATTCTACCCAAACAAGGTTCTCACTTCATGGTTATCCCTACTATCTCAATTGAGGTTGGCCTAAATGCTATGTTGAGAAGCTTGTAGCTAATTATTTTAGTTCCTAAGGTGAGTCATCTATGTGGAGAAAGACAGGTTGTGTTGCCAGTTGGTTCTACTGAGTGGGCGAGAATTTGAGCCCTTGTAGATATAGTGGTGCCTAGGACTACTGTGAATAAACTTGCTATTGTTGAGGCTACATATAATGAGGCATGGAAGGTGCTTGATTCATGGGCTACCCTTGATGAGGAACTATGGGCAGCTATGAGACTGGATTCATGAGAGGTGTCTAGTGTTGTAGAGATTTAGTTAGTCCTTAGATCTACATAGGATGAGCAACCTCTCCCAAGGAAGGCAATATACTAGATACTTTTTGTCCCAAATTGGTGCTAGCTACAACTGCCTCAGCATAGGCATCCACCAATCTAGTTGGTGGTGGGTTCATTATTTTCACCAATGTTGTAGTAAGGTTGTCTAAGGTAGCATAATAGATAGGTAGGACAATGACATTCTTTAGAATATATGGAGCTTGCAATCTCATGTATTCCTGATGAAATCGATTGTTGAAGGAGCTGATTGGTTTGTTGACCTCTCTATGAATTTCCATGAATTGTTGATATAGTTTTGAGGGACTGATTGGAATCTTGTATTTCCTTAAGAAGGCAATCTTCAAAATGTCCCAAGTCATAATAGATCCTATAGGCAGGTTGATATACTAATAGAAGGCCTCTTCCCCCAAGGAGTAAGGGAAAAGTCAACAATCCACATCTTCATGATCAATCTACATATCCTTCAATGCTATTTGGAATATATCAATGTGTTCTTCAGCTGTTCTCTATGGATCTCAAGGATTGAAGTTTGTGCAAAATCTCTTCGGGTTCTTGGGCATGTCATGGTAAGCATTGAATAATAGTGGAGAAGGATTATTTCCCAACCAAACCATGAGGGAAGGCAGGGGTGGTAGATGTTTTTGAATAGGAACTTGAGGTTAAACAGGGGTAGCAAGAGTTGGGAGTGCACCTTGAACCTAGAAGATAGGGGCAGGGGTTGCGCCTAAGCCTTGGGAAGCAAGCAGTTGGAAGGAAATTTGGGGCTGCTAGGTGGAGAAGGTGGAAATGGAAGAGGAGGGACAAGTGTGTGGTTTATGGAAGGAGGATGGAGGTGAATCAGATGAAGTGGATGAAGAGGATGAGGTCAAGTCTAATCTTTAATTCTTTCTAGCACTTGTAGGGGGCTACAATTCTTGAAATTCCTCTTTGTTTGTAGTGGACCTTAGAACTCTATGGAACCTTTTAGGGGAGAATAGCCCAATTTGATATAAATTAACTCAAAAGTGCACTCTTTCTGAAGCCAATTCTATTGATGGGTGTTTTTCCACCTTCTCAACACTGGCAGCACACAAGTGCACTACTTCTCTTGAAAGGAAATCTCCTACAAACAAGTTGCATAAAATTACCCCAAGGTCTCTCGGGTGTCAGGTCATGACATGCTTGGAATAATTCAAGTGGTTCAATGTGATCTTGTTTGTAATCACAGGGCATCCTTACGTGAGTTAAGTTGGAAGGAATTGGCTCTTTGAATGGAGTTTGTAAAATTTCTAAAGTGTTGCTCTATTACTGCAAGTTCAGGACAACAATCTCAAACTCCTCTTTGATCTTCAGATTTGGCTTTACAATGTGCAATGAAATTTATCTAAAGATACTATTTAAAAGAAAAGTCAAAAAAGGGTAGGGAAAGTGAGAAGTTCCTAGCTCTGAAAGTACTAATGAACAATGACAATGGAGGATGCTACAGTGGACAACCTTCCTAAAACTAAGTCCCACTTAACTAAATTAACTCACAGTCTCATGAAACTACTGCAATCTTCTAAGATTTGTAGATTTCAACCATTCATTCACCATAAAGTATGAATGAAAGATAGAATTTAAGTGCAACATTAAAATAATGTTCAAACTAGCTTTACACTATAGTTTATCATCAATAAACAACAAAAAGCATGAACAAGGAAGGGCATCAACATTGAAAAATCATTCACCATCAATTAATGACACTAACTAATGTATTAAAACAAGCTAAAAAATAGAACAACAAAGCTAATCTATTCAAATTCACTAGCTAAGAGGAGAAGAATCATGAAACATGAAATTGGAACTCAAGAACCCACCAAAATCAAAGAACTTCTATTAAAATTCCAGTAGAATGTCTTTACAACAACTCAACTCTCTCTTCAAAATGAGACTAGACCCCCTATTTATAGTGTCCAAAAAGAAAAATGAATGGCCAAGATTTAATATCATTGTGTGGCCAAGATTCACTACAAATTAGGGTTTCACCTAGCCCAGATATTTTACAATATAAAATTACATTTTTTCCTCTAGCCTATTTTGTCGTATAGCTCTTTTCCCTTGTTGCAACTATACTGTGAGGAATTCCTCATCAATCACCAAATTTCCATCATGTTTCTTTCTAGTAGTGTATTCTACGAACTACCCAATCAATTTTTGAAGCTTTCTCCACTCCATAATGTTATATTGAAGCACTTAAAAGTTCAATTTCTTTGATTTGATTGTAATTACATACCAATCCTTATCATTTTTGGGAGTGTTCATTATTACTTGATCAAATTAGGTGAAGGTACATGCAAAAAAATCCACAAAGTATGGCATGAGGACATTGGTAGCACCATCCTCCATCTTCTTGAGCAAATGTGTCCTTATCTTTTCCAAATCTATTTCAATGGAGGGCATGTCAAAATCTATCATCAACTTTGAGTACTCTTGATAGTCCATCTTGGTTTCTTTGGGCTAGTCAATATCAAGCTCCACTTCATGGAGCACTCATTCTAAGATTTCTTGTCTATGATCAAGTCCCATATTCCCCATTTCCATGAGCCAATGGTCATCCTTTGCCAATGTAAGCTCCTCTTCCCATGCTCTCTCAAGCATCTTAATGATAGCCTCAATTTTAGGATATGTGATCCTATATAGCTTGAGGAAGTCGATGCAGAAGTTTCTTGTTCCTTTGAGTTGTCTTTGCATATGCCATTCTAGTAGTGTAGATGATTCCCATATTCCCATTGTAGATGACCTATTGAAACCAATCCTTAGTGGCCTTGGTCCAATTCTTTCTCCATTTTAATTTGTTGATGTGATCTTGGGACAATAGTTGTGGTAGCGTTGATGACATGGTGGGTACCTCTTAGGTAGATGACCATTGTTGTATATAGGTCATTAAATTTTCCACTTGTGCCTTTAATTCCTCCTTGGAGGACTTGTCCTTATGCATCTAGTGCATAATAGTAGCAACTAACCCCTAAAGATGATCAATCTTATGTTCCCTCATGGTTTCCCCCATATCAATAGTGGAAATATTATAGCTAACTCCTCCTTCCACCATAGGGGTAGCTATTGACACAGTCCTAGATCTTGAGGCATCTATTTTCAAGTGGTATCTCACCCTTGTCTTCTTTTCCTTCTTTGTGCCTATTTGTCCTTGAGCTAGAATGGCTTCCAACCTCGCCTTTAGATCCATATGTGTAGGGGTCTTCTTCTCCAATTGGTTTTCTAGCCATTCAGGCATCTATGATCCCTCTTTTGGTGGTTCTTGATCACCTTCCTCTTCCTGAGTATGTTGAATTTCCATTCCCTTGCTACCTAGGATCTCCTATTCTATCTTTTCTTCCTCTTCCTCATCTGAATCTTGAATAAATATTGTTTCTTCCTCTAGGGAATTAGTGGTTGTATGTTTCTTGGGTCTATCCTTCCCTTTAGAGGTTTTCTTTTCCTCTTCTTGTTGCACATGCTCTTTATGGTGCTCCACTTCTAGGCTCTTTCTTTCTTTAGTCTCTTTTTCAGGCTCCTCTTCCTCTTTCTCTTCCTTTTCTTCTTCTTCTCTTCAAGGAGGCATTTCTTCATCATTTTTTTTGCTTGTATCTTATTCCCCAGTTGGAGGCTCTATTCTTACCTCCATTTCATCATCTATTTCTTTCTTTTCTTCAAAGGGTGGTTTCTCAACTTCTTCACCAACATCCCTCAGTTGTTTGGAAAGTTTCTCCTCGAGCTCTTGATCAAAGTTTTCCATGATGTATTTTGCACCAGGGTCTTCGGTGTCTTGCTCAAAGGATCATATTTCTTCCTCTTCATGCACCACTTCATCTATAACTAGGTGTTGATTCTCTACGTTCTCATGATAATTATATGCTTCTTCCTCCATTTATTTTACTACCTCCCTCTCTCACCTTTCCAACTCCTTAGAAATCTGCATTGTTGCTTTCATTTCTAGTGGCTTGGTTTGAGTAGGGACAAGAAAGCTGGTAAAAACCTGTGCTAGGTAGGCTTGTACTACCAAATTCATGAATACTTCAGATAGCACTATTGGTATGTTGTGCATAAGTCAAGTGAAAGCTTCTGGGAGTGAGAGGGTAGGAATTGTTGTCATTTCAGTGGCTAGTGGGAGCACTGATGATGGAGACATGGAGGAGGAGGAGAGTAGAGAAGTGGTAGTAGATGACAAATCTACCACCAAGATGTGTATAGTGGGTGAGGTGGAAGCAAGGTGGACTGAAATGTCAACTACAGGTAGAGAAGAAATAATGAGAAGTAGGCAAAGGAGCAAGAGCAAAGGCAATAGCAATAGTTGTGGTAGCAATAGTCATTGTGGTAGCCAAAGTAGAGGTAGCAAGTGGGGACTTTGGTTTCTCAGCCTCTACTTCATCTCCCTCATGGAGTGGGTCTTCTTGTATAGTGGGCATCTCTATGAAACTACCTGACTTCTTTGATTTCTTGGAAGGCTCACCCTCTTATTCCTTCCTTGAGTACACCTAGTGCTTAGGCTGACACCCAGCCATTTCTTTTCTTTTTCTTGGCCTAGGAGGTGGATGGGATTTTGAAGTTTCTCCAAATGTGGTAGTAGTGTTTCTATTATCGGTCTCACTGTCAGGCTCATCCTCAAGCTCACCATAGGTTAAGGTACCTCCTTACAATTTTAATTGAGCAATCTTCCCATCAATCTATTGTTTTGTCCTTGCTTTTATGGGCTTCATCAAAATGTTGAGGTCATGACCTCTTCCTTGTTCCAATTAATTAATGGCAACGATAGGTTGGAAACAACATCGTACCTCAAATCAATCACCATGTTCTCATCTTCTAGAATTTTATCCAGAACTAGAAACAAGTTAATTTTTTTAACAAAATATTTAGTCATGAGCATGTAATTCCTCATATGAATTTTTTTGTCATCTCTACAATTTTCCCAAAATTCCTCGACATTGTAGAGGTGGGCATACTCTTTTAAAACCATCCTTTTCAATTTTCCATACGGATCCATCCATGGCCTAGTAGTCTGGAGCTCTAAGTTATATTGATTCAATTTCTTTTTTGAGTATTCTGCACACTAGGATGTAGGGATTGCATACATTCCCTAGAAAAATGTAAGGGGATAAGGAATCCTTAGCCTGTGTTTGTCACTTAGCATTATGTGAGCATGTTGAAATTTTTTGGAGAGCTCAAGCAATATCAACTGGTCATTTGGGTACCGGGGTAGTTTATATGGTGTCTCTGAGAAACCCTCAACTCAGGTGTATGCAAATTTGGCAAACTGAATTAAAAAAAAGTTGAACCAGGAGATGAAGGAATTAGCACTGTGGGTAACCTTCCTATCAAAGTCACCTCCAAGCAATTTGATAATATGCCCAATGAAGGCATCATTGAATCTATAGTAGTCTTTCTTGAATTTCTTGAAGTGAATTTGGGGATACCTGTCATATACCTTCAATTCTCTCCCCATAGTCTAGCTCAAGGCTACAAATAGTCCTATGTATTGAGCATGATCAGTGAGCAAGTAGAATAGATATGAAGTCATATAGAACTGTGAGATTTTCTTCATGACCACAAAGTGCTCATTTAGGTAGTTGCTAATCATGTCTACCTAATGGAATTGGGCCTTTCCCCCGATGATTTCTTCTATAAAGTACACCATCCGCTCTTAGAAGAACGCTGCATTTGGGAGACCCATAACCCCACTTAGTAAGGTAACCAAGTCATGGTAATCTTCATAGAAATATCTCCTAAAGAGCTCCTGGGGTACCTTATTTCCACTACCCCTCTTCTCTTTTAGCTAGTATTGATTAATTAGTTTCTTGCACTTGAGGGGATTGACCATCCACATGCTCTTGGAATATTCCTTAGATGCTTCTTCCTTTTCATCAAAGGTAGGTATATGGAAAGTCTACCTGATAGAGTTGGTAGAGAAATCAACCAATATGTTGCCATCTCTATCCACTATTCTTTTCATGTTCTCCTAATATGACTTTCTGCAAGCCATTACTAGTTTAGGAGCTATGATGGCAAGTGGGAAACTAGTAGCCTTAGCAAACCCATTTCTTCTAATTCTTCCAAAATTCTTTGTAGTAGGGTTGACAATGACCATTTGCTTGAATTCATTGATGTCTATATGCCCAAAATTGGTATTTGAGATCTTTTCCCAATCTGTGGTGACCTTTGATTTGAGTTCCTCTCCTTGGAACTTGTACTTCATTTGGTCCTTGTCTTCTTTCCCCCAATTTTCCTTGGCTAGATTCTTTCCTTTTTCCTTTCCTATATATGTCTTAAAAGGTCCTACAGCTGGTTCCATATATCCTACAAGCAAGGGGGCATTAAGTGCATTCAAGTGTAAAACATGAGAAATGTTAGGAAAATCCTACAAAAATGACATTACATTAAGTAATTTATCATTTGAGGATCCTAACATTTTTTTCAGATCACCATTAGCCTTTTGTTTGAGGGAGTTATGTCAATGTAGGCACAGGGGTGCAAACTTCCATGGGCTAGTAGCCATTTTGAAAGCAACTATAAATCAATGAAAATCAAGGCACGACACCTTGCATAGTTCTAACCACATGAGGATTTTTGCCATGAGGTGGGGCCCATCAGTAGGTTAAATAATATTGGCATGTGGTTCAAGTTAATTTTGAAGCTCTAGATGTATTAAGTCCATCACTCAAGAGTACGATTTTAAGGAATGTGGATGTAGGGAGTCTCCTAGATATTTCAAGCTCTGTCATTTGAAAATTGATCTGGCAAGAAGGTGCCCCACAATGTGGGACCTGTGGTCTCAAAGGATAGCAATTTTCTTTTTAAATTTTTCTTTGATTAATTAGGCGTGGGAAGAGAAGCTATCAAAGGATTCTAGTCAATAGCCATTCATAATAGGAGGAAGTGGATAGAAGTCCACGTAGAGTGGCCCACATCATTGGACCCACACAAGGCTTAAGCATTGTTCATTCATTAGCAAATGGCTAAAGGGAGGCAATAGGGTCGGGCCTAATGTAGCGGGCATACAACAACTATTGGTTGTTTGAAGCAGGAAGAGTGGGATGAATTTCCGCAAGTAGCCACCTGCATGAGGTAGCCTGCAAGGCACTCTATACTTAATCATTTTTCTCTTAGGTTAAGTGGTAGAGGAAGTGAGTGCGGGCTCCACAAGGTGGATGGATGGTTGACCTAGGTCGTTTAGAATGGAAAACCTAAGATGGAAGCCTGCGGATGGAAGTCAACAATGGGAAACCTACCAAGGGCCAATACGTAGCCATTTTTAGCACTGGGAACTAGATGGAGATGGTTGGAGTGTGGCATGACTAATATACTGATCTCTTAGTTTTTCCATTTTTGAATGACAGTGAGAGCAACAACGAAAGGGTGGCTGGGGCCCACATTGAATGGTCTATAAGGTGGCTTATGTTCTCAAGTTTGGTTGGTGGACATGGTTATGGCAAGACCTACAGGGTGCAGAGTTGAGGCAAGAAAAAAATGACCCCAATTCAACCCCGCGTTTTGATTTAGTTTGATTGGTGATGGTGAGTTATGGGCGACTACCCACAATAACGGGCCCGAGAGAGATGTCTATCATTTGTTGAGTTAGGAATATTTAAGGAACTCAAAAATGGTGCTAGGTGAGATGTAGACCCATAGGGTGTGATTTCCTTGGTTGAAGAATAGCCACGAGGGCTTCAAGTTCTGCAAATGTCTAATAAACCACTTTCAAAATATTTTCTAAGTTTCAAAACATGGGTTTTTCTCATCATCATGTCATCTAGCTAGTTTTTAAGTTTTCTCTCTTTAGAATTTATTAACTTTTGTGAAATCCAAGAAGCCCTATTTCAAAACTAACAGCGGAGGACCAACCTAAAAAATTCAAAGAAGTATGTGAAGTAGTTGTAGGTGATAGCATTTTGGATGGAAGAGAGACTTTGCAAGCATGGAGGTGGTAATTGTTGGGGATTTTGACAAGTTTCCTAAAATTCTGATAGTGAAAATAACCCTTCGAGATGTCTATTTTTTATATTTTCATGCATTAAATTCCTTCCATTAATGTTGGTATGGTGATGGCTAAAATTGGTGAATAGGCATTTCAAAAGATAGTGGTGGGAATGGAGGGGTCCATGAAGTGGACGACACCTAGGAGTTGGTCATCTAGCAAGTTAGTGGAGAAAATAGTGAAGGGACTATAGATCTTGCATGGCGGGAGGACATATTGAGTTGGCCGTTCAAAATGGTGAAGATACCATGGAATCCCACATAGCGCAACCCACTAGGGCAGACCCACATGACCCGGAGGTTGGCAGTTTTGAAACTTAAGGGAAAACTACCAAGGAGATTCCACAAAGGCAAAATACTTGCAAATTTTGGAAGTGGTGAAACTTGGTCAACTGGGGATGATACTTCTAAGTCCTTGATCACCTAGGATTCAAAATAGGGGGCACACAAAATGAGGTGACAACAAAAGCAACTCAATGAAGAAAAAAGAGAGGGTCCCTATTTTGAATGAGGCATGTGTGTTTTAGGCACAACAATACCCTTTGAAGCAAGCACCTTACAAGCTCTTAGTCTTGTAAGGAAGGTGTTCCCCAAAAAATATAGCATGGACGATACCTAAAGAAAGTTCCCTATAGGCTCTCAGTCCTATAGGGAAGGTATTCTTGATGAACTTAGGTGGGAAAAGTACCCAAGGAAGCACCCTACAGGCTCTTAGTCCCATAGGGAAGGTATTCTCCATGAACTCAAGCATGAAGAACACCCAAGGAAGCACCCCATAGGCCCTCAGTCCTATAGGGAGGGTAGCCCCGAATATCTCTCACATGGAGGAAACCCGAGAAAGTGCGCTACAGGCTCTTAGTTCTACAGAGGAGCCACCCACAAGACCTCTCGCATGGAGGAAGCTTAAAGGAAAGTAGACTCCATAGAGTTAGAAAGCGACCACATAGGCAAGTGAGCAAACAGTTGCATAGACTGTCAATAGTTTTGAAAACTTTTGAAGGGGTCCCTTGGGAACCCACTGTGAAGAAAGGGTCCACTCAAAGGATGCACAATTTACAAGTAGATGTTTTTTCTTTCAAATTGATCCTTCATCAAGGAATCCTTTTGAAAGATGCTTACTTCATCAAGTAATTTGAAAGGAAGAATATTCCCCCACATGAGGGGAAGATTAAAGTTGTTCCTGCTTTGGGGGAGTTTTAAGTCCTTTCTTTATGAACCCATGATGAAGGAAATATGTTCTATTAGGGTTTTGAGTTGAGAATACGATTTTGAAGAAAGGTTTGTGAGGATTTTTGAGGAAAGATCCATTGGCAATGAATGCATTTTCTAAAAATTGAAATGTTAAAGAAAGAACTTTGTCACACATAGGAGGGACAACTCAAGCAAAGAAGAAAGAAAGATAAAGAGAGAAAAAGAAAGAAAACACAAACAAAGGGCACAAGGGTAGCCTAATATTTTGGGGTCAAAACTGCTCATATATATATATGTATATATATATGTATAGTAATAGTATATAAATGAATTGTCATCAACCCCCTACTATAAAAAACCATGTGAAAAATGCATGAGAAGAAAAAGTAAAAATAAAAAATTGGGTTAACATGGAATGGAAGCCTAAATGCCCCCAATGCTTTGCATCATCCCTAATTTATCAAAAATCAAGCACAAACATGGAAGAATGATGATACACATAGAAGAATGTTTATGACATGAAAACCATGCCTGTATCCAAGCACCAATAGGGGTTATGAGGTTCATCTAGGTACACATAGCACGATCACATGGGAACACATCATAAAACACACACACACACAAGATCAAGAAGAGGCCTCCTCCTAACATTGATTAGCGAAGAGGTCATCCACTTCCCACTCTAGATCATTGTAGGGGGAAGGAGGATGAGCCTGTAGTGGATGGATGTTAAGAAAAGGGGCATCCGGCCCTCCCACAACAAGGGATAAGGAAGATTGCCCCTCAAGGTCCTCTCCATCTAGCTCTTGTGGAGTCAAGGTCAATGATTTTGTGAAGATCACTGACAAGGCCAAAACCTCATCCACAGAGTTAAACATGTACCCCACAAGAGTGCCATGTCTAATTTTAGTGGACTGGGTAGGCTGAGCCTGAGATTCACTATTGGGCTTGCCAAGTGACTCTAGAGTGGTAATAAACTCAAGGGAAGCTGAGACTAGTTTTGTCTCTAGGATAGAACATGTCAACATAGGACCACCTTGCCAAGAAGGTGGGAATCTCTTACGCCCTTCATTTCCAACTAAGATGAACCCCCCATAGATGAAGATGGAGGTGTGGAGGAAGATGAGGAAAGGACCGCAACAAATACGACTAAGGTATCAACCATATCCACAAGCTTCAGAAAAGACTAGATATCTAAAATAGACATCGACAAAGGTGGCTCCACCGAAGGAGCGATGAACACCTATACACCTATGGGGTTAGGTGCATTTGCACTTGCAGAAGAAGCCAAAAGCAATGAAAAACTAGACTAGAGTGAAATAGAAGGGATGGAAGAGGGTGATAGTATAGGAGGCCTTGAAGTAGGGGTGGTCATCTCTTCAACCCTCCTTTGTGAGTTGGCCTGCTTGGCTAAGAGAGCCTTTTTCCAATTCTTTGATTCATGCACAAGGTAGTTTCTTCAGCTCTTGGAGTTGGAGGCTAAAGGCTATGAAGGAGTAGAAGGCTCGTGCTCAACCATAGGAATTTCCACTATGGACATTTTCGAGGGAGGAATGGATTCCAGAATGGGACTAGGAGAAACAGGCTATGGGACATTGGGAGGAGTTGGCTCAAGAGCCTTAGTAGTGGGCCTCTTCTCGCTCACTGCCTTGCAAGTAGGAGTAGTAGGAGGTCACAAATCCAATTTCCTTTGGGAGCCTTTCTTTCTATCATATAAGTAGTACCATGGTCTAGGGTATTCATTAGGAAGATCCATGATCCTA
This sequence comes from Sequoia sempervirens, assembly GCA_007258455.2. Classification (NCBI taxonomy): domain Eukaryota; kingdom Viridiplantae; phylum Streptophyta; class Pinopsida; order Cupressales; family Cupressaceae; genus Sequoia; species Sequoia sempervirens. The sequence continues at coordinate 561,183,244 of VDFB02058242.1, forward strand.
AGCTTTGGCCTACGCCAAGGAGGAATCATTGGATTTAGTGAATAGCCACTGTGCCTACTTATCCAATACTCTTCCAAGGAAAGGAGAGAGGATGAGGCAGTCCAAGGAAAAGTCAACTTCTCTTTGCCTTTATGATAAGGAGAGGGAGCTAGAATAGGCTTCTCATGTTTCTTCAGAGAAGGGGGAGTGGTCGGTGTGACTGACTGCTATGCTATAAGAAGGGTTATTTTTGGTTGTTCCTTACCCCCAGTATTATATTTTGCATAATTCTTGTAAAGTAGGTCTATTATTAGAGGAAGCAAACCAACTAGGGAAGGTCAAAAGTGATCTAGCAAGTATCCACCATGAGACACCAAGGATTGATATCTAGTGTCATGCACTACATGCATGACACCTTTATGGGAAAATTTTAAACAATTGTGAATAACGGAGGAAATTCCATTCATGGAAGCTAGCTAAGGAATTCCTAGCTTCACCCTAAATAGATCCAACTCTGGGATAACATCAAAAACCATGTCAACAATCTTGGGTCCAACTAGGACAGACAAGGTTATCAAGTCATAAGGTTTAAGACTCATACCATCATGTGTACAGATGGTAGGTTTTGTTTCTTCATACTTTTCATTTAGCAAGGAATTTTATACTAACGTTTCTTTTGTGATAACTTTCACACGGCTCATGGGGTCCACCAAGACTCCCATCACAATGTTACCATTGATGCAAGCAGGATTGTAGAGAGATGAAGGTTTATTATTCAAGGGAAGGTCTTGTGATGTAAATGTAATATCTAGCGAACTGGGTGTAGGTGGAGCAGTGGAAGTTACCATGACCATGTTGAAATAGGCCTTGGGTTGAGTAACAAAATTAGTGGGATCTACAATCATGTTAGCAGAGTGCGACAAAATGGGCCTGTCTATATCTATAGTTCACTATTATCTTTTTCCACTGACTTGTTATCATTTTTTTTACTCACATTGAGATGAATGGTATAGTCCTCAATGCGGTCCAGTATCTCATGATGCAGGTGCATGCAACATTCAGTATCATGTCCATTAACTTGATGGTACTAAAAATAAGTGCTTCCATCATACCAATTAGGGTAAGGTTCCTTAACGTGCTTAGGATTCGACAAAGTTATGATCTTATCCTTCAATAGCTTCTACAAAATAGAAGAATAAGATTCTAATAACTTTGTGAATTTGCAATTATTCTTGAGGCCATTGTTATTAGCAGTGACAACTACATTCATAACCATCTTACCCTTCCCAAAGATTGATATGATGAATTTTCCCTCAGAACAGGAGCACGAGGAGGAACCCTTGAACTGAACAACCATCTGTCGGTATTCTCATAAAGCTGCACACAAGTGTGCAAAAGAAGGATATTTCATAAGTGCAAACTTTTCTTGCCAAGGCCTTCGTAAGTTACCTATGAATACCTTCTGTATCTCAGAATCAGACAGCCGATACGAGATTTGTGAGAGTAGTGCTTGGTAGCATGCTAGGAAATTAGTGATTTTTTCATTATCTCCTTGTTTACATCGGACGAGATTTGAAAAGGTCATCTTTGGCCTGTTGTTTGCTTGAAATTATCTAAGAAATTGATCAACAAGTTTGTCGAATGATAAAATGGAATTCTCAGGCAAGGAACAATACCACTCAAGCGTTGTGTCCTTTAGAGATTGGGGAAATATTTTTCCATCAAGGCATAATGATGGAAAAATTTCATGCACATGGCATTAAGGGTAGACACTTGTGTATGTGGATCTCCTTTACTGCCATACTTTTCAAATTTAGGTATCTCCATTCCCTGGGGGCAAGGAATGTTCAAGATTGCAACTGACAATGGGCTATGTCAAAAAAAGGGCTGAAAGATAAGTTGGGAAGAGGTTTGGGAAAGACTCACCAACTGGATCTGCATCTTACCTATGTTCTGAAGAAGAGTATTCAGAATAGGGTCATTAGAAGATAGAGGGTTAGAGGAACCTCCCCCAGAACTATCGCCAAGGCCACCTCTAGAACTGCCATCGATGTGACATCTGCTAGAGCCACTACCAGAGCCACCACCACTAGTAAGACCTCCATTGAAACCACCACCACGAACTCCACTAGAGCCACCTCCACCAACACCGCCTCCACTATTGAATCCACCACCATTACCAAATCCCCCACCACTCAACCCACCAAAGCCTCCACCACTAGAGGTGATAGGAGGGGTGAAGCTAAAGCCCAAGGGGACCTTATTCACTTTGATAATTTTTAGTTGTTTAGAAGCAGAAGGGATACTAATAGAAGGGACCACATCAGCAATATAAATGGAAGTGGGAGGCATTGATACTCCTAATTGTCCTTCACATTCTTCAAAAGTGACTCCTTATTCAAAACTAAGGTTTCTAAAAGGAGTGCACACTTCAACGAGAATGACAAGGCTAGTCAGAAGCTCTATGCTTGTCAAATCTTTACCCATCATATGTTTCAACTCACTAACAACCTAAGTGGCTCTAGCCATCTTTGGATTTCTTTCCAAGTGATTTTCTAAATCACCCAGTCCTCTAGCAAGGGTGGACACATACTCTACAGAGATCTAAATGACCTCATGCTCATCCACTGACGATGCTGTAGTAGACGTAAGAGGAGTGGGAATGTGATTGGTCTTGTCAACAAATTCCATCTTGTTCCTCAAAAACTTTTCCTATGTGGCCACACTAATGGTGGGACTAGAGAAAAGGCCTATAGATAACCTAATAGAGACCTTCATCCTTTCCATTAGAAGATATCATACACTTCTAACGATATACCCAAAAGTTATGGATTGGCTTATGATGCTCATAAACCTTCACAACACTTAGGAACACAACAATCACGAAGTACTCAAGGGAAGCCTCAACATTGACAAATGAACAAATTTTGGTTCATGTTGGGTTCACCAAAATGTAAGGTAGGGAGACCTCCATGTGCAAGACCCCAGGTCACAGAGGGCCAAGATGTGGGAAGCTTCCCTAACTTACCCTAGCTAAATGAGATGTTTAGGGGATGAGGATGAGAATGATGAGGACTATAGAGTCATGCAACCACTCTACAATCTCAATTTTCAAATTGGGGCTAGCTAAGCCAATTTCTAGGTTCAACACTATGCCTTAGGGAGCTCTTTGCCTGAGGATGGAAGCTCGGTCCTTGGATGACAACGTGGCTTGCTGGTGTCTCTAAAGTGTGCTATCATTGGTATGACCAAACAACAAAATAGACAAGGTTAAACCTATTAAAATAGGCTAACAAACTAGCTAACTATTACTAAAGGTCCAAAGTAATGAGATTAAGTAAATGAGAAATTCTCTAATATGGTAAAGTAAAAATATGAGATTCAAGGTGGCAAAAAGGATCTCACAAAAGAACTCATTCACCAGCTAGCTCCTTGAAGACATCCACCTACACAAAAAAAGAGAGGAAATTGTTGGGTGGTTGTATAGGGGCTTGCCTCAATAAGACCCCCATTTAGGTGTTTCCACCTCCACAGACATCCAAAGAAATGAGATAAAGAAAGTAATATAGTGAAAAGTATAAAAGCACTAAAAAATAGTAAATTACTAACTCAACCAAGTGATAGAAGGAAATAATGGGAAACTTACCACCACCACCAAGATTTCTCAAGGCTACTTGGGGAAGAAAATGAGAGTACTTGAGGCTCTACTGCAATGGTGTTTCATTCCCAACTTGTTCTACCAAAGATGGACTATTATTTTTACTACAATGCAGAGCTTGTATGCTTGAAGTGAGTGAAACTAAGCTTTTGAAGTGATAGAATGAATGCTTGAAGTTGTGAAAAAGCTAGAATGCATGTTGAAGGGATGAATTTGAAGAAGGAATGAAAGAAACAACCATATCCAGGTCGGTCGGCTAAAGGGGGCTTTACAACTTGACTCCCAATGAGAAGTGTAATGCCTCTACAAGTTCATATGAAGGAATCTACCAAGGACATAAGTTGTTTGCACAGACATTTGTGCACTACAGGAGCATCGCCGATAGAAATGCTTCCACCAGTGCTCAAAATAGGTGGCAAGTGGGATGCAAGCAGTGGGCTCGGGTGGAATTAAGCCTCTGAACTTGGTTTTATAAACTAGAAAGAGGCAAAGGGGGAATTTACACATGGGGTGAGAATTCACTCCTATACAGTACCAAAGCATTTTATCAAACTAATCACTTCCTTGCTTCTATGGCTAAAAGCCTAAAATAGGTGCTTTCTAACAAACTATGGATTCTTGGAAAAATTTCTATCAAAACATAATAGAAAGCAATATAATAGTCAAGGTAGTGAGTAGTATGAAAAAATTCCTTGAAGAAATGTGGTCTCATGATGATGGAATGCCATTTCATCACCACAAGACCACATTTCTCTAGGGCATTTTTTCAAACATATCAGCACTTGAAGAATAGAAACCAACCCATTAGCCAAAATTCCCCTCCAAATTCTTTTCAAGGTCCTCATCCTCAATTTACCAATCCATGGAACCTTCCACCTTTTATTCCACTTGTTCATGTCCCCACTCCTCCCTCTTCATGTCATCATCACCCTCCATCTCATAGAAAAAGTCCATACTAGACCATCCACCCCATCCCAACATAATACCATAGAGAAGGCAATGAACTATTTTAAAAAATCCCTAGAAGAAATTCAGTCTTATGGTGATGGAATGCCATGAGACATTTGTTTGTAATGGCATTCCATCACCATGAGACCTAATTTCTTTGAGGCATTTTTTCAAATAGTTCGCTGCCTTCTCTATGCCACCACAATTATTGTACATGTCTACAGAAGCATTTTATCAAACGGTTCAGCGACTTGATACTATGGGTAAAATCCTAAAAACATGTGCTTTCAAACAAGAAATGGATAGGGAAAATAGTAAGATGATAGCCAAAAACATATAGTTTAATAAGTACTCAATTTTGTTCATTATCTCATACATTATAAGTCATGGCGTCGATCACTATTGTAGTTTTCATAATAATTTTTTTTTTGTTTTATTGGGTATTTGGAGGATCATCATTGAAAAAATAGGCCCCTAAGTGACAAAAAATTTAGAAAAATTAGAGTTAGGAAACATGACGTGAAAATTTGATTAAGTTATCTATATTATTTCAAAAATATGTAAGAATAAATTTGTAGTAAATTGAATGTAGTATTGAAACTACTAGGTTTATTTTAAAAAAATAAAATCTATTTGGTGAAAATTTGAAATTTCAATGTAGTAGCACTTAAATTTTTGGGAAAAAATAAGAAATGGGTGTTTGTGTGACCACCCTAACCACAATAAAATGATAATATTTTTTTATAATATTTTAGATATAAGTACCTAAAGTGATGCATATTTTTTTATAATTTTTTTCCAAGTAAATATTTAATTATTATTTTTTTATTACAACTTTTAAAAAATATAAAAAACTTGTATGTCTGACCACCTTAACTTGGTCAAAAATTCATGAAATTCAAATTTATTTATTTTAATCCTATAGTATGTGAAGCATAGAATGTGATGCATGTTTTGAATTCAAAAAATTTGATACCGTTTGAAAGATATAGATATTTTTCAATCAGCCTAGCAATCAAGACTTTAGTCATAATTCAAATAGAAAATGAATAATAATTATTTATTAAATTCAAAGTAAAACATATTTTATATTAGTGAAAAGCTAAGAATCTCCTTTAAAAACCCTTTTCATTTCATCAATTTTGGGTAAAAAAATTCATTAGACACATACCCATCATATCGCCACTTTTTGGCCCATTATGATCTTGCACATACCCTTTTTTCAGATGTTGCAAGTGGATACACCTCTGAATGTTTAGAGGGAAATAGAGATTAGTGTTTCATCATCTATACACTCCTCGATGGCTCTGACAGGGAAGGTATGAGGAAAATTACTAAATTTCAATCTACATTTTTTGTTATAGATGTTAGTGAAAAATCAAACCATTATTGATTTTTAGTTTAATTTCTATTTAGATGGTTAGCACAGGGCTTCAACATGCCTCAACATGGGAATTTGAATACTTCCCTCATGGAGAGTGATCATTAGATGGCAGGAAGTGATTATTTTGTTAAATATATATATTTTTTTAATGTAATTTCTATATATTAATGTCTTTACTACTTATTGTAATAGATAAAACTTGACCAAGAACTAAACCTTAGGAGGATCAGGAGCAGTCCTCAACCACAAAATAAATGAGTGACAGACGTATCACCATCCAATCAACCAACAAAGCGCGAAAGTTTATTTCGAGAGCATGGAGATCAATGACTTTTGATTCGAGAGCCCTTTGTTGTATGCCTATATGGAATTTTGTACATATTTTGTATTGGATATATTTGACATTATATGCCTATATGGCATTCTCATAAACCTATATGGCTATTTTGTACCTATATTTTATACTTATATCAACATATATATATATATATATATATATATATATATATATATATATATATATATATATATATATATATATATATATATATATATGTATGCCTACATGGCTATTTGGTTAATACAAATATTTTTTATCGATGGTGTCCATATTTGCATTATAAATCCATGGTTTAATAGATATGAGTTACCCATGTATTCAAGTGTATACTTTACAACACATGTATACTTTGTGACTTATGTATTTTCATGTGTATACCTTGTATTCATGCATATACTTTGTATTAATTTGTGTATACTATGTATTCATGTGTATACTTCAAGGCTTACATATTTTTGAGTACTTGTGCTTCCCTTATTCACATGTACATGTTTGACTTATTTACACGTATACTTATTAATTGGTTAGCCCTAGCATTGATCATTGTTGTCCTTCATGGTTTTTCTTGAATATTAATTGATTGATGCTAAACAACTTTATTAGTTTATGCTAAACAAATTCAAAATTTCTAGGAATACTAGTCAAGTTACAAATTAAAAAAATACACAAATTGAAAAGAAAAGATTAACTATTAATAAATGCATTGATTATTAACTTGATAATTGATTAAGAATGAGTATAAAATATATCAAGAGATGAGCCTTCTAGAATGGAAACTTCCAACTAGAAAATAGGAAAAGCATTCCCAATACTTTGAAAGTAATAATCCACCAAAAATTGCAATGGGAGATAAAACTTATTTAAGATCCTTGAGGAATGTATTTCCTAATGCTCCCTTGTTCTTACATATCTCAATTTAGTTTAATCCAAAGAATTCCATGAAATGCTTTATCTAAAAGCAAAAACATTTTTTCAATTGGTATTCTATGAAATGTTTCATAAAAAGATTCTAATATATTTAATCTTTTAATTGGAACAACTCAATGAAGAAAAGGATACATAATCTTCACAGCACTTGCAAAACATAATATTCATAGTATATGAAGTAGTTAACTTCTTAACAAATTATCATACAAACAATTATCTTGAACAGTCTTTAAAAATTCACATCATAATCCTCATAGTTCAGAATGAATTGTCATGTTCTTGATCCATCACCATATAAACACGTCGAAAGATTTATATGTCAACTTTTTGCAGTATTATTTATTCTATAGAAAATGGATTCGAGAGAAAAAAAGTTATAATTTATAATACAAATAAGAAATGGGCTCAATGGTGGAAACTTTATTTATCATGCCAAATAATAAATGTACATGAGAACATCACTTCTTTCTCTTAGACTCCAATTTTCAAGCATAGCAAATCATTTGAAATGAAAATGACAAAATTCTTCACAACCAAAGTTGTTAATTGAGGAAAAATAAAAAATTTCCAAGTTCCACCATTGTACGCATTTACAGTTGGTTGTATATTGTTGTAAGGGGAAGGAGGATAATTGAAAAATGGCTTGCACTTGCTAGGCTTGAGGATGATCATATGTTTTTTGTGTGGAAAAATCATACTTCTCAACCATCGTGTGTATGTTTCTCTTTTCGATTGTTTTGTATGCCATCATAAGGGATCAAGCCAGTTGAACATAGATCATAGCGCTTCCATGTGTTTGGATATGAAAGAGGACCATTCCTAGTGTAAACATACCTATCAAGATATGTTGGAGTAGTATTTTTGGTCACATGAATTGCAAAATGAAAGTTGGACCACTTTGCAACTTTGCATTGCTTGCATTCAACACGTTTTCTATTAAGTGAAAACTAGACACCACGAGAAAATAACTTGAGATAAAAAAAATCAAGAGAGGTTATTATAGAGGGGACCAATATGATTCTATATCCTCAGATGGATAGTTTGTAAGCATCATGGTTTCCAAGTAATATCCCATCGAAGATTGTTTCCTTTTTGCACTTTGGACCCTTAAGGATCGAGCTGGTTGAAAGTAGATCGAAGCGATTTCACATGCTTGGGTGTGAAAGAAGACCATTCCTAGTGTAAACATACCCATTTGAATGCATTGGAATAGTCTATTTGGTCACACGAGTTGCAAAACCAAAGTCGCACCACTTTGCAACTTTCAACTACTTGCATTCGATAACTTTTTCCCCAAGTGAAAACTCACCACCACATGAAAATTCCTTTGAGATAGAAAAAACTAAGATATTTTATTGTAGAGGTCCCTAATATGATCCTATAGTCTTAGAAAAGAAGTTTATAAGTGTCACAGCATCTGAGTAAAAACATGCTAAAGTTTGCAGCCATTTTGCACTTTAGACTCTTAAGGGATCGATTCAGTTGAACATAGCTTGGAGTGATTCTGCGTGTTTGGGTGTGAAAGAGAACCATTCCTACCATAAAAAATACCCATTCAAAAGTGTTGGAATTTTTTTTTTGGTCACATAAGTTGCAGAAAGAAAGTTGCACCACTTTGCAACTTTCAACTACTTGCATTTGACAACTTTTTCCCTAAGTGAAAATTTGTCACCACTGAAAAATTTCTCCAAGATAGTGAAAATTGAGGGAGGTTATTATAGAGGGGCCCATAGGCTTAGACAATAATTTTCTAAGTATCATGGTATCCAAGTAACAACATGCTGAAGTTTTCAATCATTTTGCACTTTGGACTCTTAAGGGATTCTACCGATTAAATGTACCTCAGAGTGATTCAGAGTTTTTGGGTGTGAAAGAGGACCTTTGCTAGCATAAATTTACCCACATGGACATTTTTGAATAGTTAATTTTGTCACACAAGTTGTAGAATGAAAGTTGCACCACTTTGAAATTTTCAACTACTTGCATTTGACAGCTTTTTCCCTAAGTGAAAATTTGCCACCATACGAAAATTTCTTCAAGATAACAAAAACTGAGAGAGGTTATTATAAATGGGTCAAACACATTCCCATAGGCTCAAATGAGAAGTTTTTAAGCATAATGGTGTATGAGCAATAGTCCGTCGAAGATTACATCCAGTTTACACTTTGGACTCTTGAGGGATTTTTCCAGTTGAATGTAGCTCAGAATGATTGCGCATGTTTTGGTATGAGAAAAGATAATTCCTAGTGTCAAAACACCCATTTGAATTCAATAGAATTTTTTTTTTTGTCGCATGAGTTGCAGAGTAAAAGTTGCACCACTTTGCAACTTTGCACTACTTGCATTTGACACTTTTTCCATCAAGTCAAAACTAGAAACCATGAGAAAACCACTCGAAGATAACAAAAATTGAGAGAGGTTATTGTATAGGTGCCCAACATTATCCTATACGCTTAGATGGAGATTTCGTAAGCACTGTGGTTTTTGAGTAATAGTTCGTCAAAGATTGTTGCCCTTTTGCATATTGGACCCTTAAGGGATCGAGCTGATTGAATGTAGCTCAGAGTGATTCCGCATGTTTAGGTGCAAAAGAGGACTATTAATAGCATAAATGTACCCATCTAGATTCATTGGAATAGTTTTTTTGGTCACACGAGTTGTAGAACAAAATTTGCACCACTTTACAAATTTGCACTACTTGCATTTGACATTTTTTCCATCAAGTAAGAACTAGACACCATGGGAAAATGGCTCTAAGATAACAAAAATTGAGAGAGGTTATTGTAGAGGGGCCCAACACAATCTTGTAGGCTTAGAGAAAGATTTCTTAAGTGTTACAATTTTTGAGTAATATCCCATCAAAGATTGCTACCCTTTTGCACTTTGGACTCTTAAGGGATCAATACGGTTGAATGTAGTTTGGAGCAATTCCACTTATTTAGGTGTAAAAGAGGAATATGTTGAATGTAAATGTACTCATTTGAATGTGTTGGAATAGTTTATTTAGCCACATGAGCTACAGAATGAAAGTTGCACCACTTTGCAACTTTACATTGCTTGCAATTAACACTTTTTCCATCAAGTCAAAATTGGACACCAAGGAAAAATGACTCTGAGATAACGAAAATTGAGAGAGATTATTGTAGAGGTTCCCTACATGATCCTAATGCCTCAGACAAAATTCTCATAACTAACATGGTATCTGGGTAACAGGTCGTCAAAGATTATTTCCCTTTTGCAATTTGGACTGTTAAGGGATTATGTTGCTTCAATTACAAATGTTTGAGGGCAGCAATAAATTTGAATATTTGAGTAAATATCATTAAAAGTGTTTATTTGAATAGTTTTTATGCTATATTGATATTGATATATAATCATTAGGTTGATTTATTTTAATTTAAATGAAGTTTTTATAATAAGTTAGACTTTATGCCAGTTATATTGATGTAGGGTAGGGTATCAAAACACTATAGCTCACTCAAAAATTGATTAAATCAAATGATACAAGATTTAAATGAAATTTAGTTCACTCCTCCATCAATTCCAATGCAAAAATTGTCACTTCCAGGTCATACCAAAATGTACAAGTTGTTGTAGCAGTGAAATTCAATGTAAGAAAACATAGAAAATAGTGAATATGTGTTATGCAATCCTCCAAATGTACATCCAACCACTATTTTGACCATTAAAAAGAATATTTAACCTTTTCCAACCATATCTAACTGACTACAACTAACTTTTAACATCCTAACTATTCAACTTCCCTTTTACATCAAAAATGCAAAAGTTGCTATGCAACTTTTTACAATTTTTGTAACTTTACCAAATTGACTAAAAATGGATCCTCCTAACCAAAACCAACCCAAAACATTGCAACATGGTCTTAAAGACCTTATTTCAAAACAAAAACATTACTTAAACATAAAAACACTACATACTAAACCCCTTTTACAAAATGAAGGCCCAGGTGCCCTGCACCATAGGCACAATGCCTTAGGTACTCCATTCTCACAGATCTTTTATAATGTCACTCATATATTCAATATTCTCTTATAATGTCTACATCATAGGTTCTCATGATGAGGCTAACTTCAAATGAATAACTTGAGATTCCCTTGCTAAGCTTCACATTCTCTTTTATAATTTCTTCAAATTAGAATTGAGATTTATCAAGATCATCAAAATAAGGATGTTGCATTGCCTTTTTGGTTGAGATTCTCTTTGATGGCTCATAAATCAACATTCTCTGGAAGGAGAGACCAATCAATTTTTAGTACTTTACTTACAAATACTCATAGTAAAAGAAGAAAAAGAAATAGCATCCAAAATGGAAATGAAATAAAAATAGATAGAAGGCAATTACAGACAAAAAATCCACACCATTTGGTTCCAACTTGAGAACAAAAAGGCATAAATATTGATGCTTCCATTGAGGATAGGCATGCTAGTCTCTCAACTTAGTCACTCCTAGTCATACATCTTCACTAGGAGTTCCAAGATAGCTATTGCACACAACACCTCTCACATGAATAAAATAACTTGAAATTTGAGATTCTCTTATAATGTCTACATCATATGTGCTCATGATAAAGTTAACTTCAAATGAATAACTTAAAATTCCCTCACCAAGCTTCAAACAAACTTTTATAATGACTTAAAATCATAATTGAGATTTTTTCAGATCATCAAAATAAGGATGTTGCATTGATTTTTTGGTTGAGATTCTCTTGGCTGGTTCATAAATCTGCATTTTCTGCAAGGGGACACCAATCAATTTTCAGCAGGTTACTTTAAAATAGGAAAAGTAAAAGAAGATGATAGAATTGGTATCAAAAAATTAATGTGCATACTTACAAATTAATCCAACGAACCATCTCGGTCTGCTCTACTCTTTATTGTATCAAGTATTGCCTCATGGTTAGACTCACAAACCTTTCATAAGGTCTTGTTCAAAGGTCTACCCCCATATTTGGTCAAAAAAACAATGGATTCCACAACAAGGTTAGAGTAATGAAGAATATTATGATGCATGTCAAAGTCCTGAAACAACCAATATTTAACACTCTTATGTGGGTACCTTCTAAGCCACATTCTAGTAACAAAAATTGAGCCTGTAGGTTATTAGATGTTTCCTCCATCTATAAATAGGGCTTTCCAATGCGGTATGCTTGAGAAGGTAGGGGTAGTGTATGCCTCATAGAAATGGGGTCTCACAATGATATTGGCAGGATAGTGAACTCACTCACTAGCCTACCAATGTGATAGGCTTGAGAAAGTAGGGGCAGCATATGCCTCATAGAAATGGGGTCTCATGGTGATACATAATCATGAGACCCCATTTCTATGAGGCATAGGTTTCCCCTACCTTCTCAATCCTACTGCATTGGAGGGCTAGTGAACTCACTCACTAGCCTGCCAATGTAGTAGGGTTGAGAAGGTAGGGGAAACACATTCTTCATAAAAATATTCCAATATATTAGATGTTGGATTTTGTTTTTAAGTGGTTTCTAAGAGTAGAGAGGGAAGTTTGTGGAATTTGGAATGATTCCCTGGGTGTTTACAATTAATTTTTGAGCCAAAATGGTTGCTAAGAATAGAAGCTTGATGAAATTGTAGTGTTAAAGGATGAGAAATGGTTGGAATAGCATATGCAGACATTGAATGATGTTTTTGAAGTGTTGGGAAAGTGGTTAGAGGTTTGGAGAATAGAGTTTCTATAAACCCTCATTATGCAAGCCTAAATAGGCCTAAAACAAGGGTTCACTATTTTGTGGACTTGGTAGGAATTTCTCTATTTAATTTTTTTTCATTCAATGTATTTGGGGTTTGGTTAAGGTCTAGGAATGAAGTTTTGTGATTGGGGTGGAGGTTACATAGTAGTAATTTTGCAAAAGTGGCTTAATTTGGCCTTAGGGTAGTGTAGCAGCTATGTTTTGGGGTTGATGGTCCAAAGTGACCATAGGATATTTTAAGATATGATAAAATATGCCTTAGTGGGTATCTAAAATGCCCATTCTTTTGTGGGTTTGAAATTTCTTTTGGAAGTTGTGAAGAATTTTTTTTGTTTGCAATGCTACAAGAGAAACTTGAAGGTATGATGAAATAAGGTCAAGTTGGAGTTTTATGAATTGAAGAATTTTTGGATTTGGTTTGAATTGTGTTGTTTTGAGGTTTTCCTCCCTACTCTAGATCACAACCCTACCGTATTGGCAAGCTAGTGGAGCATTGGAAGGGAGCTACCTCACTAGCCTATCAATGCGATAAGGTTGAGAAGGTAGGGGTAGCGTATGCCTCATAGAAATGGGGTGTCATAGTGATATATATCACTATGAGACCCCATTTCTATGAGGCATACCTGCCCCTACCTTCTCAACCCTACCGCATTGGCAAGCTAGCTCACTCACTAGCTTGCAAATGCGGTGGAGTTGACAAGGTAGGGGTAGCGTATGCCTCATAGAATTGGGGACTCATGGTGATGTATATCACCTTGAGACCCCATTTTATGAGGCATATGCTGCCCCTACCCTCTCAACCCTACTGTATTGAAGGGCTAGTGAACTCACTCACTAGCCTGCCAATGTAGTAGGGTTGAGAAGGTAGGGGCAGCACGTGCATCATAAAAATATTCCAATATATTATATGTAGGATGTTGTTTTTATGTGGTTTCTAAGAATATGGAGGGAAGTTTGTAGAATTTGGAATGATTCCCTAGGTATTTACAATCAAGTTTTGAGCCAAAATGGTTGCTAAGAATAGAAGCTTGATGAAATTGTAGTGTTAAAGGATGAGAGATGGTTGGAATAGCATAGGTGTACATTAAATGATGTGTTTGAAGTTTTGGGAAAATGATTGGAGGTTTGGAGAATATATTTTCTATAAACCTTCATTGTATAAGCCTAAATAGGCCTAAAACAAGGTTTTAGTGTTTTGTAGACTTACTAGGCATTTCTCTAGTTAAAATTCATTGATTCAATGTATTTTGGGTCTGGTTAACTTCTAGGAATGAATTTTTGTAATTGGGGTGGAGGTTACATAGTAGTTGTTTTGCAAAAGTGGCCTAATTTGGCCTTGGGGTAGTGTAGCAGCAATGCTTTGGTGTTGATGGTTCAAAGTGACCATAGGACATTTTAAGATATGATAAAATATGAATTTATTTTGGAAGTTGTGAAGAAAATTGTTTGTTTGCAATGCTACAAGAGAAACTTGAAGGTATGATAAAATAAGGTCAAGTTGGAGTTTTATGAATTGAAAATTTTTTGGATTTGGTTTGAATTGTGTTGTTTTGAGGTTTTCCTCCATGCTCTAGATCACAACCCTATCGCATTGGCAAGCTATTGGAGCACTGGCAAGCGAGCTCACTCACTAGCCTATCAATGTGATAAGGTTGAGAAGGTAGGGGTAGTGTATGCCTTATAGAAATGGGGTCTGATAGTGATATACTCATCACTGTGAGACCCCATTTCTATGAGCCATACGCTGCCCCTACCTTCTCAACTCACTCTCTTGCCAAGATAACTAGCTTGTCAATGCTACCACATTTTGCATACATTTATATGAAAACATCATTGTCAAACAATTCAAATTCCTTGTCTATTCTTCCATTTTGAGCCATTATTGCAAGATAGGTTGCACCTTTCCCCATGTTGCAAACTTATCCTTGAATAAAGAGTCTTGAAATAGTGGAGAGAAGAGTTAGAATCCCTTATAGGTAGA
>VDFB02058242.1:561200303-561285050 GCA_007258455.2 Sequoia sempervirens
CTTCCCTCTGCCCTCTACCCTTAACCCTTATACCCTCTATCTCCCTCCCACTCCCTCCCTATCTCTCTCTCTCAAGTCTCTCCCTCCTACCCTCACTCCCTCTCTCAAGTCTCTCTCTATTACTCACTCTTATCCCTCTCAAGTTAAGTTGCTAAATTCACCGAATTGGAAAGCTAGTGGGTGGAATTGATATCCTAACTCTTCCTATATAAAAAAATGGGTCTGAGAAATAGGGTCTCATGGTGATGTAAATCACAAGGAGACTCCATTTCTTAGACCCATTTTTTCAAACAGGCCACTACATTGCCAATTTCACCAAATTGGCAAGCTCATGGGTGAAAATGGCATCCAAACTTGGGGTTGTTTGAAAAAATGGGTCCAAGAAATGGGGTCTCCCGATGATGTAAATAACCAAGAGACCCCATTTCTCATACCCATTTTTTCAAAAAGACCACTACATTGCCAATTTCATCGAATTGGCAAGCTAGTGGGTAAAATTGGCATCCTAAATTGCCCTGCTTGAAAAAATGGGTCCAAGAAATGGGGTACCCGATGATGTAAATCAATAGGAGACCCCATTTCTTGGACCCATTTTATCAAATATGTCACTACATTTCTAATTTCACCAAATTGGCAAGTTAGTGAGTGAAGTTGGTAATCTAACTTGGCCTGTTTGAGTAAATGGGTCCAAAAAATGGGGTCTATTGGGGACCCCATTTCTTGGACCCATTTTCTCAAATAGGCCAAGTTAGGTTGTCAATTTTACCCTCAACCCTATACAATCAAGCCTCAACCCTTAAACCCTCTACCCTCTACCCTATACATTAAACCCTTGACCCTCAATTCTCAATCCTCAACCCTTAATCCCCCAACCCTCAACCCTCAACCCATATACCTTGTACCCTATACATTGGACAATCAACCCTAAACCTTCCACTACGTACCCTAAAACCATTTCCTTAAACCATAAACCATCTACCCTCAACCCTAAAATATCAACCCTAAACCATTACACTCTAAACACTTAAATCCTCTACCTTCAATAGAATACCCTAAACCATCAACCCTATAGGTCCTCAACCCTATACCTACAATTTTTTCTATCTCTCTCACTCACTTAGCCTATACATATGACTTTCAACCCCAATCCTCCACCCATATGTACCCTCAACCCTAATCCCTCAACCCTACAGGTCATTAATCCTATACCCTCAATTCTCAACCCTCTACCCTATACATTGGATCCTCAATACTCATATATCTCTGCCACCTTGTCCTCTTCTCTCCTCTCTATCTTAATTCTCCCTCCATCTCTCTATCCATACATCCCCCCTTTCTACCCTTATTCCTGAACCGTAATCCCTAAACCGTAAACCCTCAACCCTTAAACCCTTAAACACTCAACTATAAACCATAAACCGTAAACCCTCAACCCTCAACCCTCAACCCTAATCCCTCAACACTTCAACCATTAAACCCACTTTGTAAAATCTCTACCCTAATCTCTCAACCCTCTTCAACCTTAATCCCTTAACCCTCAACCCTAAACCATTAATCCCTAATCCATCAACCCCTATACCCTCTACCCTATACATTGGACCCTCAACCCTAATCCATCAACCCCTATATCCTCTACCTTCAACCTTAAACCCCTAACCCTTAACCCTCAAACCCTAAACCCTTAAACCTTCTACCCTCTACCCTATACATTGGATCCTCAATCCTCATGTATCTTTGTCCCTCTATCCTCTTCTCTCCTTCTCTCTATCTCAGTTCTCCCTCCATCTATCTATCCATCCATCCCTCCCTTTCTACCCTAATCCCTCAACTGTAATCCCTCAACCCTAATCCCTCAACCCTTAAACCATTAAACCCACTTAGTAAACTCTCTACCCTAATCCCTCAATCCTCTTGACAATTAATCCCTTATCCCTTAACCCTTAAACCCTAATCCCTCAACCCCTATACCCTCAACCCTATACATTGGACCTTCAACCCTAGTCCCCCAACCCTATAACCTCAATCCTCTATGCTCAACCTTAAACCCTAAACCCTTAAACCATCTACCCTCTACCCTCTACCCTCAACCCTTAAACCCATAAACCCACTTAGTAAATTGTCTACCCTAATCCCTCCACCCTCTTGACCCTTAATCACTCAACCCTCAACCCTCAACCCTTAAACCCTAATCCCTCAACCCCTATACCCTCTACCCTATACATTGGACCCTCAACCCTCAAGCCTTAAATCATCAACCCTAAACCATAAGCCCTAAAAACGTAACCCTTAAACCCCCTACATTCTACCCTCTACCCTATACCCAATACCCTCTACGCTAAACCCTAATACCTCAACCCTAATACTTCAACCCTTAAAACCATTAAATCCAAGAAAAATCTCTACCCTAACCCCTAAACCCTCAACCCTTAATCCCTTAGCCTTTAAACCCTCAACTCTCTACCCTCAACCCTTAAAACCTAATCCCTCAACCCCTATACCCTCTACCCTATACATTGGACCCTCAACCCTAATATCTCAACCCTATACCCTCAGTCCACTACCCTCAACCTTAAACCCTCAACCCTTAACCCTTACACCCTAAACCCTTAAACCATCTACCCTCTACCCTAAACCCAATACCCTCTACCCTCAACCCTAATCCCTCAACCCTTAAACCCACTTAGTAAACTCTCTACCCTAATCCCTCAACCCTCTTGACCCTTAATCCCTCAACCCTCAACCCTTAAATCCTTAAACCCATATCCCTAAAGCCCTATACCCTCTACCCTATACATTGGATCCTAAACTCTAATCCACCAACCCTGTACCCTCATTTGTCTACCCTCAACCTTAAACCCTCAACCCTAAAACCTCTACCCTATTAAACCTTAAACACTCAAACTTAAACCATAAACCCTAAAACCTCAACCTTTATACCGTAAACCCTTAAACCCTCTACCCTCATCCCAATACCCTCTACCCTAAACCCTAATCCCTCAACTCTAATCCCTCAAGCCTTAAACCCTTAAATCCATGAAAAATATCTATCCTAATCCGTAAGCACTCAACCTTTAATCCCTCAACCCTCTACCCTCTACCCTCTAAACTCAACCCTTAAACTCTAATCCCTCAACCCCTATACCCTCTACCCTATATATTGGAACCTCAGCCCTATGTGCTCAATCCTCTACCTTCAACCCTCAACCCTCAACCCTAAACCCTTAAACCCTCTACCCTCTACCATCTACCCTATACATTAAACACTTAAGCCTCAATTATCAACCCTCAACCCTTAATCCCTCAACCCTCAATTCTTAAACCCTAAACCCTCTACCTCTATACCCTCTACCATTTTCATTAGACCCTCAACCTAATCCTTCAACCATATACACTAAAACCTATACCATAAACCCTCTACCCTCAAACCCTTATCCCTCAACCCTAAACCATTTAACCCTAAACCGTTAAACCTTGTACCCTATACCCTCAACCCTAATCCCTTAAACCTAATACCCTTAACCATCAACACTATAGGTCCTCCATCCCAATCCCTCAACCCTATCCCTTTCTATCTATCTATACATCTCACCTCTCTCTCCCTCCCTCTCTTCTACCCTCTATAGAGCTTCAACCCTATACCCTCAATTCTCAACCCTGTACCCTATACATTGAATCCTCAACCCTCATATATCTCTATCCCTCCCTCTTCTATCCTTCTCCCAATCCTAGTTCTACCTCTATCTCTCTATCCATCCATCCCTCCCTCTCTACCCTAATCCCTCAACCCTAAACCCTCAATCCTTAAACCATTAAACACTCAAACCTCAACCCTAAATTGTAAACACTCAACCCTTAAATCATCTACCCTCTACCTTCAACCCTAATACCTCAAACCTTAAAACCTTAAACCCACTTAGTCAGCTCTCTAGCATAATTGTTGAACCCTCTTAGCCCTTAATCCCTCAACCCTAAACCCTCAACCCTTAAACACTTAAACACTCAACCATAAACTATAAATCCTAAACCCTCTACCCTCAACCCTAAACCCTTACATTGTAAAACCTTAAACCCTCTACCCTCTACCCTCAACCCTCAACCCTAATCCCTCAACCCTTAAACTATTAAACCCACTTAGTAAACTCTTTACCCTAATCCCTCAACCCTCTTGACCCCTAATCCCTTAACCCTCAACCCTTAAACCCTAATCCCTCAACCCTTATACCCTCTACCCTAGCATTGGACCCTCAACCCTAATCCCCCAACACTATGCTCACAATCCTCTATGCTCAACCTTAAACCTGCAACCCTCAACCCTTAATCAATGTACCCTCTACCCTCAACCTAATACCCTCTACCTTCAACCCTAATCCCTAAAACCCGCTTAGTAAACTCTCTACCCTAATCCCTCAAACCTCTTGACCCTTAATCCCTCAACCCCTATACCCTCTACCCTATACATTGGACCCTCATCCCAAATCCGCTAACCCTATACCCCCAATCCTCTACCCTCAATATTAAATCCTCAACCCTAAACCCTCTACCCTATAAACCCTTCAAAACTCAACCCTACACCCTAAACCCTAAAAACATAACCCTTAAACCGTAAACCCTCTACCTTCTACCCTCTACCCTCTACCCAATACTGTCTACACTAAACCCTAATACCTCAACCCTTATCCCTCAACCCTTAAAACCATTAAATCTAAGAAAAATATCTACCCTAACCCCTAAACCCTCTACGCTATACCCTCTACCCTACACTTTTAAAACCTAATCCCTCAACCAATATACCCTCTACCCTATACATTGGACCCTCAACCCTAATCTCTCAACCCTATACCCTAAATCCACTACCATCAACCTTTAACTCTAAACAATTAAACCATCTACCCTATACCCTGAACCCGTAAAGCCACTTAGTAAACTCTCTACCCTAATCCCTCAACTCTCTTGACCCTTAATCCCTCAACCCTCAACCCTCAACCCTCAACCCTCAACCCTCAACCCTTAAACCCTTATCTCTCAATCCCTATACACTCTACCCTATACATTGGACCCTAAACCCTAATCCCCCAACCCTATACCTTCAATCGTCTACCCTCAACATTAAACCCTTAAACCTTCAACCCTAAAACCTCTACCCTATAAACACTTAAACACTCAACCCTAAACCATAAAACCTAAAACCTCAACCCTTAAACCCTCTACCCTCAACCCAATACCCTCTACCCTAAACCCTAATCCCTCAAATCTAATCCCTCAAGTCTTAAACCCTCAAATCCAAGAAAAATCTCTACCCTAATTCATAAACTCTCAAACCTTAATCCCTCTACCCTCTACCCTCTACCCTCTACCCTCTACCCTCAACCCTTAAACTCTAATCTCTCAACCCCTATACCCTCTACACTATATATTGTAACCTCGACCCTAATCCCTCAACCCTATACACTCAATCGTCTACCTTCAACCCTCAACCCTCAACCCTTCAACCCTAAACCCTTAAACTCTCTACCCTCTACCATCTACCATATACATTAAACCCTCAAACCTCAATTCTCAACCCTCCACCCTTAATCCCTCAACCCTCAATTCTCAACCCTCAACCCTTAATCCCTCAACCCTCAATTCTTAAACCCTAAACACTCAACCTCTATACCCTCTACATTTTACATTAGACCCTCACCCTAATCCTTCAACCATATACCCTCAAACCTATACCATAAAACCTCTACCCTCAACCTGTATCCCTCAACCCTACACCCGTAAACCTTGTACCCTATTCCCTCAAGCCAATACCCTCTACCCTCAACCCTAATCCCTCAAACCTAATACCCTAAACCATGAAAACTATAGGTCCTCCACCCTAATCCCTCAACCCTATACCCTCAATTCTAAACCCTCTACCCTATACATTGGATCCTCAATCTTCATATATCTCAATCCATCCCTCCTCTTCTCTCCTTCTCTCAATATTAGTTTTACCTCCATCACTATATCCATACACCCATCCCTCTCTACACTAATACTCAACCCTAAACCCTTAAGCCTTAAACCCTTAAACACTCAAACCTCAACCCTAAATCATAAACACTCAACCCCTAAGAAATCTACCCTCTACCCTCAACCCTAATACCTAATCCCTTAAACCCTTAAACCCACTTAGTAAACTCTCTACCCTAATACCTCAACCCTCTTGACCCTTAATCCCTCAACCCCTATATCCTCTACCCTCTACCCTAAACCCAATACCATCTACCCTCAACCCTAATCCCTCCACCCTTAAACCATTAAACCAAATTAGTAAACTCTCTACCCTAATCCCTCAACCCTCTTGACCCTTAATAACTTAACCCTCAACTCTCAACCCTTAAACCCTAATCCCTCAACCCCTATTAACTCTACCCTATACATTGGACCCTCAAGTCTAATCCCCCAACCCTATACCCTCAATCCTCTACCCTCAACCTTAAACCCCCAACCCTCAACCCTTAAACCCTAAACCCTTAAACCATCTACCCTCTACCCTCAACCCAAAACCCTCTACCCTCAAGTCTAATCCCTCAACCCTTAAACCCTTAAACCCTTAAACCCTTAAACCCACATAGTAAACTCTCTACTCTAATCCATCAACCATCTTGACCCTTAATCCCTTAACCCTCAACCCTCAACCCTTAAACCCTAATACCTCAACCCCTATACCCTCTACCCTATACATTGGACCCTCAACCTAAATCTCCCATCCCTATACCATCCATCCTCTACCCTCAATCTCAAAGCCTCAACCCTCAAGCCTTAAACCCTCAACTCTAAACCCTCTACCCTATAAACCCTTAAATTCTCAACCCTAAACCCTAAACCCTAAACACTTAAACCCTCTATTGTCTACCCTCTATCCTCTAACCAATACCCTCTACGATACACCCTAACCCCTCAACCCCTAAAACCATTAAATCTAAGAAAATCCTCTACCCTAACCCCTGAAACATCAACCCTTAATCCCCAAGCCCTTCAACTCTCAACCCTCCACCCTCTATCTTCTACCCTCTACCCTCAACCCTCAACCCTTAAACCATAATACATCAACCCCTATACCCTCTACCCTATACATTGTACCATCAACCCTAATCTCTCAACCCTATACCCTCAATCCTCTAGCCTCAACCTTAAACCCTTAACCGTTAAACCATCTACCCTCTATCATAAACCTAATACCCTCTACTCTCAACCCTAATCCCTCAATCCTTACACCATTAAACCCACTTAATAAACTATCTACCCCAATCCCTCAAACCTCTTGACCCTTAATCCCTCAACCCTTAAACCATCATCCCTCAATCCCTATACCCTTTACCCTATACACTGGACCCTAAACCCTAATCCCACAACCCTATACCCTCAATCGTCTACCCTCAACCTTAAACCTACAACTATCAACCCTTAAACTATCAAACCTAAAACCTCTACCCTATAAACCCTTAAAAAATCAACCCTAAACCCTAAACCCTAAAACCTCAACCCTTAAACCCTAAACCCTTATAACCTCTACCCTCTACCCTCTACCCTCAACCCAATACCCTCTATCCTAAACCCTAATCCCTCAACTAATCCCTCAAGCCTTAAACCCTTAAATCAAAGAAAATTCCTACCCTAATTCCTAACCATCAACCCTTAATCCCTCAACCCTCTGCCCTCTACCCTTAAACCCTAATCCCTCAACCCCTATACCCTCCACCATATATATTGGAACGTCAACCCTAATCCCTCAACCCTATACTCTCAATCATCTACCCTCAACCCTCAACCTTCAATCATTAAAACCTAAACCCTTAAAACCTCTACCCTCTACCATCTACCCTATACATTAAACCCTCAAACACCAATTCTCAACCCTCAACCCTTAATCTGTCAACCCTCAATTCTCAAACCCTAAAACCTCAACCCCTATACCTTCTACCATTTACATTGGACCCTCAACCTAATCCTTCAACCATATACCCTAAAACCTATACCATAAACCCTCTACCCTCTACCCTCTACCCTCAACCCTTATCCCTCAACCCTAAACCCTTAAACCCTCTTCCCTATACCCTCAACCCAATACCCTCAACCCTAATCCCTCAAACCTAATACCCTTAACCATAAACCCTATAGGTCCTCCACCCTAATATCTCAACCATATACCCTCAACCCCTATCCTTTTCTCACTATCTATACATCTCACCTCTCTCTCCCTCACTCTCTCCTACCCTCTATAAGGCCTTAACCCTCTACCATATACATTGGATCCTCAACCCTCATATATCTCTATCCCTCTCTCCTCTTCTCTCCTTCTCTCTATTTCAGTTCTACCTCCATCTATCTTTCCATCCATCCCTCTCTCTCTACCCTAATCCCTCAACCCTAGGCCCCCAACCATTAAAGACTTAAACACTCAACCCTGAACCCCGAACCCTAAACCCTCAACCCTTAAACCATAAATCCTTAAACCATCTACCCTTTACCCTCAACTCAATACCCTCTATCTTCAACCCTAATACTTCAACCCTTAAACCCATCGAGTCAACTCTCTACCATAATCCCTCAACCCTCTTGACCCTTAATCCCTCAACCCTACACCCTCAACCTTTAAACCTTAATCCTTCAACCCCTATACCCTCTACCATATACATTGGACCCTCAACCCTAATCCCCCAACCTTATACCCTCAATCCTCTACCCTCAACCTTAAACCCTCAACCCTAAACTCTTAAACCGTCTACCCTTTACCCTCAATCCTCTACCCTCTACCCTCAAACCTAATCCCTCAACCAATAAACCCTTAAACTCACTTAGTAAACTCTCTACCCTAATCCCTCAACCCTCTTGACCCTTAATCCATCAACCTTTAAACCCTAATCCCTCAACTGCTATACCCTCTACCCTATACATTGGACCCTCAATTGTAATTCCCCAATCCTATACCCTCAACCTTAAACCCTCAACCCTCAACCCTTAAACCCTAAACCCTTAAAACCTCTACCCTCTACCCTCAACCCTAATCCATAATCCCTCAAACCTTAAACCCCTAAACCCACTTAGTAAAATCTCTACACTAATCCCTCAACCCTCTTGACCCTTAATCCCTCAACCCCTATACCCTCTACCCTATACATTGAACCCTCAACCCTAATCCCCCAACCCTATACCCTCAATCCTCTACACTCAACCTTAAACTCTCAACCCTCAACCCTTAAACCCTAAACCCTTAAACCATCTACCCTCTACCCTCAATTGTCTACCCTATACCCTCAACCCTAATCTCCCAATCCTTAAACCCTTAAACCCACTTAGTAAACTCTCTACCCTAATCCCTCAACCCTCTTGACCCTTAATCCATCAACCCTTAAACCCTAATCCCTCCACCCCTATACACTCTACCATATACATTGGACCCTCAACGCTAATCCTCCAACCCTATACACTCAATCCTCTACCCTCAACCTTAAACCCTCTACCCTCTACCATCTACTCTATAAACCCTTGAACACTCAACCCTAAACCCTAAACCCTAAACCCTAAACCCTAAACCCTAAACCCTCAGCCCTTAAACCCTAAACCCTTAAACCTTCTACCCTCTACCGTCAATTCTCTACCCTCTACCCTCAACCCTCAACCCTCAACCCTCTTGACCCTTAATCCCTCAACCCTTAAACTCTAATCCCCTAACCCCTATACCCTCTAACCTATACACTGGACCCTTAAACCTAATCCCCCAACCCTATACCCTCAATCCTCTACCCTAAACCTTAAACCCTCAACCCTCTACCCTCTACCATATACATTAAATACTCAACCCTCAACCCTTAATCCCTCAATCCTCAGCCCTCAAACCCTAAACACTCAAACCCGATACCCTTTACCCTATACATTGGACTCTTAACCCCAATCCTTCAACCACATGTGTAGACACTAAAATTTGGTCTAAGTCTGTGACTTCAATTTCTTCATAATTCATATTTTCATGGTCGTAATTAAATAATATTAATTTTTAAATTACTTTCTAAAGATCTTTCTCATCTAATAATTAAATAACTTTTAATTATTTAATTAATTCACTTTAACATTTATTCATCTATTAATTAAATAAACCTAATTATTTAGTTAATTCACATTGTCTTTATTCTATCTTTTTTTCTTTTTTTTTTTAGGGGTAAACGCTTTTGACTGGAGCTATGAACCAGAATACAACCATTCAACAATACCACCCCAACGGGGTTTGGACCTTGGTGGCAAGAACAAAAATGCCACCTTTAAACCATCACACCATGCCAATACCGGCGTCTTTATTCTATCTTGATTAAATAAACAAATGCCCTTTATTTAATTATGTCACTAATTAACTTTATCCTCCTTAAGTTAAATAAATTCTTCTTTAATTTATCTTTATCATATTTTAAACTATAATTAAATAAATACTTTAATTATTTAATTATTCATTTAACCTTTTCTTCACTCAATTAATTAAATCTTATTTATTTAATTAATCCTTAAAATGATGAATCTTGAATTAAATAATAATTTAATTCATAAAAGTCTATTTATAACACATTCCTCTAAATTTAGATAAATGTTTAAGTTATCTAAGTATTCATTCTCACTTGACTCGAGATCTATTTGAATAATTCATTTATCTCTTGATTTAATGTCTGAGTGTCTTTCGCAAATAAACTCTTTGTCATAACCATTTAGTTATCTAGTTCTAACTCGTATGCATGTAGATGCTTATTAATTAAATATCAATATTTAATTAATTAAATTTTGTGTGTGCATTTGAACAAAATGTTTCTTTTAATCTATCTTTATCTTTATCATGCAAACATTATTCTTCTATTTTTGAATACCAAACTTGAAGATTAAATCATTATTTAATCTTTATCTCTATTCTTAATTTTTATCAAATCATTGCAGTACTAATAGTTATCATAATGCATGTCGAATCCTTTGATCTCAATTGTCCATTTATCTTTGGATCCTAGCCTATCATTCGATTGATCAATTTTCTATAAATTGATCTCACTTTATCATTGCAACTCCTCCTGAAATTGTATGAATTTTGGAGCACTTGTTGAATCTTCAATATTTTTCTATAATCACATCTATCAAGGCTATAATTGAACACTTACTAAAAATTTGAGGATAAGAATACCAACACAACAAAATGGAGAAGGACAATAGAGCTTATCCATGGAGTTACATCGATCTTTGGTGAGATTTTTTTATGTTTTAGCTTATTTCCTTTGTTCTTTGTTGTTTGACTTTAGATTACATTAGAGTTTATAGGATTTGTGTTTTCTTTTAATCTTTCCTATTTTCATGATGTTACATTGGTGAACTCGACGTGAAGACATGTTCTTCACAAATCTATAGATGTTTTATTCAATTTTTGTAGGTATCATACAACTCGACGCATCTAATAGACAAAATGACACAATTGATATTACAAATTGCATTTAATGAAGAGCATGATGCATCTAAAAACATTTGATGCATCTATGACTTATCGAACCACAACTAACTGGTGAAAATCTATGATGCATATGCCGCTCTGAACAACGCATCTGATTGGTGAATTTTTTGGGTTCAATTTCTGATTTTTAGTCTTTCATTGTGTTTTTGTTTTAGCTAATTGTTTGGTTTGTAGTGTGTTTTAGGGAGTTAACATTGTTTTTGTAGGATGTATCATAGAAGAAAATTTTTCTAAACCTTTTTTTTAGGACAACCGACAAAGATCAATTTGCAAAACTACTAATGAATTCTTGTGCAGGACGTGTGTTGAAGACTTTATTTTTTGAAATAGACTTTCTGGTAGATTAGAAAATTGTCACTTGGGTTTAAAATTTACTATTGTTTACTATGTTTGGTGTGAAAGCATGCTTTGTTATTACCCTCATGATTCAATATATCAAAGTATCCTCTCCCCTTGTGCATTTGTGTGATATTGTGTGTAAGAGAACTGATTACTGACTCTAGAAATTGGGCCTATCTTGGTGGGAAAAAGTACTCACCCCAAGATGACTCAGACCAGTCACATGCTGAACCTGACTAACTTCCAACCTATATATAAAAGTGGGTTCTTGAGGAAAGCTCAAGAATCGTGAGTATTGTTTTGACGAGAAGGGCAGCAATGTTCTCTCACCACATGGATGATACCCCACAAATGGAATTCCCGAATTAAACACCCTTATTTTTAGTGGCCAAAAACCCTCTATTTACTGGTGCAACAGGTTAGACCTATGAAGCCATCTCATGTTTTTACGATTCATTTTAGAGATGAGAAGTATGCCATAGGAGTTTCATGGGCACTATAGCTTGGCTACCTTGAATGAAGTGTTGATCCATGGAGGGAGCTAGTAGGGTCAAGCTACTAGTCATCTACCTTGAATAAGTGTAGCTAGGGTAAAAACTAATTGAGAACTCGGTAAATAATTTCTTTCATAGCCTTAGGATCATACTTATTTTCTATAAATACACATGTCAGTGATCATCAAACTAAAAATACATTGTCTTCTAATTGTTTTCATTGTTTTCCAAAACTTGATCATGAAACAGAGTCATTTTACATCATCAGTCACTAGAAATCTACAATTGATCACTAGAAACATGCATCTATTACAGAGTCTATCATATCTGTCAAAAACTTAATGTAATTTGCATGTCCTAAAATTTGAATTGAGTTGCATCCATTTAAATTTAATCTACAATTGATCACTAGAAACATGCATCTATTACAGAGTCTATCATATCTGTCAAAAACTTAATGTAATTTGCATGTCCTAAAATTTGAATTGAGTTGCATCCATTTAAATTTGATTTGCATCTGCCAGAATAACTCGCATCTACTTAGTAGAAAACCACATCTATTTGAAAACCCACACTTGTTACATTTTGTGACGCATCTAAATTGGTGAGTTGCATCTACAGTCTGGAACAACGCATATGCCCCTATCATAGAACTTTTACCAGTACATAGTCAAAGTCTCAAAAACCACATTTGCTCAGTCTTGAGTTACATTTGATACCCTAAGTTGCATCTACTAAAAATATACCTGCATGTGTCTGACACCTAAAACTCAATTTACCAGAAAACCACAACTATTAAATTCTATAACAGATTTTCCTGAGTATCAAAAAACTAGAGTTTATTGTCATAGACCAAGAACAAATAGTTAAACCAATATCTAACTTATCCTTTTTCATTGAGTCTTGGAAAAAAACCAAAAAAATTTCTCAAAACTTGCACGATTACATCCTTTAGGAATCATTCAGTCTTAGTGATAGGTACCCTAGTTATACATCTTACTTTCATCTTAGGGGTCTTTATTTCCTTTAGAGAGATCATCTATTTACATATTTTAGGATAGGCACCTTTCATGCTTTGGAAAAACCCTTGATTCAACAAATGTTGTCATTGAACCTAGTCATCATATCTTTTGTCCTACATGTGAATCCTTCCAGCTCCTCATTCAAGTTTGGGAGTTCACCTTATCTTTAAGTCCTAGTCCTATGAGGATTCCTTGTCAAAACTAAACTAAAACTTGGGTTACACTATAGCTGATAGATAACCTCTTTTAGAATATTCCAAATTGATCACTTAGACCTTTGCATATTTAGACATTGTCATCCTATAATAGCGTCATTTTAGACATACCTTATTTGTAGAGAAAATACCAAAAAAATAGCTGCATACATTTATCGTTATTTTTCTCTAAAAGAAGGTAATGATTACTCCAAAAAAACTTTGAAACAAATTTTTAAAGTTATTGCAAAGTGTTTTTGTTTGCATGATTATGATCCCTTGATCTTTTCTTGATCCATGTGATCTTTGATTCTCATCCATTGATGAGAATCCTTGATCCATGTTTCATCCTCCTTTCATTTGTGACCATTGATAGATCAAATCAATCTCATCCATTGCTTTTTCATTTGAGCTCAATTAATCCAATTATTTAATGAATATCATATAATTCTCCTAATTTTCATAATTGAAATTTTTTTTTAACTATAAAATTACTAATTCTTCCACTTGCAAGGGAATATTCATCCTTTGCACATTCCTCCAAAAGGGGAATATTCCCATGGAATATTCTTTCCCCTTTTTGCACAATTAAAAACTTTGTTTTAAATTGCAAAGTATCCTTTTTTCCTCACCCATGAGAATATTCTAACGGATATTCTCTCTCCACTCATTTGAAAAAAGGATATTCTCACTTGGCTTCTTGAGCAAGCTCAACTTGTGACTTCTTGAGCAAGCTGCATTGTGACTTGTGTGTGTAGGTCAAAAGTGTGTTTGTTTGGAACTATAGAGAAGGGGGATTCACTACTCACAAGTTCTCTTCATTTAGAAAGCCTCATGGGGAAAACTACCCTAAATTACCTCAAGGAACAACATGAGAGTTCTAGAATCATAAAGAGCAAGTGATGAAGATTTTTTGGATAGAGTGATAGGCTCTAAGCCAAAGGACAACACATAATAAGGATGACCATGTGACGTGCTGGTGTCTCAGAGGTGCATTGGAATCTTGTATGGACCAAGAAGTGAATTTATTATAGAAAATGACAAAGTGACTACTAGCAATCAAATCGCTAAGCATTTATAGAATGTAGGAAAATCATAGAATGTAACAAGACTGAAATAAAGTGAAGTAGAAATGATAAATTAAGAGAATAAGAGAAGCTTACAAAAAAAAGTAGTGGAGCCTCCAACAAATGAGTGTCTTCAATACTTGCATGCATAATATCTAGAGAAATTGTTGGGGCTACATAAGGGTTTGCCTCATTCAAACCCCCGTTTTGGTGTTCCCACCTCCATGGATAGCCAGATAGATAGAGAGAAATGAGCCAAATGAATCAAGTGCATGGTGAAAGAAAAACTCACTTCAAGAGTAGAACCCGCACCACCAATTATGAGTGATAAAAGAAAACACCACTCGAGGAGGAGAACCTATATCACAAAATGTAGGTGATAAAATCAATCCCCACTCAAGGAGGAGAACCTGTATCATGAAATGAAGATGAAATAGATGGGGGACGTGGAATCCTAGGATGCTCACAGGCATAAGTCAAGGGAGATAGATGTGATAGCTAAGAGAGATTGAGAATGCTTGAAGTTGTTGTAACAAGTTGTATTGAGTATTGTAAGAAAAATAACAAGAGAGAAAATGCTAGAGGCAAGGATGCAAAAAATCTAGAAGATGGAATGAAGGTAGAAGAAAAAATGAATTGAAAAGATAACTTTTAAATGGAGAAGAGAATAAAAAAAAAAGCTTCCTAGGTGGTTGATGAAACCCCTCAAATTTTTTTTGGTTCCATTCTACAATTCTGCAAATTTTGGCTCGGACCCTCATTTCTGGCTTAGGGTTGTGTTCCTTATAAATGTTTTAGGGCCCTATGATTTATAACCCTCTAAAATTGCACTATACATCTAGAAAAACCCTTGACCATTATATTATTACATTGACCTAATGTTCCTAGTCTCCAGTTGTTTAAGTTATGTCTTGTGAACCCCCAATCTATTTACCTACAAAACAAAGAGATTAAACACCCTAAGTTAGATATTGCAAGTATAAACAAGGATTCCCATTGGAATCCATTTACAATTCAAACTAGGAATGAAAATATGCAAGAACACAATACAAGAGATAAACTAAATATGAAATCCTAATTTAAATAGCAAACTCTTGATCCCATGGGGGAATTGGTGCCAATTTGATGTAGAAATTTGGCCCTTTCCCAATTCCTATGATTGCAAGCTTTGATATGTAGACTTGATGATGAACTTTGATCCACTTTTGATGATGAATGAAGAATACTTCAAGCCAAATCTACAAAAGAACCTAGCTATGAACTCAATGGTGTGAAATTTGATAGATATTTGAGCATGGTAACTTTACTCAAATTGTGGATGATGAAATGAGGAGAGGAGCTCTTCATTTATAGGATTTCAAGATGGATGAAAGCCCAAATTTGAGCAATGTGGGACTAACTTTCATCCAAGGATATGGTGCCACTTGTCAAGCTATGAATGGATGGTGGTTGTGCAAGATTTGGGGTTTGTGCCAATAAATGCCAATATTTGAAATTCAAATTTGTTGAAATGACATGTAAGAGGGAAGGGAAAATGCAATAAATGCCACTTGGCTCAAGGCAAAGGACATATAAGAGATCTTAAATGCCTTGTTGGATGTACATGTTGACTTGGAATTTTGAATTCAAATTGAGAGAATATTCCAAAAGATGCCATGTGAGGGAAAATAGAGGATTTAATAAATGAATTAAATCTATTTTCATGTGCAACTTGCATTATCTAGAGGATGTGACATGAGATGAGGTTAAATTAATTAGGGTTAATTAATAATAGGATTATATGATGACTTATTTGACTCAAATTTATGGATTTATTTAAATTAGATAAGAGAGGAATATGATAAGAGGCTAATTAAATAAATATTTTGATTTATTTAATCAAAAGGGATGGTGTTAGATTAAATAAAATAAGGTTTTAATTTATTTAATTTAATAGATAGACTTTAGAGATTTAATCAAATAAATTGATTATTTAATTAAATAGGGATAATCAGATCAAATGGATTAATTTAATTAACAAGAGAAAGTAACTTAATCAGACAAAATGATTTATTTAATTAAGAGACGAATATTGATGAATTTAATCAGATAGGGGAATTTGATTAAATGGTTAGACCAAGGGATGATTCAGGAAGAAGTGATGTTATTAAGTCAAGATCAGATGCATGATGTCAACCAGTATATTTTCGATGTCTACATTTTTCCCCTCTTTGAAACAATGCACTCACTGCATTGGTTCAAAGAATAAACAATCTTGATCAAAGCCAAAATTATTTGGTACCAAAACTTGCCCCACTACTGCATGGCAAGAGAAAACATGCCATTATAATGCCCCCTCAAGAGATCAGACGAAAATTTCAACTTTTTGGGTGATCTTGCAAAAAAAGGTGACTAAGTTCTTGACAGGTCCAAAAGGGGTCCGAGAGGCTAAAAACTTGTCTAAACACAATAAAACAATGAAAAACAAGCCTCGAACAGACGAAAATAGGTTCGGGAGTCCAAACCACTAGCAAGACAGCCCTAGAGGGTCAAAAAACCCTAATTTTTAGGCTTAAAAGGGGCCCGAGGTGTCACTTTCAAGTCATTTTCACACACCTCTGCTAGCAAACCTTGAGAATCTAGCTCTGACCTCCTAACGATATGCAACAATGACAACTTCCTTTGTACATTTTTTACCGAGTTCAGACCTACCAGCGGCCTCCCGGCATCAGTGCCCCTAGGCCTTATGGGCTCATTTTTTATAGCCCCGATGGGCATTTTTGTACCGATTGACATACACATATAATGATCTGATTATTCTTGTACTATGATAGTGATATGGATGCTATGATATATATGAGCTGATTTTGATGCAATTCCATGTGTACTCCTTTATTTATGCATGTATGATTCCTCTTTTATATGTTATGGATGCATTTATTTCTAATGATGTATGCGATGCGATGATGTGCAATAATGTGTATAAGACTTAATTATGAGATGATTTATGAATGTAATATGATGTGATGGTCATGATATGATGCAAATGGTTTTATGAGATGATTTTTTAGAATAACCAATGTTATTATCCTAAATGATGTATGTGATGCAACGATATGTCAATGCAAAGTGATATGCTAATGTGTAATGAATTAAATGCTTATATGCCTATTTGTTTATGATTATGTAGTAAATGATTATGAAATGATTCTATAAATGCTATGTGATGATTTAGATGGTAATGTGAAATGGTTATGAAGTGAAAATGCAATGTTTATGCAATGATTAATATAATGCTATGAGATGCAATGTAATGGGTGAAATGCGATGATATGGATGCACCTATTTATATGATGATGAGAATGTGATGTTTCACATATGATATGCAATGCAATGTGCTAATAATATCTATATGATGTGCTTATGTAATATGCTAATGATGTGTGGATGTAGGGTCGATGGTGATGATGGTGATGATGAGAAACTATCATAGTACCTTGGTTAGCGTGGTTAGTAAGAAAAGAAGAAGTCATTTCAACAAGACGCATGATGACACAAATGCAGACAGTAATGATGATGATGATTATTATGACTTGCCAAGGAATTAGGATTTTCAAAGGGTTGAATTTTCTTATGTTTGATAACACACGTGGTATGAGGCATCAAGGTATAGACAACTAGGATGGCATGGTACCTAGTGTGATGGACTTTGACTCAACAATCAGATAGGAGTATTCTTGTTCACACCTAACATATGGAAACCTTGCTAGGATGCACTTCAGAAGTTTCAGACATCTCAGACCAAAACATAGAAAGGTAAACCTGTCCTTGTAATAGTCAAGTTGTCCTAGACCTCTTCCATATATGCCTAACAAAGCAAGTATTCACCAAGGTTATATTGCAAGAACGTCCAACAAGCACAACAGACAAAAGATAATGATCATTGCCCCGTTCCTATTTCTCTAAATCTGTTGTTTTGGGATATCATCGAGATGTCCTTGGAATGAGCACAAAATAAGATAAGTCAAAAGAAAAGACCAAGTAAATAGATAGACTAATGCTCTTCAATATTGCTAACGGAAAAAGATGTGTTTTCTAAGATGATAAGAGAAACTTATTGCCAAAAGATAATGCCCATTGTAGGAAGGATTCATCCTAGGATATGTTAGTGGATGGCAGCACATCATTTCATTTATGAGGGATGATTGATATGGGAAAAGTTCAAATGATGGTGTTACCGATAGGAAGAGATGACCATTTTTTTTACTCACTGACCTAGACTTAAGACTTGGCGCTTTTGAGTCCTACTTTTTAAATCTGCTAGACTTGTTTCGAATTGTTTCACCAAAGGTTGAGGATGATGATTAGTTTATTGTGGATGGTGCTTATCGTGGGTGCAAGTGAGATGGGGCGAATGGATTTTTTCAAATATTTGAATGTTTTTGATGTTTTGAAATGTTTTGAGGATTTTTTTATTTTATTTTTTGGATTTTACAAATGTTTTGTTTTTTTGGATTTTCCAATGTTTTTGTGATTTTCTGAGATTTTCACCAAGATACTAACCTAAAGACCTATCCTAGGGGCCTCGGGGGCTGATCAACAGATGATCCTTGCCTACGTTATACATGCAAAGACCACGTAGTTCGAATGACGACTCGACCAATTTACAGATGATGATATACATGATGAAAATGTCAATTTATTATGACAGACTCCTATAGGACTGACCTAAATGTCTCAGGGGATGATCAAAAATCAACCTTTCCTACGTTCAAGCTCAGAGATGACGTAGTTTGACAAGACGACCCTATTTTTGGTTTTTTGAATGACTTTTTGACCTGTTTTTGGATTTTGATATGTTTTGAATGTTTTTGGATTTTCTGATTTGAAGACTTTAAGACCATACATGAATCTGATCCGATGAGAATGTGCCCCCAGCGTGATACAATAGACTACCCAATAAAGGCAGGACAAACTGACCTTGAGGATGGGCCAAGTAGTACTAGGAGGGATCATGATATGAACACAAGACCAAGCTATGGTGCGGATGCAAATGGATGAGTGATGGATGGAGACTCGAATGTGATGGATGATGGAAGTGAAATGGATGGATGATGTAGATCAAGCCATAAAGATCCTAGTGGATGGAAAGTGATTATTTACACATGGCGCCTGTTTGCCAGGTTTTCACCGAGGTACTTGCCTAAAGTGCCACCAAAGTGGTTTTCACTAGAGGATGATTTTTTTTTAACCTTTTTCTGATTTTTTTGGATTTTTTGCTTTTTTGATTTTTTTTTTGTTGTTACTAAGATGCCTGCTTGCCAGGTTTTTGCTGAAGTAACCATTTTTTAGGACTTTTTATGATTTTTTGGTTCTATACCTGGAAGAATTGGGCATAAAACTTTTTGAGATGGGAGCTATTAATGGGCTCCTGCAGAGGTTCCCCTTCAGGTGTTGATAGCTGATATGCCCCTAATTTATAGCTTGCTGTGACAATGAAAGGCCCTAACCAATTGGGTTCAAACTTGCCTTTGTTGTTGGGATTTGGGACATTCTTTTGATTTTCTTTTAAGACCAATTCTTTGACTTGGAAAGTCCTACTTCTGATCTTCTTGTTGTAGCTTTGTTTGAGTCTATTTTGATAGACTTGCAAATGATTCAAAGCATCTATTTGTTTCTCATCCAGTAGCTCCAACTCATTTAGTCTTGACACCCAATATTCCTCATCCATGATGAGATTTTGCAATGATATTCTAAGGGATGGGAGCTCGATCTCAATGGGGAGTATGACTTTTGATCCGTAGACCAAGGAGAATGGGGTGGTGCCAGTGGGTGTGTGGATGCTGGTTCGATAAGCCCAAAGGGTGGGATTAAGCTGCAAGTGCCAGTCACGACCTACGTTATTGAATGTTTTCTTGAGGATTTTGAGGATGGTTTTGTTTGTAGCTTATGCTTGGCCATTACCTTGGGGATAGTACAGGGTGGAGAAGCGATGCTAGATTTTGAATTTCTCACACAAGTCAGGTACCTCCTAGTTCTTGATTGGTGTCCCATTATCTGAGATAATGGCTTGTGGGACATTGTAACGACATATGAGATAGTTCAGGATAAATTTTGAGATTTGCTTCCCAGTGATATATGTCATGGGTATGGCTTCCACCCACTTTGTGAAGTACTCAGTTGCAGTTATAATGAATTTATGGCCATTAGATGAGGTGGGTGTGATTTTTCCAATGAGATCGAGTCCCCACTATGAAAAGGGCCATGGTGTGACGATCGGGTGAAGCTCTTGAGCTGGAGCATGGATGAGATCCCCATGTTGCTGACACTGTAAACATCTTTTAGCATGATCATGCGCTCTCACTCCATTCTGGGCCAATAGTACCCCAGCCTCAGTAGTTTCTTGGCTATGGTTATTCTGCTCGAGTGTGAGCCACATATACCATTATGAACCTCAGTTAGAGCGGTTAATGCCTCCTCAACATATAGACAGCATAGTAAAGTACCCTCTATGCTTCTATGGTATAGGGTATCACCTAGGATGATAAATCTAGATGCCTTTTTGATAAAGGTTCGTTTTAGGCTCGATGGTAGGTCAGCGGGTAAGACTCCTATTCGAAGATATGTATAGATATCGTGATACCAAGGATCGCTAGGACCAATGATTTCACACACATATTCTGATTTCGGTACCTCAAATTTGGGAACGAGAAGCTGCTTAATCAAAAATTCATATTTTGGTACGTTATGACGGATGTCTAATAGGGACCCAATTGTAGCCATGGCATCAGCTACTCTATTGTTAGTTCTTGGAATCTGCTCAAATGTTATTTCAATGAAGGATTCCTTTAAAGTCTCCACCAGTTTCTTATATGAGGCTAGCTTGTCATCCTTAGTCTGATATTCATTATTGACCTGATTTATGATCAACTGAGAGTCTCCATATACCTTGAGAGCTATGATATTCCATTGTACTACTATCCTGAGACCTATAGTCAAAGCCTCGTACTCCACTATGTTGTTTGTGCAAGGAAATTCAAATTTGTATGATTTCAGTATGCAATCCCCTTGTGGGGTGATGAAGAAGACTCCAGCTCCTGATTCATGTTGCGTGTATGAACCATCAAAGTATAGTTTCCAATGGTTAGTTACATTGAGGTTAAAAATGGATTCATCTAGGAATTCTGAGACAAGAGGATTCTAAAAATACATAGGTGCCTCTGCTAGTTGATCCGCAATGACTTGTCCCTTGATAGCTTTCCTCTCTACATACTCGATGTCATAATCTGATAATATCATTACCCACTTTTCCATTATGCCTGTGAGCATTTCCTTGGATAGGAGATACTTGAAAGGATCAATTTTTGTGATGAGCTTTATCTTGTGTGCCAGCATATAATGTCTGAATTTTTGGGATGCAAACACTATGGTGAGGCAAGCTTTTTTGTTGAATGAGTAATTTAGCTCGTGACCAACCATTGTCCTACTGATATAGTAGATGGCCCTCTCCATTCTATTTTCATCATGCTGAGCAAGAAGAGCTCCAAGGGCTACTGCTATTGCTGACACATATAAGATTAATGGCTTTCTCGGGATAGGTGACATTAACATTGGAAGTGTCAGTAGGTATTCCTTGATTTTGTTAAATGCTTCTTCATATTTTGTATCCCATTTGTACGCTACCCCCTTGTGGAGTAGGTGAGAGTATGGGTTCTACTTGTCTGCCAGTTGTGCTATGAACCGTCGGATGGATTGAAGTCGGCCCTGGAGGCCTCTCAGTTTTTTAGTGTCTTTGGTGCTTCCATCTCAAGGATTGCTTTTACTTTTTTCAGATCCACCTCGATACCCCTCATAGACACTATGTATCCTAGCAGTTTACTTGATTGTATGCTGAAGACGCACTTCTTGGGATTTAATCTGACTTTGTATTCTTCTAGTCTGTCAAAGATAGCACCTAGGGTTGTTATATGATCTTGTATTTTTCTTGACTTAGCTAGAATGTCATCGACATAGTCTTTGATTGTTTTGTGAATCATGTCATGGAATATTAGTGTCATGGCCCTTTGATAGGTTTCTCCTACATTCTTTAGGCTGAATGGCATCATGTTCCAACAGTAGGTCCCCCCCATGGGCAAGTGAAAGCTGTCTTGTGTTGATCTTCTTTTGCTATCATAATTTGGTTGTATCCTAAAAATCCATCCATTAGTGATAGCAGCTCATGCCCTACTATCATGTCTACTATCATGTCAATGTTGGGAAGTGGGAAATCATCCTTGGGACATGCCTTGTTCAAATCTCTTAAGTCCGTACAAATTCTGATGGCTCCATCAGGTTTTGAAACAGGTACCAAATTTGACACCCATTATGGATAATTGATTGGTCAGATAAATCCTACATCCAACAACTTTTTGAGCTCCATTTTGACCAATAATGAAATTTGGGGATGCATTTTCTAAAGATTTTGTCTGATCGGTTTTGCTTCTAGATATACTGCTAAATGATGAACCACTGTCTTCAAATCTAGCCCTGGCATATCAGCATAACTCCATGTGAAGTTTATTTGTCTTTCCTTTAGGAATGCTGCTAGGAGTTCTTTCTCTTCTGTTAATAGTGATTTCATGTAGAATGTGATATGTGAGGTCTCCTATGTTCCTATGTTGACTGGATTGTACTTTTCGGCCAAGACTGTTGATTTCTCCTAATGAATAGCTCTTAAGGGAAGATTGAATCCTTCATCCTTAGGCATCTTAGAGAGGTTTTCACCGTTGGATAGGTCCTTTCTTTTTACTATTTTTTTGTCGGAGAGTGCCATGGTGTGGTTTTCACTCAAGGACTTGGATATGATTCTTAGTTTCTCACTTTTGTGACTGAAGGATTCAATCATTTCCCCGTAATATGCCTATGTGTCTAACTCCATTATAAATCCTACCTTGTGATCCCCATCTAGAATGTTATCCCTCAATCCCATGAATTATGAGAGCGCTTCATCGTTTTTGAATGTATTGAGAACTAGTGGTAGACTAAACGAATCTCATGATTTTGGCTATCTGGTTCAAAGGATATGGTACTAATCATACACAGGGTGGTATCTTCGAATATCCTAGGTAGATTGGTCAAGGTATCTTCGTCATCGCTACTAATATAGGGCTCAGTTATAAAATTATGTGTTTCCCTACCTGTGACTATTGGTGAGTGTACTTGTACTAGTACTGGCTAAGGAGAAACATTAGCAGCTCTAACCAGAGGACCTCGGCCATGTATGGTTATTCTCAGAGTGGTACATCCAAGACCAAGGTTTGTTATGGGTTGCATCTCAGGCATGATAGGTACTATGAGCCAATTGTCATTTTGTCCTAGTCTTTGATTTCGGTCATAGCCCATTGCAAGCATCATGTGTAGGCCTTTGCTTCTTTCGTCCATTGGTAAATTAGCTACCAGTCTTTCATCTTGATACAACATGTGAGATGGATCTGCTTTAATGACCTCATGACCAAGGTCTCCCCATCTTGTGAATTCAGGATAATCCTCAAGATACCTTTGTGATGTGGAAGCTTGATTTTCTTGTGGGTGTCCTCGTGATCTAGGAGATTGTGGTAATTCTCCTATCACTAAAGCATTGTTAGGGAGCATATAACTTCCACAACCGTCCTCCTGAATGATGAGCTTGATGTCAGATATGGTGGGAATGGTGGGTGTCTCTGTCGTAGAAGTGGATGCGAGAGTGGTGGGATCAATGTATTGTGTGGATGGGCCCTCATCATTCTTTGGCACTTGGGGGATTTTGTAATACTTGGCCTCAAGATTCTTGCAATATGAAAACGGCTCAGGATCTCCATGGACAGTAACCTCTTGTCCATTATGTGTAAATTTAACACATTGGTGGAAGGTTGATGCTACGGATTTCATCGCATGAATCCATGGGCATCCCAGGAGGATATTGTATGGTAGTTCGAGGTCCAAGACCTGACATGTGGTTTCCATGAGTGTTGGCCCTACTTGGATAGGGAGCTTAATTGTTCCCTGAGACACTCTTTCTTGGTCATCATATGCTCTGATTGTGATGCCCTTACCTTTGTCGATGGAATCTTTTGATATTTTTAACTGCTTGATGAGGCTAAGAGAACAGATGTTCAAACCTGCACGTCCATCCACCAAGACCCTTTTGATTTTGCTTTTGTTTACAATAGCTTCCAAGTGAAGTGTACGGTTGTGAGATGGTTGGGCGGGGAAATCTTGGTTAGAGAATGTAAGGAGATTAGGTGTTATGATATTTTCGACCATAGCTTGGAATTGCTCCGCATCAAGATCTGCGGGGACAGTGGATGAGGCTAATTCTTCCTCAAGGATCTATTTATGCACTGATGATATTTTTAACAACTCCATGATGGAGATGTGTGTTGGCATTCTTTTGAGTTGGTCTACAACATTGTAGCTATACGGAACGGCTCTTGATGTAGGGACTCTATTTGGTTGGGATGATCCTACAATGGTGACTTTGTCGCCTCTTGTGGTGACTCCACAATCTTCAAAATGGGCACCCTTGATAGTGATGACCATGCAGTCTTCGTTTAGCGAGGAAATGACAGATT
The DNA here is from genome assembly GCA_007258455.2 of Sequoia sempervirens. Taxonomy (NCBI): domain Eukaryota; kingdom Viridiplantae; phylum Streptophyta; class Pinopsida; order Cupressales; family Cupressaceae; genus Sequoia; species Sequoia sempervirens. The sequence continues at coordinate 561,225,494 of VDFB02058242.1, forward strand.
CATAGACATGATTTACATTGCCTTTCCCTTTATCACCTTTATTTCCTTTGTTTCCATGATTCAGCATCAGATTCGTGTAGATTTTAAGATCCTAATTTCCTGTTCATGTTTCCACATTTATGATTTTCTTGTCGATAAGATCCTGGATGATATTTTTGAGTCTCATGCAGTTTTTTGTGGTATGACCTTTGATTTTGTGAAATTCATAAAGTTGGTTCTCCTTATACCACAGAGGTTTGACATCAGGTTCTTGGTACTTTTCGAATGTAGGAGGTTTGATAGTTTTTCATCAATCAATTTTTTCATTATGTAATCAATCAATTTTTTCATTATGGCCTCCAATGGTTCCCCCAAAACAGCGTATTTTCATTTTGGATAAGTTTTGCATTGGATTGTGATTAGCTTGATATGTTGATGATTGGATTGTGATTTTCTTGATATGTTGTGTGATGAGTGTTTTGATGTTGTGTTTGGATTTGCGGTGTGGGTGTATGTTGGTGTGGACCATTAATGACCACCTTGGCATCAACGATGCCATCATTAGTGATGTTCTTGTTTCTTTCCCATGTACGAGGTTTATCGTTGTAGTTTGATGGTGGGCGATTGTTTTACAGCTCATGATATGACGTTGATTTGGTAGGTTGGGTCACAAGGGCTCTTTCGATGCTAAGCGCCTCGGAGATCAATTGTTCATATGTAGTGATTCCCTGAACCTTGAGATGAAATGACAGGTAGCTTTCAACATTGGTTATGATTGTGTAGACTTGTTCCTCTGGCATGGTCCACTTGCTCCGATTGGCCTTGGATCACCATCATTGAAGGAATGAGGCGAAAGACTCATTCTTTCCTTGTTTTAAAGCGGAGAGTTCTTCGAGACTGACATCCATTGTAATGTTACATGCGTAGTTCCTAATGAATTCATCTCTGATTTCTTGGAATGTTCTAATGCCTGTGGGTAAGTGAGAGAACCATTCTATAGCGGGACCTGCCAAGCTCCTAGGGAATTGTTGCATTAGATAAGTATCATCATATGCGACCTCCATACAATGAACCTGGAATTCCCTAATGTGATCTTCAGGGTTTCCCATCCCTCGATACTTGTTAAATTTAGGGATTTCAAATCCCTTAGGGAATGGTTCATGTCTAGGCTCCTATCAAATGGATAGGGACACAAGTTGCTTTGTGTTTTGGTTGTTCACTCTGATTGAAGGTCAAGCACTTGTTATGAGAGCAACCTAAGTTGTGTCATCACATCACTTTGGGGATCAGGGGGTGGGATGAAAGTGTTTTGGGATGTTTGAATTGTTGGTTGGATGGATGGGTTGGTGCATTTTTTGATGGTATTTGCATGTTCTGTCGAGTGAAGTAGGCTTCTACTTGCTTTTGTATGAACGATGCCTATTGTTGATCCTATTGTTGTTGTGCTAGGATTTGGGCTTGTTGTTGCGCTTGTTGCTACTCCAACAATGCTTGTTGTTGTGCTTGTTGTTGGGCTGCCAATTCTGCTGCTTCTTGTTGCTCTTGGTATTGCTTCAATGCTTATTGATATGCCTACAATTGCGCTGCTTGTGCAAGAAATTGTGCTTGTGCTTGCACTTGCTGGGCTTGATATTGAGATTGTGCTTGAGCTTGTGCTTGGGCTTGCATTTCTTGTGCTTGTACGGCTTGTTACTGCAATAATAGTTGTGCTTGAGCGATCCTTTGTGCTTGCAATGCTTGGGCGGCTTATTGTTGTTGCTATTGCAATAATTCCTGGGCTTGTTGTGCTTGTTGTGCTTGTATTGCGGCTTGTGTAGCTTTGGCAGCTTGTTGCACAACTTTTTGTTTCTGCACTTGTTGGTATCCTCTTTGAAAAGCAGCTTGTAATGTTGTGTCAAATTGGTTTGATGTGGTGAATGTTGGTGGTGGTGGAGGTGGTGGTGGATTTGGAATGGTGGTAGATGATGATGTTGTGTTGATATTTTGTGTGTTGGATAATGGTATTGATGTGATTGGTCCTTGTGAGGCCATGCTTTGTGATGCTAAGGGTTTGTTTGATGGTGTTGCCATTGCTTGTGCATTTATCGTTTGTTGTTGTGATATCAACGATAAATTTTGAGTGTTTGGTGCAACACTTTGATTGATGGTTGGGATGCAGGTTTGATTGATACTTGGTAGGAGAGGAAGCCCTAAACCAAGGAGTGGTGCAGATGATAATGGTAATGGTGGAAGAGGTGGAAAGGTGAGGGGTGTGAGTTGTGAAAATGTCGTGGTGTTGAATAAGCCCCCTAGTCCGAACGTATCTCCCTCTTCTTGTGAATTTGTGAGAAGAGGTGTTTGTGGTGCTGCGTGAAAATATGATGATGACGGATCGTGATGGAATGTGAGAGTAACATTCTTGTGTAATGGGTTTTCGGGCATGCTTTCTTCCAACATCGTGCTTGCATCCAAACTTTGATTATTAACAAGGGGATGTGATTGAAGAGCATTGAGAAATGTGTTTCCCTTATTGACATTGGGTTGGGTTGAAGCAAATGATGTTGTGATTTGTGGAATGTTTTTAGTTACGTTTTGAGATGGGGGTGTAGATGAAATGGGGATGGTGGATGAAATTGGAGGAAATGATGTATCCACGATAGTACTCACATCAAAATCCGAAGGAAACTTGGCCCTTTGTTTTGCTAGTTCAAGCATGTACAATGAAGGGTTAAGTCTCATCATAATGTTGATGATTCTATGGTTGTTTGGCTTTTGGAGCATTTTTGCCATTTCCTCGCGAGACATTCCGAAAGTGAGGTCTTCTCCTTGATTTTCTTCTTGGGGATGTTGTGATGATGAGAGAGTCAATGGGTTGCTTGATTCTATTAGATTCATTTCTGCTTTGGTTTGGCTAAGGTCTCTTGAAGCGGGTGTTTCTTTGTTGGCTTCCATACTCTTCTTGTATTGAGATCTTGTTTGGACCATAAAACAAGGATCAAGAATATGGGAGATGAAATCTCTTGATTCTTTTTATTGATCTCTATTTTATGTCCCAAAGTGAAATTTTTTAGGATGATTTTGAGGATCAAAGGTGATGATATGATGATGATACTAGGGATGGGTGATATGGATGTTCTTGGATTTTGATGAATCTTGAATGGGACACTAGGCTTTTAGGACTTTGGATTTTGATTTTGGATTTTGAGATTTTGAGATTTTGAGATTTTTTCCTTGACTTTTGATTATGCTTTTGATTTGGATTTGGATTTTTGAACAAAAAGATCCTAAGATGTTGGTTGATGATCTAAGGGATAGCTTTTTCCAAAGAATGATAATTTGAATATGTGTGAGGAGAAGGATGCATCTACCCACACCTATTCAAACAAGATGACTGTTTCACTAGGCATATGGAGAAGGATTCATCTACATACACTAAGCTAGACAAGATTATTTTTGATAACTTTGACTAAGCATATGCAAAAGGATGCATTTACACATACCTAGCCAAAGGTGTTTTTGATAATGTTCTCAAGGATTTTGTCTCAATGATTTTGATGATGGTTTGGATTTTTCCATAAAGCCTAGTATCAAGGATGATTTCAAGATTTATCAAAAGGTGATGATGAGGTGGATTTTGTTTAGATGATGGGTGAGAAATGATTTTGATATGTTTTGATCCTAAGATGAACCTAAAAAGGTACACTTTGTTTTCCTAGATCTAGGTATTGAAGAGCATGAATATGCTTCCTAATGACCTTTGTAACCAAGAAATGATTTCATTTGAACATTCATGTTTCCAATCAATGATTTTTGCTTTTAGGATTTTGGAGTCTTCAACACATATGAAAGTTCATTTTTCTTAGCTTTGCTTAATGTCTTTATTTTACCAAAAACACTTTCTTCAATTAGGTTTTCAAAATAGGATGTCCAATGTCTTAATTTCTTCAAACCCCACAAGATATATTATGTGGAAATTTAATGAACTTAAGGCAAGGGGTTTTCCTATTGCTTACTTAAGGAGACAAATTGAGATATAATCCAATGCTTAGAAACCTCTAAGGATGTAAATCCCAATTGAAACCAATAACATATGGATTGAGTCAATTGTATTTGTCCTCAAAAGGGTTTGAAATTTGGATGATGTTAAGTGTTTGTTTCCATGGTGTTTTCGAACAAGCAATGCATTTTGTAACCCAAGAATAAGTACAATCCTATGGATGTGTAAGACAATATTTGTTGGATTCCCACTTGGACAGGTCCAACTACGCTTATCTCTAGTGGATGGTTAGATGCTTGTCCCCATTGGCTCCCCTCCACGACACTTACTTATACAGGGCAGCCAAGCATCAACACCCATGAAACTCCCATGGCATGCTTTCCATCTCTACTAGAAGACCGTAAAAGTGTGGGGTGGCTTCAAAATGATCGTTCTTGCACCAACAAATAGATAAAGGATTTTGGAAAATTCTAGCACATGGGTTCTAGTAAGGATTTTATGTTCGTAGGAGTTGACCCAACGTCGCAAGAGTCCCCTTTTGGATTCATCTTGTCAGATTCAACCGCGTGATATTTGTGTTTCTTCCAATATCCACATTTATATCCCAACTAGAAATACTCTTGGCTTTAGAGTGTTACCGATTGAGTCATTCCCTTGGGTGAGTACTTTTTCCCCAAGGCAGGCCCTCTAAGATAAACAAAAGCGAATGAAGAACAAAATCCGTAACTCGATCAATTTTTGATAGTAACAAAGAGAGAGAATATATGTGAAAATGCCCCCACTCACACTCGCACAATAGTTTGTCCAATTTTAAGCCCAAATCTAAGTGTGGAGGTGATTGCTTTATCTCAACCCAAAGTCATGGAAAAGATCTTTTGATTCTCAAGATCGCTATAAAGCGCAAGAGAAGCACATACGTCCTTTTCTAATGGCTTTAGCCTAAGTAAGTGCTCACAAAAAACACAGCTACACTTGTTCTTTTTAAACCCTCAAAGCAATATGTGAGTTCATTTTAGAGCACCAAATCACAAGTGAAAAGACATTTGTTCAATTGTTTAATCTATAAATAAAATCTATTAAGTTGTAGATCCTAAGGTTCTTTCTAAATCTGTTTGCAAGAAATAAACAAAAAGAATCCTTTTTAAACCCAAATGAAAGCTAGTGTTCTATAGAAAGAAAAAGATGACAAATTCCTAAGGAAGTGTTAAACAAACACTTAAGTGTTTAAAAACACTTTGATTAGATAAGATATCATCACCATGCTCCTTCTTCCTCTGCTTTTGGCCTCCAACCTACAAAGAAGAAAAATAGTTAAATTCTGGAAAAAACACAGAAATTGAAAAGCGGAAAACAGAGGAAGAAGTAATCATAAATTAAAGCACGTGCTAAAAATTTAACTTTTCCCTTTTTACTGTCTTCCAGCGTCGCAACTCATGAAGGCGTCCCTATTTTTTCCTCCTAGCATCGCTCTTACAGCGTCGCTTTACCAATCAACAGTGCTCTGTGTCGGGACAAAGAGCACAATAGCATTGCTCTTTTCACCCAGTGTCGCATTTTTTGAAATCATCGGAGTTTGAGAATTTTTCAAAACTTCTGTAGATCGGTGAGTCTAGTGGCGCAATTTCAATTTTGAAATTTCTAGGTGGGATGAGTCCAACGGTGGAGTTTATGTTCATGCAGTGCTATATAGCGACGTTGGAGAGCCCACGGCACTAAAACAGTGATGCTGACGAGCTCATGGAGCTAAAAATAGCGACGCTGATGAGCTCGTGTCGAAATTTCCTGTGTGTCAAGAAAACTCAAAATTTTTTAGGAAATGTTAGAATTTATGATGTCTAGCCCTCCTAGCACCAAAATGTGAACCCCCAATCTATGTACCTACAAAACGAAGAGATCAAACACCCTAAGTTAGATATTGCAAGTATAAACAAGGATTCCCCATGGAATCCATTTACAATTCAAACTAGGAATGAAAATATGCAAGAACACAATACAAGAGATAAACTAAAGATGAAATCCTAATTTAAATAGAAAACTATTGATCCCATGGGGGAATTGGTGCTAATTTGATGTGGAAATTTGTCCCTTTCCCAATTCCTATGATTGCAAGCTTTGATATGTAGACTTGATGATGAACTTTGATCCACTTTTGATGATGAATGATGAAGACTCCAAGCCTAATCTGCAAAATAACCTAGCTATGAACTCAATGGTGTGAAACTTGATAGATATTTGAGCATGGTAACTTTACTCAAATTGTGGATGATGAAATGAGGAGAGGAGCTCTTCATTTATAGGATTTCAAGATGGAAGAAAGCCCAAATTTGAGCAATGTGGGACTAACTTTCATCCAAGGATATGGTGCCACTTGCCAAGCTATGAATGGATGGTGGTTGTGCAAGATTTGAGGTTTGTTCCAATAAATGCCAATATTTGAAATTCAAATTTGTTGAAATGACATGTAAGAGGGAAGGGAAAATGCAATAAATGCCACTTGGCTCAAGGAAAAGGACATGTAAGAGATCTTAAATTCCTTGTTGGATGTACATGTTGACTTGGAATTTTTGAATTCAAATTGAGAGAATATTCCAAAAGATGCCATGTGAGGGAAAATAGGGATTTAATAAATGAATTAAATTTTCATTTTAAACTTGCATTATCTAGAGGATGTGACATGAGATGAGGTTAAATTAATCAAGGGTTAATTAATTTAACAGGAGATTAGATGATGTGACTTATTTGACTCAATTTATGGATTTATTTAAATCAAATAAGAGAGGAATATGATAAGAGGCTAATTAAATAAATATTTTGATTTATTTAATCAAAAGGGATGGTGTTAGATTAAATCAAATAAGGTTTTAATTTATTTAATTTAATGGATAGACTTTAGAGATTTAATCAAATAAATTGATTATTTAATTAAATAGGGATAATTAGATTAGATGGATTGATTTAATTAACAAGAGAAAGTGACTTAATCAGAAAAAATGATTTATTTAATTAAGAGATGAATATTGATGAATTTAATCTGATAGGGGAATTTGATTAAATGGTTAGATCGGGGGATGATTCAGGAAGAAGTGATGTTAGTAAGTCAGGATTAGATGCATGATGTCAATCGATATATTTTCAATGTCTACACGTCTTATGTCATTGATGTCATTATATTCATTGGCCCCTTAATTTTAGGTCTGTCAGTCACCTTAGTCCTTTTAAGTATTAAATTTTCATATGGTTGAAGCTTAATTTTATGACTCAAATCCTTAGCCTTCATCCTTTATGGGTAAAGTTCTCTTCTACCTAGTGATGGTCCCATTTTAAGATTAAATTTTTTTGGCATGTGCAAAATTAGGATTGAAATCATGTTTTTCGATCATTAAAAGTTGATCCTAGTCATTCCTTGTGCACCCGTACTGATTAACTTCCTCTTATTTTATTAACAAAAGCTTATAGGCTTCAACCATGTGTCTGGTACATTAGTGGGCCCAGTCTCCTTAGTGAAGATAGGTAGTTCCATTTAAAAAAGATCAACGGTTACAGATTTGAGACATGGCTAGCTCATGACCACTCCTTGCACACCAGTGTTGATTTATTTCATATTATTTTAAACACACGGGCTAGCACGTGGGGCGACACCTATCACTTATTGAGAAACCTTTCTAGCTCTGATGATGGGGATTGGTTCGTAAGTAAGGAAATCGACGGCCAATGGTGCATGACATGGGTTGATCTTGACCACTCCCCACCATCCCATGAGGGCCCCACTTGTGTCCCATATTTTGCAGTGGGAAATTGCCACATAGACATTCTAAAAGGTCTCTGATGGAATCTAATGGAGTTGGAAGGTTGCTAAATTTGGCCGAGAGGGTACTATTTTGAAAATGATGCCATTTTTCAAGTTTATTCTTTAAGGCACATGTTTGGGAGTTCGCCCATCAGTACCTGACAGTTACTAATACGTGTAGGAAGGAAAAAATAAAGTAGGAAAATGTACGAGATGATATTTTGAGATCAGATCAGGATCAACCCCCACTATTCTACTATGAACAAATAAAATTGAATTAATTCCCATCAGTAAGTGGGTAATTATAGCATGAAATTTTTTAAATGATGCTAAATATGTGTATAGAGTGGATGTATATCTACTCATGAATTTTTTTATCAAGAAAAGGAATTAAAGGCATAATTAAAACTTCTACATAATTAGTTGCATCACTAATCCATCCATTGATTTATTTTTTAAAACATGATCAATGGTTGAGGTTAAAAATGATCAAAGTAGACTATTGTCAGCTTGTGCGCTTGAGCTTTCTTTTAGTATTAATGGTTGGCACACATGCATGGCTCACTATAAGGAGCATTGATGGGCATATTTTTCATTCAGAATTTACATTCAAACATTGACTATTAAGTTTTGAGTCCAAAAATGAAGTTGGTGAAGGTTTTATGGTTCTTATCACTGATAAGATGAGTAAGTCTGGAGAGTCTGATGGCTAGTTCGAGGGTCTAGAAGATTTAGTTTTCTTGAGACTGAGGATAATGCTCTTGAGGATGAAATTGAGATGCAGGGAGCTCTTGATACACCAAAGAGTAGAAGGGGATGGAGGAAATTCAAAAAGTATGGTGTTAGGAGTAATTACTGCCTAAGGAGCCGAAATGTTTCAGAAGAGTTGGTCAAGTTCAAAGGGAAAAAGTTGCTGGAATATGAAAAGAAGGCAAAGAAAAGGTGCAAGTATTGTAAGGCTTATCTAGGATGACGTAATTCTCCCAATGAGGTTTATGATAGGCCTTCAAACGGTGAGGGTGACACTGATTCGGAGTGTGACCCTTATTCACTCCTTGGTACCTTCTAAAGACTCTGACAAGGAGGTGGTGATAGTTCCTCTAGTTCCACCATGAAAAAGACATGGGTGAGTATCCTCTGAGGCTGATGACTTAGAGTGATGACGCTATACCATTTTTTTTTGACACCATGGCCCTTTTGTCAAGACTATCCTATTCAACTTTCATGTGATTTCCTTTTTCTAGTAAGAATGTGGAAATATTTTAGGCTAGTGTGGTGGAGAAGTTCCAAACTTCCTAACATTGATGGCATGTAAGTTTCTTCTGGGTAGTATGCAAGTTTTTGCTAGGAGTACAAGTGGAGAATATTCTTTAGTCAACAAGGATGATGATTCAACACTGCTGCAACAAAATTTTCCTTTTGAGGAGCTGGCATGTCTTCATGCAAAGGATGTGGAATTTGGTCTTTTACTCTTCCATTTTTCACAATGAGTGCATGCAACTAACTATGGATGTCTCAAATTCTGGTGCAAATGAGATTCAAATGAAATGAAATGTAAATGTAATTGAGCTTGATGCTTTTTGCTCCCTTGCTCTATAAAAGGGATTTCAAGGATCATTATGGAAGGTCAAATTAAGTCTCAACAGGGTTTCAAGTGAAAGCTATGTTTACGAAAGGTACTTTATGAAGAATATGAATGAATAGAATAGTAGGTTGTTTTGGGTATGAGTCTTGTATGTAATAGTCTTAAAATAGTTTTATAGAAACTACTGATATTGAACCAAATATTAGTCTGGAAAGAAACACTCTCCTATGTATCTTTCTCACAAGTTATGAATGAAAATACTAATGGTGTTATCATTTATCTTCAATTATTCCATTGAATTTATGATTCTATTTTAGCTTTAACTCAAAGAGTTGATTAAAATGCTTAAGGAGGGTTATAGATTTTGTAAGGAATTGCATAGGATTTGTAAGGAGTGAGTGTTTTTAAGCATTGTGAGTTTTCATAAATGAAAAGAACTATAAAAATAGTCCACCAGTCTTTAAATTAAGTAGTTTGTATATATACTAGTTCTTATATATTTGACTCTATCGCTCCAATTGATTGAAACACTAGTTTGCTTGTTAGAAAATCTTGCATGAAATTGAGTAATTAGCATACTAAGCCACAAACTAAAAATAAGAACAACTTTCATATAAAATCTTTTCAAGTATGGTATGGTTTTGAGATACTCCTGTTTCCTAGGAAATAGGTAATTATCTGCTTAAAGGTCTTCCAAACCTTTAGTGAAGTACACTATTTGCAATATGTAGGAATAAATTGATGGAGCATGACAATTAAATGCAAAGAAAAGAATGCATTTTTTAGTATAAAGATATGTCATGTAATGATAAAAAAAATTAGTTTGTGCCTGATAATATAATACAAAATGACCAAGATTACATTGACAATGATATACTCAAAAAACTTGGGAAAAGTGCTGGTAACAATGTTTGTAATTAGGAAGACTCTAAGGGTATCCACATATTCCTACTTGTAAGAATAAGGATATACATGTTGCAATGGTATGGTAAAGGTAAATGTGGGTTGAAGAAATTCAGTTATTTCAATAGATTTCTTTTTGATAGGGGCAAGAACTAGCCCTAAGTTTCAGTGGCCAGTAATCACCAAAGTGGAATTAAAGCCTAGTTGGATTGTAGAGTGCGTACTCAAAATTTTCACCTTAGGAGAAGGCTTCAAATGAAGTGGATATAGGATCTCCCTTTTCATACTTTTGGGGCCTATGTAAAAATTGTACATATTTTGGTTTGTTTTAGTTTTTGTCTTTTGTGTCTAGTCTACTTCACCCATGATTCTGGGATCTCACCATGCCTATGAGAGGCATGTTTCCTTGAGAAGAGCTATTGATGGAACCCCTCAAAAAATTATTGGTTCCATTTTACAATTGTGCAAAATTTGGCTTTAACCCTTGTTTCTGGCTTAGGGTTGTGTTCCTTATAAATGTTTTAGGGTCCTATGATTTAGAACCCTCCAGAATTGGATTATAAGTCCAGAAAAAAACTTGGCCACTATATTATTGCATTGACCTAATTTTTCCAGTCTCTAGTTGTTTAAGTTACCTCTTATTCCATTGATGTCATTATATTTACTACCCCCCCTAATTTTAGGTCTATCAATCACCTTAGTCCTTCTCAATATTAAATTTTCCTATTGTTGAAGTTGTTGGTATGTGGCGACTGATCATGCTATACTGTATAGCCCATGGTATACTGTACACCCTAGCCCCCCATCCTCGCCGGGGTCCGGGGTTGGGCTGGGCCCTGGGTGGGGGTTCGGGGGCGGTAGCCCAGGAGAAAAAAAAAATTGCCATTTTTTTTCGCATCGTCAACGAAAAAGGAAAAATCTCCAAAAAAGAAAGAAAACTGACATTGTAAAACCCTAATTCTGGAAGCTTCTAAAAGCTTGTTAAAAGGGGTTGGGATGGGGGTTACAGTATGAAAAAAAATGTGATTATTCGCGAGATTGTAATAGGTTTTACACTGGTTAATAAAAAGATTGGATGGCTGCGGTTTGGTGGATGTAGCCCAGATTGGGTGAACCACGTTAAATTATTTGTGTTATGATTTATTCTGTGTATGTTTTAGTTTCTCTGTTTATTATTTAAATCTACATTTAATTGTTAGATATCTGCCATCTCTAACCCTAACAGAAGCTTAATTTTATAATGACTTAAATCCTTAGCCTTCGTCCTTTATGGGTCAAGTTCTCGTCTACCTAGTGCAGGTCCCGTTTTAAGATTAACTTTTGTGGCATGTGTAAAATTAATATTTCATGCTAGTCATTTGATCATCAGAAGTTGATCTGAACCATTCCTCATGCATCCATGTTGATTTAATTTTCTTATTATTTTATTCACACGGGTTGACAGGCTTCAGCCACATGTTTGGGTGCTACCACAATGGCGTGTCTCACTTTTGGGATGTGCTAATTTATTCCTAAAATAACTATTTTTAGAAAAATTAATGATTTAAGTATTGAGAGGCTTCATCTAAAGGTTTTTAATTGAAGAGGGATAAATAAGACCCCCTTAGATAAAACTCCCTCGGATAGATTATATCATACCCACAATGGAGTCTCCTTCACACTTATCAAAATGCTAGTAAAAACCCACTTTTTATTTACCTTTTGATGGATTAAATAATTTCATTTATAAATTGTATTTTGCAAGATTCTAGCCCTCTAAACAAGCTTTCCAACTAGTATAGTTTTGATATATTTTCATTTTATCATGTATTTAATTTTTATTTTTTACTAAACATAGGTTTTTCTCCAAACATCAAGCTATTTGTTGTGTAGAGGTGGAAAAAATAGTAAAGCATTCTAATAAAAAATAAAAAATAGCCTTTTCCCTAGGTATTGATGTCCTTGTTTCACCCCAAAAAGAAAAATTGGATTTCGATATATACACAAAAAGTTAGGTTGTACGACACACAAATATGTTCAAAGTATAGTTATAGTGACTTCAAAAATTAATTTTTTTAAAAATAATGTAACAAAAAATTATGAAAAAATATCCTTTCCCTAGATATTGATGTTGAGAATCTATATTTCAAAAATTATGATTTAATATTTTATAGAAAAATAGTTATGTTGTATGACACAAAAATTACTTTATGAAAATGTTGGTTTCTATTTAAAACTAGTTATTAAAGGATATGTTGAAAAATTCATGATTTATTTCAAAAAAATTGAAAAAAGAATATTAGAATCTATACACAAATTTCCACAAATCACTAGTTCACATCATCTTCAAATTCTTAATAGTTTAGCTGCTATAGGTCTCAGAAGATGAAGATTTTGTCAGCAATGTTGATGTAAATATCCATCTTGGGAAAAAAGTGAAACATATTATTCTGATTTCACCTATCTGGTACATTGGTGGGCTCGGTCTCCTTGGTGAAGATAGTTGGCGCCATTCAAAAAAGATCAACGGTTACAGATTTGAGATGTGGCTAGATCTTGACCACTCCCCACACACCCATATTGGTTTATTTCATATTATTTTAAACACACGGGCAAGTAGGTGGGGCAACACATGTCCCTTGTTGAGAAACTTTCCAAGCTCTAATGACAGCAATTGCTTCGTAATGAAGGGAATTGATGGTTGATGGCGGGTGATGAAGGTTGATCTTGACTGCACCTTACCATCTCATGAGGACCCCGCCTATGTGCCATATGTTTTAGAGAGAAAGTGCCACTTAGACATTCTAAAAGGGCTCCGATAGGCTCTAATGGATTTGGAAGGTTGCTAAATTTGGCCCAGAGGGTACTATTTCAAAACAAAACCATTTTTCAAGTTTATTCTTTGAGGCACATGTTTGGGAGTTTGGTCATTAGTACCTGACAGTTATTGATATGTGTGGGAAGGTGAAACTAAAGTAGGGAAATGTATGAACTAATAGTTTGAGATTAGATTAGGATCAATCCCCACTATTCTTCTATGAAGAAATACAAGTGAATTAATTCCCACAGGTAAGTAGGTGATTATAGCATGAAAAGTTTTAAATGATGCTAAGTATATGGTTGAAATATGTGTACAAAGTGGATGTATATTGACTCGGGGATTTTCTAATCAAGAAAAGGAATTAAAAGAATAATTAAAACTTGCATTCATAATTAGTTACACCAGTAATCTATATGTTGATTTATTTTTAAAACATGATCAATAGTTGAGGTTAAAAAAGATCAAAGCAAACTATTATCAGCTCACGTGCTCAAGCTTTCTTTGATTATTAATGGTTGACACACTTGCATGGATCGATATAAGGAGGACCAATGGCCATATTTTTCATTCTAAATTTACATTCAAACACTGACTATTAAGTTTTAGTCCAGGAGTGAAGTTGGTGAAGGTTCTCTAGTTCTTATTACTGATAAGATGAGTAAGTCTAGAGAGTCTACTAGTCCAGTTCAAAGTTCTAGGAGATTGAGTTTTCCTGTGTCTAAGGATAATGCTCTTGAGGATGAAATTGAGACACAAGGAGCTCCTTTACACCAAAGAGTAGAAGGGGATGCGGGAAATTCATGAAGTATGGTGTCAGGAGTAATTACTGCCTGAGGATCTGAACTATTTCAGAAGAGCTGGTAAAGTTCAAAGGGGAAAAGATGGTGGAATATGAAAAGAAGGAAAAGAAAAGGTGCAAGTATCATAAGGATTATCTAGGATGACATAATTCTCCCAGTGAGGTTTCTGATAGCCCTTTAGACAGTGAGGGTGACACTGATCCAAAGTGTGACCATTATCCACTCTCCTTGGTACCTTCTAAAGACTCTAACGAGGAGGTGGTCACAGTTCCTCCAGTTCCACCATGAACAAGAGATGGGCAAGTATCCTCTAAGGTTAATGACTCAAAGGGATGACTCTACCCCATTTTTGTTTTGACAACACCATGGCCCTTTAGTCACGACTATATTATTTAAAATTCATGTGATTTCTTGTTTCTAGTGTTGATGTGGAAATTTTTTAGGCTAGTGTGTTGGATAAGTTCCAAACTTCCTAATTTTGGCAGCATGTAAGTTTCTTCAAGGTAGTATGCAAGTTTTTGCTAAGGTTTGGAGTGGAGAATCTTCTCTGGTCAACAAGGACGAGGATTCAACTTTGTTGCAAAAAACATTGCCTTTTGAGGAGTTGGCATGTCTTCATGCAAAGCATGTGGAATTGGTCTTTTACTCTTCCATTTTTCGCAATGAGTGTATGTAACTATGGACATCTCAAATTCTAGTGCAAATGATATTCAATTGAAATGAAATTATGTAAATGTAATTGAGCTTGATGCTTGTTGCTCCCTTGTTCTATAAAAGGGATTTCAGGGCTTATTATAGAGGGTCATATTTTTAAGTCTCAATAGGGTTTCAAGTGAAAGCTAAGTTCAAGAAAGACACTTTATGAAAATTATGGATGAATAGAATAGTCGATTGTCTTGGGTATGATTGATGTATGTAATAGTCTTAAAATAGTTTTATAGAAACTACTGATATCAAAACAAATATTAGTCTAGAAACAAACACTCTCCTATGTATCTTTCTCACAAGTTATGAATTAAAATACTAATGGTGTTATCATTTATCTTCAATTATTCCATATAATATATGATTTTGTTTTAGCTTTAACTCAAAGATTTGATTAAAATGCTTAAGGAGGGTTATAGATTTTGTATGGAATTGCATAGGATTTGTAAGGAGTGAGTGTTTTAAAGCATTGTGATTTTTCATAAATGCAAAGCACTATGAAAATAGGTCACTAATCTCTGAATTAAGTAGTTTTTATATATGGGTATGTGCAAGATCATCATGGAAAAATTAGACCCTTAAGTGTCGGAAAATTTAGAAAAATCAGAGTTAGGCAACTTGACATAAAAATTTGAATAAGTTATCTATATTATTTCAAAAATATGTAAGAATAGAATCTATAGGAAATTGAATGTAGTTTCTAAACTACTAGGCTTTATTTTATTTTTAAATTTATTCGGTGAAAATTTGAAATTTTCATGCAGTAGTACTTAAATTTTAGGGAAAAAAATAAGAAGTAGGTATCTGTTTGACCACCCTAACCACAATAAAATGATAATATTTTTTTATAAGGTTTTAGATATAAGTAGAGGACTCATGTCCTAATGTGATGCATATTTTTTTGTAATTTTTTTCCTAGTAAATAATTAATTATGATTTTTTTTATTACAACTTTTAAAAAATATAAAAACTCGTATGTTTGACCACCTTAACTTGGTCAAAACTTCATGAAATTCATTTTTTTTAATCCTATTGTATGTGAAACATAGAATGTGACATATGTTTTGGATTCAAAAATTATGATACCATTTGAAAGCTATAGATGTTTTTCAATCAGCCTATCAATCAAGACTTTTGTCATAATTCAAATAGAAAATGAATAATAATTATTTATTAAATTCAAAGTAAAGCATAATTTATATTGGTGGAAAGCTAAGAATCTCCATTAGAAACCTTTTTCATTTCATCAATTTTTGGTAAAAAAAATTTGCCAGCCACACACCCTACACATACCCATCATATCGCCACATTTTGGCCCATCATGATCTTGCACATACCCATATTACTGTTTCTTATATATTTGACTCTATTGATCCAATTGATGAAACACCAGTCTATTTGTTAGAAAATATTGCATGAAAATGAGTAATTAGCATATTGGGCCACAAACTTAAAATAAGAACAACTTTCATTTAAAATATTTTCAAGTATGGTATGGGTTTTACCTACCCTGTTTCCTAGAAAATAGGTAATTATTTGCTTAAAGGTCTGCCAAACCTTCAGTGAACTACACTATTTGCAATATGTAGGAATAAATCTATGTATAAATGTGTTATCAACTAGATACACCCCACGTAAACACAATATGGAACACCCTCCTAGGTCTTACAATGGCTAAAGTGTAGGAGTAAAGACCTCAAAATTCTTTACTCATTGTGTTGGCCACTAGCCTTGCAATTTTTTCATTATAGGAGTTGGCTACTCTTTAGAGAACTCTAAGGTTTTGTTTGAAAAATCACCAACAATGGTGACAAGGTATCCTAAGCTATTACCATCGAAAAAAGCAAATGACAAGTGTCAAAAATGCTCAGAGGTGGTTATCTGAATGTTGAAACATCATAGGATGCTAGCATGATGTGTAGACATCCATGTGGCATGCTAGTGTCTAGACACATCATGCTACAAAATGATAAGGGAAAAAGCACAAGGTTTGATGTAAAGATGACGCGCAAAGGTAGTTACTGAAAAGGAGTTTTTGAGCATCCTAAGAGGGAAAAAGGTTGATGCAAGGGATAAAATGAGACTACACAAGATGCTAATGGAGTGGACACTAAATCAGATGCAAGAATGAATGTGAAATTGCAAGGGGTACAATTTTATGACATTACATTTTGCCCCCACTTTAGCAGGCATATGAATCTACACTAATATGCACACTAAAGGAAATCTACCAAACATAAATAACATCATTATGCCAAAAGGATATTGTAGAGGAAGTAGATAACTCTTCGAACCATGGAAGCATGCCCCCAAGTTGAAGACCTACAAAATAGATGCATTAGACAAGAAAAACCTATACCAAACAACAATGTTAGTGTGCAAAAATATAAAGGATTTGAGTCAACAAAGTGAAAGATACCTCAACGTAAAAGGTTGTTTTATTACTATGTGTCATCCCCAAATTAAGAAATAACACACCTAGAAGAATTCTAAAATGAAGAGAAGAATGTCAGGATCAATTGCTTCAAGAGAAGAATACACCAAAAAGATAGAGAAGAAACCAATGTCGAAGAGAGAAAAAGAATATACTCAAGATGAAGAAGATGTAGGTCTTTAATCTGGTATATACAATTGGGAAGAGGAGAGAAGAGAAATGTTCAATGGGAGAGCAAGGAGGAATGAAAATTTCAAGAGAGATGACTCCACAAGTACTCTCTCCTGAGGAGGTTTGAATGAAGTGCACTAAAGGCCCATAAACGATTGATGGATATATCCTATAGATGAAAGCATCTCATAGGCCTATAAAATTGCGAAGAGGAAACCCAAAAGATCTCTCACATGAAGGAATCCCCATGAAGTATGCGCCTTACAGGCCCACAAACCTATAAGAAGTAAAACCCTAAGATCTCCCACATGGAGGAAGCCTAGAGATGTAAGCACCTTATAGGCCCACAGACCTGTAAGGAGGCATCCCCCAAGATCTCTCACATGGAGGAAAACCCAATGAAAAGTGAACTCCATAGAGTCAAATTGGAAAGTGGCTTTGACAAGTGCACCTACAAAGTGACATGTTAATCTGCAGATAAAGCATGTTAGGAAAGCTTAATGAAAAGGAGCTTTATAGGTTCTCATTCATGTAGAACAAGACTAATCAAAGAAGCATGTCGCTATTGCAAGTTGTGGTATAGGACAATCATAGGAAAGAAGGGCCTAGTCAGCATGCTTCCAAAATAGATGCCATAGAATTCATTTGAGATAAAAGCTTTCAAAGGGGGCTCCCTTGAGAACCCTTCAAAAGAGAAAATGGGTCCACTCAAGGGACGCTTCATTTGAAAAACATACAAAAGAGAGGGGTCCTCAAGAAGGACACACATCTCCAAAAGAAGTTATCACTGCCCCCAACATATAGGGGAGGAGAACCATACAAGATACTTAGAACATACAAGATAGAGGTAAACCTTGATATCACTTGTCATGTAAAGAAGAGGTGGGTGTATCAATCAAATGAGAGTTTGGTGGCACCAAAATCACATAGTTGTTGCATTTTTTCCTTCAAGGCCTTACATTCACTAGTGGAATGCCCAAGCAGCACTCGATGGTATGCATAGAAAGATTGTTTTTCTTTATCCTACTTATAAGACTTCTTACATGTAGGAGGATGAAGAGTAATTAAGCGAGCTTTAAGAAGCTTCAATAAAATACACTCTTGCTCAGATAAAGAATGAGGAGCAGGAATCAACCCTTCCTCTTGTAGAGAAAAGCTTGACTACTTACACGAAGAAGACATGAAGATAGCGGATAATGGTGACTATTGTTCTGCAAAAATCATGTTAGCATTCAACTATGATTTCCAGTTAGATTTTTCATTCGAGCAACCAAGCCCCAAGTTGCGCTTATGAGGTGATAATTCTATACATACCTAAATGCCTTGTTCATTATGCCCACAACCTTTATGCCCATAGCCATATTTAGAGACAAGCTTATAGCCAAGGCCATAACATTTTTTTAAATCTTTAGGAGGATCTCCATAGAGAGCATTCTTCCAACAATGGGGATTATGCTCCTCTATGGGATCACCATCATCCTTATTAACAATGCTTCCAACATTATCCTCTTTAGCATAAGCATAATCATCTTCCTCAGAAGGAATATTAACACTAAGAACATTACAATTTACATTCACATTATCCAACAATATAGAAGAATGGCCATCTTTGATAGTGGGTGTGGATGATATTATTGGAAGGTCTAAGTGGATAGGGTTGACTTTATGTTCCCCACTGTAGGAATTTGTAAACTCTAGAGAACCCCAATCATCACCAAGGCATGCATTTTCTTGAGAAGAGGTGGAAGGAGTAGACTT
The DNA here is from genome assembly GCA_007258455.2 of Sequoia sempervirens. Classification (NCBI taxonomy): domain Eukaryota; kingdom Viridiplantae; phylum Streptophyta; class Pinopsida; order Cupressales; family Cupressaceae; genus Sequoia; species Sequoia sempervirens. The sequence continues at coordinate 561,244,392 of VDFB02058242.1, forward strand.
AAGATTTCTTGCTTCAGAAGGATCTTCTTCATGGACATCTATCTCGAGAGTATCCTTTGTAGTAGGTATTGTTGAGGTAAACATTGACACATTGGAAGACACTGAAGGAATAAGAGTAGGCATAACTGAAACCTAACCGACAACTGCCATCTCACATAAGTGCATAGCCTCAGGGTTAGCCTTAACTATAACTATTTTATTGTTACAAATGAACATAATAGATTTATGCAAGGTAGACAGGATCACACACATAGCATGAATCCATGATCTACCTAGAAGAAGGTTAGATGGTAATTTTTCTAACATAACATATACAATGGTAGGTATGGTAATGGGTCCCAACCTCAAGGGAAATACTATCGTGCCTAGGGCTTGTTGATGAACACTATCAAACCCATGAATTTCAACAAAAGAAACATTAAGAGAAGATGAATCAATAGTAGCCTTAAGCAATAGATCAATGCTACATACATTGAACATCAAACTGACATCAATGAGAGTACATCTTGTAGACACTAAAAATTGTCCTAGGCCTACAACTCTAATTTTGTCATAATTATTATCTTCATTTTCATAATTAAATAATGTTAATTATTTAATTAGTTTCTAAAGTCATTTTTCCTCTATTAATTAAATAATTTTAATTATTTAATTAATTCACTCTTACCTTTATTCTTTCTTTATTAATTAATTAAATATTATTTATTTAATTACATCGCTAATTAAATTTATCTTCTTTCTAAAATTAAATAAACTATTTCTATGACACTTTCAACTATAATTAAATAATCATTTAGAATTATTTAATTATTCTTTAACCTTTCCTCTAGTTAGTTAAATAAACCTTTATTTATTTAATTTAATCCTCAAATTTTGAATGTTGAATTAGATTATTATTTAATTCATAAAAAGGTTTATTCTTGGCATATTCCTCTATAATTAGATAATCTCTTTGTTATCTAATTAGTCATTTACCACTTAAGTTGAGATTTAATATCTGATTATTTCTAATGAACATACTTTCTGGGTCAATCAGTGAATTATCTATATTTATTCCAATCTTCTGTGTGCAAACTTCTATTAATTAAATAACTTTGATTATTTAATTAATTCATTCATGCATTCTAATAGACCATTTCCTCTATGCTAATATTTATCCTTTACATGCAATCATTATTCTTTTGAGTTTCGAACAATCTCAACTAAAGATTAAATTATCATTTAATCTTAATCCCCACCTTTTATGCTTTATCACTCACATTATTACTAACACTAATCTCAATGTATGTCACATATTTCAATCTTAATCATCAGTCCATCTTTCAATCTAAGTATGTCATTCCAAAATCATATTTTCTATAAATTGGCCTTACCTTCATCATTATTACTCCTCCCAAAATCTTATGACTTTTGGAAGCAATCAACTTTAGAATCTTTGATCTTTTACTAATAACACTATCATGAGGCTATACTTGCACACTTAAGAGAAATATGAGGGCAAGAATCATATAACGGAAAAATGGAGAAATGCAATCAAGGTTATTCATGGAATTACATAGATGTTTGGTGAGATCATTCTTGTATTTATGCTTTATACTCAATTGTTCTTTGTTGTCAGCACAAGTTTAGTTTGATTTTATAAATTATACTACTTAATCTATGAATTTCCCTATGTTACATTGGTGAACCTAATGTGAACTACTAACCCTCCTGATTGGCATTCTTTGTTTGGAAGCTTTTGGTTTTTTTTGTCTTCAAGGGTGTAGGAACTTTTGAAGAATCTTTCAAATCACACTTTTGGGAGTCTTTTGAGGTCAACTAAATAGCATGGTTACATTTGGAAGGGTTGAAAAATAAATTTTCATATATTATACTGCATATTTTTGTTTAGGATAGCAATTTTTACAAGAAAAACACAATTGTTTTGTTGCTACGAGCTGAAGTGATGCATTTGTGGCTTCCTATGATGCATCTAACTTTATGTGATGCATTTATGGATTCTTGTGACACATTTGAATTTTTGTGATGCATCTAACATTCTGTGATGCATCTGTGGCTTCTTGTGACACATCTGACTTCATGTGACACATCTGACTTTTTGTGATGCATATGTGGCTTCCTGTGATGCAATTGATCTCGTGAATCATATATGATGAATCAAACAATATATCTGACTACGCACACCACATATGTAGCTTTGTGTGATGCATTTGATTGGTAAAAATAGTGACACATTTGACTAATAAAAAATACCTTTCTAATATCCAAGATTCTAAATTTTCATTTTAATCATTGCAATTTTTTTGTTATGACTAATTCAAAGTTTGTAGTGTGTGTTCTTGAGGAGCTAATATATTGTTTGTAGGATGTTTCATAGAAGACAGATATACAAACAGTGTTTATAGGACGATTAACAAAGACAAAGATCAGACTACTATATTAACAAAGACAAAGATCAACTACTAATGAATTGTTCGGAAAAATTCTTGTCAAAGATTATTTTGAAACAAATTGTCTGATTAGATTAGATCATTGTCATTTGGGCTTAAAATTAACTGTCTACTGTGTTTGGTGCATTCACACATTCTGTTAGATTAAAACCCGATTCAATAATAGAAGTATCCTCTCCCCTTGCACACTCGTGTGATCCTGGGTGTAAGAGAAACTATCATTGACTCTAGGAATTGGGCCTTCCTTGGTGGGAAAAAGTACTCACCCCAAGACAACTCAAACCAAAAACAAAGCTTTTTTAGCTAGGTTACTCTCAATCGGTATACAAATGTGAATCCTAATAGAAAACTTATGATTACAGGTGAAAATTTGTTATGCAGACAAGTTTATCTTGCCTCATGCATACCCACCTAAATGGGTTCCCTTAATAAAAATCCATTTTTTATTAGATTAAACAAAATCCTTCTATTTGTTGGTGCAAGAGGTCAAACCTTTGAAGTCATCTCACATACTTGCATTTCTTAGTAGAGATGAAAAGTTTGTCATGGGAGATTCATGAGAACTGAAGCTTGGCTGACCCATAGAAGTGAGTGTCATGGAGGGGAGCTAGTGTGGTCAAGCTTCTAATCATCTACTCTAAATAATCGCAACTAGGGAAACCCAAGTGAGAATCTAATAGATATTATTATTTTTGGCCTTAGGATTGTACTTATCTTCTAGAATTATACTTGTTCATGTTCATCAAACCTGAAACACAATGTTTTTTTATTGTCTTTATTTGCAAAAAATTGATAAAAAACAAACTGATTCAACCCTGAATTTTACCAAAAAATTGCATTTGTTAACTAAAAACCATAGCTACTATTATGATTTACATCTATCAAACCAAGTCACATCTATCATACTGGGTCACATCTATTTACTAGAAACCTACATATTTCATATCGAGTCACATCTATCAATCTAAAAATTGCATCTGTTGTTCTGAGTCACAAGTGTCAAACCTATATCTGGTATTCTGTTAGACTAAAAAATGCATCTAAAACCCTCTTTGACGCATCGAAGTTGATGAGATGCATTTGTAGTATAGAACGACACACTTTCCTCTCACATGCCTAAGACATAGTTTAGCAAAAACCCACATATGACACTAAGAACTGCATTTATTAATTTCTACAACACATCTATCAACCTAAACTACAATTACCTAATTACCATAACAAAAAAATTTCATTGTCACAATCTGAGATCAAACAATCACATTAGTCTCTGATTTATCCTTTTATAGTGATCTTTGAACAAAAACTAGAATGATTTGTTCATACTTTTCATGATTACATCCTTTAGGTATCATTTAGCCATAGTGATAGACATAGTAGTTGCTAACTATAGCTACATTATAGGATTATTAATTACCTTCAAATCAATTAAAATTTTAGGACAATCACCTTTGCATATTTTAGAATAGGCCAACTTTCCATACTCTGGATACACTCTTGCTTCAATGAAAATTGTTATTGAACCTAGTCACTTGTTACACATATCTTTTGTCATCTTTGTGAGTCTTTCTAGCTCTTTAGTCTAGTTTGGGAACTCACTTTATACCTTGGTCCTTGTCTCACAAAAGGTCCCTTGACAAACTAAATTGAAGCCTTGGTTAAACTTTAGATGGTTGGTAACCTCTTTTCAATTTTTCCAAAATTGATTACCTTTTAGAAGCTTGTCTATACTTTTGCATACTTAGGCACGGTCATTCTAGGACAACATCATTTTATACATTCCTTATTTTCAAAAAAGAACAAAAAAATAGTTGCATTAGCATTCATCGCTTACAAATAAAAAAATCCAAAAAACATAGCTTAGGTCACATACCTTAGACTTAAGTCACCCTCTTTGCATTTTCATACCTTAGAACTCATATCACATACCTTAGTCATACTCCACCTTTTGTCATAACCTCACCACCATGTCTATAATTCACCTTGATATGCTTGCTAGTCAAGTTGAATACCAGTTACTCCATAATGGTCAATGCCAACAAGCCATAGACTTCAAAAGGTAATTTATCCAATCTAAATGCTAATCAATGTCAACCCATGGTCAACTACCCGCTTACCCTTCCTACTAACAATCCAAAAGTCCTATTCATTCAACCATATTCCCTCACTATCAAGAGTCACTTGACACAATCTTCGCTATTAATATGTGTAAAACATCTATTAGTCATACCCATCCTAAGCTTGACAAAGGAAACCAACCTTCCACTAATCCCTTCCAAGCCTCCATGTCCTATCCTAGTCCTTCATCCACTAATCCCTTCCAAACCACTCCATCTCAATCTACATTTAGTCATGAAAATACATCTAGTCATGGTCTCCAAAGTCACATCCCATCTACTAAACTTGAAGATACATGTCAAATGGAAAGTCCAAAGCATGACATCATGGCTTCACCTTCATGTCAAGATCAAAGTAGTTTATCTCACGACCCTATCTTTAAGTCCATCCAAGAAGTCCTTCTAGATAATCATGGCATCCAAAATACACCTATCCTTGATCAAGATTCCAATATTCCCAATCATATCATTCAAGACAAACCCATCTTTGATCGAGACACTAATATTGAGAAAGAAGTCCAAAATGATCCACCCCTTAACCTTTATGCCATTCATGATCAAACACTTGAAGTTAATCCTATCCAAGTACCAAACACATCCATTTCCCAAAATGAGACACTTTCCTCCTTTAGATACATATATGATCTTCCTCTAGAAAAAGAGTCCTCTACTCTAGACATATTTGAAAATGATCAAGCTATAGCTGAATTCACTAGACTCTATGACAATGACCATAAAGACAATTTTGACATTGACTTGGAAGCACCAATAGAATCATTTGAATTTGATATGTCACAAAATTAGACCAAAGATGTTAATCAAAAATTTATCCCATGTGTCAATGAAATGACATCTTATCAGCTATGATCATCTATCTTTGTTAGAGCAGGCTTTCTTGCAGATGAGAATATTCCAAGTAATAGTCTCCACATACACAATGATGGGTTAGCATCTTGCTTTCAAAACAAAAAATACCCTATCACAAAGAGAATATGTCAAAGCATGCAGTATCAAGGAAGATGACTAGGCATACACGAGCAAGGAATTTGAGAACCAATACAAGTTTATGAAAATCCTAGATATCAAGGTCTTGGCTATTCCTTTGTCAAAGAATCTAATGATGTTATTGGTACCTCCTCGATATTGGGGGAAAATTTATCTAATACAAACATAAAAATAGGGTTATTGCCAACACTCCTTCCATCCACACCATACCCCATCATTCCCAATATCTTAAACCTTCCATTTGGAACTACTTAAAAGAAAATTATTACAAATCCAGAGTTCAAAATCAAACATCAAAGGCCATTGAATCAAACAAAAATCCAAGTGGAAAAATGTTAAAATGGATCCGAAAGAAAAATGGATAAAGAAAAAAAAATATTTCAAAAGTAAAAGTCAGTCAAAATGTGAAACCATAAGAAAAGAGGACTCCCACATATAATAAATGTCCACCTCCTTTAAAATGGTCATCATACAAGGAATATAAAAGTCATAGTTTCAAACATTATCCCAATTCGAAATCTAGTCTCCGTCATCCATCACCCCAAGTTTGGCAAATGAAAATTCCTACATCTAAATTTCCAAGCATGTCTACCATCATCTGTCATAATCCTGCATCTCACCTAAAATCTAAAAATCCTATGTCACAAATCCATAGTACCTTGGAAGAAACTCTTTATTATAAAGACTCTCATGGAACTCTATTGTTATGCGCATATTTTGATAAGGCGAACTCTAGTATCAACAAGGATCACAATGACATCAATTAATTATATGCAAGCGTTATGATCCTAACAATGAAAATGCTTCATAAAGGTCATTATTGGCATATCATGGCTCAAGTCTCTAAATAAACACCATCAATGGATTCAACATGATCATTCATCATTTAAAGCCTCAAGGCCATCTAGAAAATACAAAAATAAAAAAATAAAAAAATAAAAATAAAAAATTGTCACCTTGATGAAAACCTAGCAAACAGGCATCTTGGTGACACCAAAAAGAACAAAAAAAAAAAGATTCAGGAGAAAAATTTCATGCAATAGTGAAAACCATGCTTATGGTGCTTTGGATAATTCCCGTGATGAAAACCTATCAAAGAAAACATTGTGTAATAAATTATCTATGTGGACCATTACACTTTGGGGAAAGTTGTCTCATCTCCCATACCCTTCGTATGAAATTTATTATGACATTTCCATCTATCCATCTAAGCCCTACCATTCACATCCATTTTCCCACCTACTTTGATCTTGATAAGGACTGGGGTACAAACATAAATCATGCTTTCGAAAAACTCTTGAAATTTCTATCCTTTGGTCATACACTATCCATAAAATATCATGCCATAGCCCTCATAGCATTTTCCAAACCCATACCTTGAAGAAAACTAGTTATCCTTATATGACATAGTCCCTGGAGACCATATGATAATTTTTTCTAGCCAAAAATCCTCATGTCACTTATCTTTTACCAAAGCCACCCATCATCTATTCATACCTATCACATGCCTTGCTTTTTCCCTTGTCAATGGTCTAAGGATCTTCCATCAACCCATCCAATCCTGAAAAGTCATTCCAAATGCAACAAGCCCAATCCATACAATATTTCTATGCATCCTAGCACATTATTCAAAACATTCCTTGGCTTTGTTTCTAGCCTTGCTGCAAACCTTGATCCTTTAGTCACATTATCGTCATCCTCATGTTGTTTTGAGATGTGTCCTTCCCACATCAAGCAACATTTTCATCATCCTCATCACCCGTCAATTGGTTTTTAGCTTTACTAGGGGCAAGATCATGGTTTTCCTTGGATTCTTTTGCATGCTTTCTCGCTTGCTTATAGGAATTATTCACATTCATTTGTCAAGATCCTTATAAACCCAAAAAAATCACAAAATGTCTTGAAAAAAATCCAAAAACATCAGAAAATGTCTTGAAAAAATCTAAAACATCAAAAACATGTCAAAAATCAAAAAACAAAGTTAGAGCCAGTTGCACTAATTAGTCTTTGTCATTGTTGAACTACATTGCCTCTGCAACTAGACATAGGCAAGACCATCTATTGATGTGCCCCCAAGGCATTAGGTTATTATTTTGTTTTTAGGTTTGTCTTTATAAAATCATGACTCAATCCTTCATCTATAAAACAAAACCATTGGCCATGTCAAACTACAAGGTCTCTATGTGTATACCATAGGCAAGGCCATCAATCAATGAGCCCCCAAGGCTGCACTAGGTCAGTCCATTAGGGTTCGTCACATTCACTATCACACACGTTGGATATCTTCAAATAAATCAAATATTTTTCAATCATTTTTTTAGTCAAAGTTTGGTCGAACTATGAGGTCTTTGTGTGTATAATGTAGGAAAGGCCATCAATCGATGAGCCCCCAAGGCCACACTAGGTCAATCCTTTAGGCTTCATCATGTTAGTAAAAATAAGTCAACATTAGTACACATTACTATCAAACAAAAAAAATTAGAACATTAAGAAAAGTTATGCATCAACAAGACAAAAAAATTACCAAAGTAATAGCCAGAACAATCAACCAATGTCTTATACGAGAATTGTCCTTCCTAAAAATAGACACTGTCAAACAATCATCATTGCCTTATAAATGTGGTCACAAAATTGAAATTAGACTCAATGTCTTATACGGTATGTGTCTTTCTGAAACTAGGCTTTGTCATTGCGTTATATAGATAGTCACACAATCGAAACTAGACTCAACGTCTTATATGGTATGTGTCCCTCCTGAAACTAGGCTTTATTAAAGTCATCTTATCAATCTAGACAATTAAAAAAACAAACAGATCAAATTTTGGAAAATATTCTTATTGGTTCTTGACTTTGTGGCTTGTTTTGTCTTATCTTTTCTTTTGGCTTTGTCTTTGAATCTTGTCACTATCTTTCTCAAGGATGTCCCATGAAGGATTTTTTCTTTGGTTGTTGTTTTTCGACTATCTTTTGGCTTTGTTTTTGAGTCAGGTTACTAGCTTCCTCGAGGATGTCCCATTACAGATTTAGAGGAGCAATGATGTCTCATGACTCATCTTTTATTTGATTGTTGTTTGTGGTTTGTCTTGATAAAAAGACTAGGGCAGTTTTTCCCTTAGTATGAGTTAGGACAATCCTTTTTTACAACAGTTTGTTTTTAGTAGGTGGATGACCTTGCATGCCTTGGTCTCATATCATGGTGTTTGTTATCCATTTGTATCATTTAATGCCCAATTATGATTAATGCAAGGCCTATTATGTTTCCGAAAAACATTGAAGATTTCTAGTACTTGCATCTAGGTCTTCTATGCTATTATTAATTTTTCCTGCTCTAACATTTATTCTTTTCTGCATCTTCACCACCCTTATCTATGTTCCTCTATCCTTTTTGTCCTTCATCTTCTAGTTCTCTCATCCATTTCAAGAGCACATTCCTATTCTTCAAACCCGCTTGTCCTCCCAAGGGGGCATACCACTACTTCCTGTTCATCCTTCCTCATCCTAATTTCGCAAGGACATATCTTTTTCTTTGACACAATGAGATAAACTGCATTATATCAAAGAGGAGCAAAATGTAGACACTAAAAATTGTCTTAGGCTTGTGACTCTAATTTCATCATAATTCTTATCTTCATTTTCATAATTAAATAATGTTAATTATTTAATTAGTTTCTAAAGTCATTTGTCCTCTATTAATTAAATAACTTTAATTATTTAATTAATTCACTTTTACCCTTATTCTAGCTTCATTAATAAAATAAATATTATTTATTTAATTATGTCGCTAATTAAATTTATCTTCTTTCTAAAATTAAATAAACTATTTCTATGACACTTTAAATAATCATTTAAAATTATTTAATTATTTAATTATACTTTAACCTTTTCTCTAGTTAATTAAATAATTTTTTATTTATTTAATTTAATCCTCAAATTTTGAATGTTGCATTAAATTATCATTTAATTCATAAAAATGCTTATTCTTGGCATATTCCTCTATAATTAGATAATCTCTTTGTTATCTAATTAGTCATTTACCACTTAAGTCAAGATTTAATTAGATCAGTCAGTCATCTCCTGATTTAATATTTGATTGTGTCTAATGAACAAACTTTGTAGGTCAATTAGTTAGTTATCTAGATTTATTCCTATCTTATGCATGCAAACTTATATTAACTAAATAACTTTAATTATTTAATTAATTCATTTGTGCGTTCTAACATACCATTTCCTTTATGCTAATCTTTATCCTTTACATGCAATCATTATTCTTTTGAGTTTCAAATAGTCTCAACTATAGATTAAATTATTATTTAATCTTAATCCCCACCATTTATGCTTTATCACTCGCATTATTACTGACACTAATATCAATGCATGTCACATATTTCAATCTTAATTGTAGGTCCATCTTTCAATCTAAGCTTGTCATTCGAGAATCATATTGTCTATAATTTTGCCTTACCTTCATCATTATTACTCCTCCTGAAATATTATGACTTTTGGAAGCAATCAACTTTAAAATCTTCAATGTTTTAATAATAAAACTATCATGAGGCTATACTTGCACACTTAAGAGAAATCTGAGGGCAATTATAATACAACGACAAAATGGAGAAGTGTAATTGAGGTTATTCATAGAATTACATAGATGTTTGATGAGATCATTTTATTATTTATGCTTTTACATTCCATTGTTCTTTGTTGTTAGTGTAGGTTAGATTTGAGTTTATTGCATTGTATTGCTTGATCTTGCATTTTTTCCTGTGTTACACGTCTAATATTGATATTATTAATATTAACTAAAATCATTAGAGGATCATCTTGCTTCTATACTTCTGGAGACAGGAGTTCTTGCAGATAGAACACAATATTTGATGAATCTGCATGAATATGTGCTATCAACGTATCAACATCATTTGGCCTAATAGAAGATGGCAAGAGAATCTTTTGCAAGGCTTCCTAAAGCATACCTTGATAAACTGGAGCAGACTGAAGCAAGTCCCATAGCGAGATCTTAGTTGGAGTAATTTAAAGTTTCCCAACAAGATTGTAATCATTGGGTGCTTTAGTTATAGGTTTAGGAGCTTGAAGAAGGATTGGTTGTTTATTCATTCTATTCTTATAATTATGGGCTACCACTCTATAATATGGAGCCTTAGAAATATCAGGAGAGTCAGTATCAAATGGAACACCATTAATAGGACAAGCCCTTTTAGGATAAGGACCAGCTAGAGCCAGATAAATGACTGGTCTCTTAGGCCTTTGAAGGGTAGTAGAGACATAGATAACATTTACAAATTCATCACAACTAGTGGAATAATTATTTGAAGAAATTTTCTCAACATCAATCTGGGGAGGATCAGATGTGGAAGGAGATTCATCATTCACTAATGCATCATCTCTAGGAGAGAGTGCATCAAAACAAAGATGAGATTCATCATTCACAAATGCAACATCTCTAGAGGAGAGTGCATTGAAAGGAATAAGAGATTCATCATTCACAAATGCATCATTTCCAAAATGGAGTGCATTGGAATAAAGAGAAGGTAGAGTAATGTTAAGAAAATTATTCAATGATTTCATCTTCTTGCAACAAAATATCCTCCGACATAAGGGGAATTTCATGAGAAGGATCAAAGAGATTGAGTGACATGGATAAAGTCAAGTCACCATCACATGCATGAAATGGAATATCATTAAAATTTTGAACACAATTAGATACTAAACTCACAAAAGAGGATAATAAATTCATTTTGGAAAGAGAACTAAAAAACTAAAAATCTAAATTTTCATATTTTTTTCAATATTTTCTGGGTTCTAGTAATTTTCTTTTTTGGAGGTCTTTGGAATAGAATTTGGGGTTGAAACTTGAGCCAGTCCCTAAAATTTGGCTACCAAAGGCACAATATTTTAGGGACTAAATTAGTCATCTTAGATATCTTTCCAATGGTGTAAATGGTTTTGAATTTTGAGTAGCAAGTCAAAAGTTATAACCCCACCAAGTAGGGTAAATAAATTCCTAGTTTTTGAAAAAAGGTTGTTCTTCATGTTAGGTTCACCAAAATGTAGAGAAGGGGGATTCACTACTCACGAGTTCTCTTCATTTAGAGAGCCTCATGGGGTGAAGTTCCCTAAAATACCTCAAGGAACAACGTGAGAGTTTTAGAATCAGAAAGAGTAGGTCATAAAGATTTTCTGGTCAGAATTGATAGGCTCTTGGCCAAAGGATGGCAATGCAAAATAAGGATGACAATGCAACGCCCTGCCATCTTAGAGGCATGCTAGCATCTCATATAGACCAAAAAGTGAATTTATCATAGAAAATGACAAAGTGACTACTAGCAATTAGATTTCTAAGAACTTATAGAATGTGGGAAAATCATAGCATGCAACAAGAATGAAATAAAGTGAAGTACAAATGATAAATTAAGAGAATAAGAGATAGAAGAAGCTCACAAAAAGCCAAGTAATGGAACCTCCAACAAATGAGTGTCTTCAATGCCTATGTGCATAATATCTGGAGAAATTGTTGGGGCTGTGTAGGGGTTTGCCTCAGTCAAACCCCTATTTTGGTGTTGCCACCTCCACAGATAGCCAGATAGATAGAGAGAAAGGAACCAAAATGGATAAAGCATGTGGTGAAAGAAAAACCTGCTTCAAGAGTAGAACCCGCAGCACCAAGTATGAGTGATAAAAGCAAACTCCTCTCGAGGAGAACCTGTATCACACAATGTAGGTGATAAAAGCAATCCCCACTCGAGGAGGAGAATCTATATCATGAAGTAAGGATGCAATAGATAGGGGATGTGGAATCTTAGGATTCTTGCAAGCATAAGGCAAGGGAGACAAATGTGAGAGATAAGAGAGCTTCAGAGTGCTTGAAGTTGTAACAAGATGTATTGAGCTATGAAAGCAAAATAAAAATAGAGAAAATGCTAGAGCTAAGGCTGGAAAGAAGCTAGAAGTTGGAATGAAGCTAGAAGCACATGTGAATTGAAAAGATCTTTTAAAGGGAGAAGAGAAGCAAAAATAATCTTATCGAGCAGTTCCAAGGCATACCAAGCTGGTACCACTAACAAAATTAGATGAAAAGTGGAAAATATGCTTAGAGGTGGTCATTTGAACATTTAAACGTCATAGGATGCTAGCGTGGTGCACAAACGTCCGTATGATGCGCTAGTGTCTAGTCACATTATGCTACAAAATGACGAGAAGAGAAAAAGCACAAGGTTTGATGTAATGCTGACGCGTGAAGGTAGCTATTGAAAAATTGTTTTCAAGCATCTTGAGAGGGAAAAAGGTTGATGCAATGGATAAAATGAACCTACACAAGATGCTAAGGGAGTGGACACTAAAGTAGATGCAAGAATGAATGTGAAATTGCAAGGGGTGAAATTTTATGACATTACAGGAACTAATGATAACCTTTGATTAAATCTCATCTTGCATTTGCACCCATTGATAAGAATCCATGATCCATGACTCTTCTTCATTTTTTCCTTGGCTATTGATTGATGTTTTTGATCTCAACCCTTCATTTCTCAATTACTTCCCTATAAATAGAGCAGTATTTAGAGACAAATGGATCCATCTTTCAATTGCAAACTTATGTTGTTGAATTTACTCACACTCACACTCATACTTTACTCACATTTAGCATATTTTAGTTCATTTTTAGTTGCATATTAGCTTCAAGCTTCCATTATGGTTTCCATGATAACATAGATGCATACATTTAGCTTATTTGTTAATTAGGATTTTAATCTTTTTAAGCTTGCATACATTTAGACTAGATTTGCATACACCCATATCAATCATATTAGCATAAATAATATTAAAATAGCTTGCATCATATTCATTTCACTTTAAATCATTCTTGCATACACATCTATCAATGGTTTCATCATTTTTCTTCAATAAAACTGATTGAAACAAGCTCATTATTCAAGGGATTAGGAAAGGGTCACCATTCCACATCAATGCGACAACACTCCCCCAATAGGATAAGTTTCAATGTCTTAGATTAGAGGTTTTTTAAGCTTTCATGATTTAGAATGTTATTTTTAATGGTTTGTTTTTCTTTGTTTACAGTGAATGATCTAATTGGGATTAATGCTTAGTGGGTTAAATATGCCTTGAATTTGTATGGATCAGTTGTAGTTAACCTTCACTATGTCATTGGTCACATTTTGGCGCTAGAGGGAGGGGAAACTTTAATGTTTTGGGTGTTTTTTGGAGAAATTTTGGGTTTAATCTCTTAAATGCATAATTTTCCTTAGTTTTTAATGAATTCTACATGACAAATCTTGCATAAAGGTTGTTGGGTTTTGAAGATCTCATGTTCAGCTTTCCAAAACATTTGATGATTTCAAAATTGATAAAGATTTGAGAAAGTTGTTTTCCATGATTAATTCTATTTTTTTTTTTTTAAATTGGTTTAATATCTTAAATGCATGATTTTCCTTAATTTTTAATGAATTCTACATAGCTAATCTTGTAGAAAGGTTGTTGGGTTTTGAAAATATCATGTTTATCTTTCCAAAAAAAATTACGATTTCAAAATTGATCAAGATTTGAGAAAGTTGTCATTATCTCATCTTGTTGTCCATGATTAATTTTTCCTTCTTTTTTTAATTGGGTTTAATCTCTTAAATGCATGATTTTCCTTAATTTTTAATGAATTCTACATGACTGATCTTGTAGAAAGGTTGTTGGGTTTTCAAGATCTCATGTTTAGTTTTCCAAAAAAATTTACAATTTAAAAATTGATCAAGATTTGAGAAAGTTGTCATTATCTCAAGTTGCTATAATCGTATTTTATAAAAGTTTTTCTCAAACACTTGAAAGGATAAAATGAATTAGATTTCAAATTTGGATAAAATTGAACCAAAAAACCCCACATTTGCTTTAAATTTTGACATGTACTTTAAATTTTTGATTTCATCTGATTTCTAACATGTCTCTTGTTTTAGTTTTTTGGGTTTTGTAGGTTTGGACAATACAACTTGAAGAAAAAAAGCATTCTATTATCATTTGAGCTATAATTGTAACAAGTGTTTTGACACTTTTGGGGAAATTATAACCCATTTTTAATTATTTTTTATTTCACACTTTAAGACCACACTAATTTTCAATTGGGTCTTAAAAAGAACGCTCAAATGAGACTAAATTTGGACCCTCATTTCATCATTGTATTATGGGTTTAAAATTGAACAAGACAACTTAACATTTCGTTCAATGCATAAAATGAATTCATCTTAGCTTTAGGGGTTAAAATTTATGAGTTTTTGTTTCATTTTGATTTACAAATGTGTTATTGAATGTGTATGAAATTCTCTCATGCCACTCAGTGATCTTGAGAAATAGAAACATTCCTTAACGCTTTGCAAAATCACCTACATGTTTCAATTTAGATTAAAAATGAACTCCTTGCTAGTGTAGGGAAAAGGCGTGGTGTGTGTTCTCTCCTTGTTTCATGCAAACTAGGATGATCGAACTACAAACTTACTTCCTTGCTATTATTTATCTTTAGAGGGCCTACCTCCCCACTTCGAAAGGAGGGAACAACCCAGGTGACAACAAGCTGAATCCAAGCTATTCTGAACCACTATATAAATGTATGGTTGCAATAAAAATTGCAGTCAATAGGAAGTGGTATGTGATAACTCTCCCCTAGTATCTTTATGATGCAAAAAACCCTTTTCCTAAGGGTTGGGAGACCTCTCAAAGGAGTTTATCATAGTATTCCTTGAACTAGAAGCCCTTAGTACAAACCATTGTTTAGAATAAAAAATTCTTAATACTTGTTGGTGCAAGAATGGTCATTTTGAAGCTACCCCACTTTGTACTATTCATTGTTGAAAGAGAAAAATCCTTAGGATCTTAGGATCTTCAAGATTTTGAGATTTGGTGGTCCCGAAATGTGTGTGTCATGGAAGGGAGCCAGTGTTTCCAAATCTCTAACTGTTCACAATGTCTTAGTGTTTGGAGAAATTTGAGTGTGGACTCAACAAGTATGGCCATTTCATCCTAGGATTGTAAATGATTGTGAGTCAGTTTAATACATTGCTTGGTTCCAAAATGTTACAAAAACAAACATTCATTATCTTCCTCAAAATTTCAAACACTTTGGCTTAAATATGGGTACCTCTTGAATTAGCCTTGATATTACTACTTTTCCTAAGGATTTATATCCTTAGAGATTTCTAAATACCTTCACTTATATCTCAATCCATATTCTCTAAAGAAAACATAGGAAATGATGACTTCAACCTCGTGATTCTCACAAAATGGACATTGTGAAAATTATGATGTTTTTGACATAAACATTTGGTTTGGAAACATAATCAAGACAAGTGTTTGTGGTAAAATAAATTCACTTAAGCAAGATAGATTGAAAAAATTGAACCCCACATGACCATTTAGAGACTGATCACTCTCATTCAACAACCAAACCTTACACACACTATCATACAATGAAAACATTTCAAACATTGAGTCCAAAACCATTGATTTTTACTTTATCCAAAATCATTAGTTCCTATTTCCAAAACCATTTGAGTCCTATTTTACCAAAATCATTGAGTTCTTGGAATATTATCACTTTAGAGGTATAACATGTTTCTCACTACCTTGTTCTTGGAAAACAAAGGTTCATTCTAGGTCAACATTGGGTGAAACATTTCATCCACCCCTTGAATATCAAATTTCATCCTTCACTTCACCAAACTTTGCAAAAAAAATTGAATACACCAACACTTTGGACTTAGACATTTACCAAAACAACCTCTAACATAGCTACTTTGTATGTGAAACGAATAATTTTCCATGCATTTGGTTAAGTTAGTTATCATCTTTGGAATAGCTTATCTTGAAGGTCATGAGTATACCCTAAATATTCAAAAGATCATAAGAATCATTTATCCAAACATCAAACAATCAAACTTAAGTCAAAAGTGTTGTCCCAAACGTTTACAAACATCACTTCCCACATCATTCACCTTTTCATCTTTCATTGTCACCATTTCTCCAAAAAGACTTAGAGAATCCTTTTTACCTAGATTTGAGTCAACTAAAGAGTTCATATATTACAAATCTCAACATAACTCTCCCATTGGTGACCCAATATTTATGGTGTAACACTCAAAAAAGAATACTCACATGCTAATAAGTGTTTTCAAGAACTTTTACAAATTCCATGTAAAGTGAAAGTAAATCATGCGTATAACATGAAATATTCATAAGAGTTCAAAAAGAAAGTACAATAATGAACTTCATTTCATGTATCAAGATGGAATACAACACATCTATTTCTTTTTTACAACAATAATCTTACATCAATACATCTATTTCAATGTTACATCAATGAGCTTTCATCAATACATCTATTTCAATGTTACTTCAATACATTACAAAGTAAAGTTACATTTTCAAATGGGCTATGTAAGCCATACAAAGTAATAAAAGAGTATATCCATAGAATATAAGATTATTTGATCCTCAACTACCTCGACACAACTGGTCTTCTTGAAAGCTAAGGCCAAGAGTGTGATTAAGGTGCCTTTTCTGCCCAACCACAAAGTACATGACTTCCCTAGGTTCTTCCTAACTTGAAGAAACCTTGGCCCTGCATGAGGAGCCTAGCAACCTGGAACAATAAAATAGGAGGGAACTCTCAATGCATGTCTAATGCCTATATGCATTCCTATACTAGAAAAACATATTTCTTGCATCCAGGATGTGGCAGAGACATAAAAATTCTAGGCTTTTTAATTAATCCATCTATTTCAATGGTACATTTGCTTGGCCAAGCATTAAAACATAAAATGGTAGTTTATAAAAAGGCTAAACTACTGTCTCTGTGTTCCCACATTCGACATCCTATCCTAGAAGTTTCTCATAAAGAAAATAAATAATGCATTTTCCACATAAAATTAGTTTCAGTTTAAAAGCATTTACACATACAAGCATTCTATAATGAAACATATTTCATTCACAAATTCTTAAATTGATTTGTATAAGTATAATAATTTATAATATACAACTCACAATTGATTTTACAATTCACTATACTTTTCATTCTTTCAGTCTACTTTACTTCAATGAATAAAATGAAGTTTATGCAATGCGCTCATTTCCATGTACATGCAAGATATTCCACATTTTGTCTTCATTTGAAAGATTTAAACAAATTGGTGTAAATTTGCAATAAAAACACACTCCAATCAACATTGTAAAAACTTTAGAGAATTACAATTTTCCCTTATTTTTACTGTAGTGTACACACATGTATCTATATATATATGGATTTATTATACCAAAATTCAGAAATAAATCAATTCTAACACAAAATTTTACTAGCTAGAATAGAAATCTTGGTTACTTCCACCCAAATTCAAATCTATCCACTCCTAAATTCAAAAAAAAGAAAATTTCAAATAAGAACTTATATATATATATACATACAAACTCAAAAATTATCAATACTAGAATAAAATGAGGTTTCAACTGGTTATTCATTTTACATCAAAAAATTACTAGACACACACAAGCATAAATATTGAATCTTATGTTTATATATTTCATACTATACATAATTATATACACATATATAATACATATATATATTCAAATATATATAGTATATATATCTATATTTACTTATATGCGTTTATTAGAATTTATATGGCCACACAACTAGAATGCCAACAATGAGTTTCTAAAGACTTTCAGTGAGGAATTAAACAAAATTAGAATTTTAAAAAGGGGAAACCAAGGGTTACAAGGGCCAACGGCCCCCATTGGGGAGGTGTTGCTTGTGGTGGGAAGCACCCCTTCCACAGGTCATTGCCTATGGAGGGCACTACCCACCACAAGCAACACCTCCCCAATGGGGGATGTTGGCCCTTGTAACCCTTGCTTTCCCCTTTTTAAAATTCTAATTTTGTTTAATTCCTCACTGAAAGTCTTTAGAAACTCATTGTTGGCATTCTAGCTGTGTGGCCATATAAGGCCACGGTCTGTGGAGGGTGCTACCCTCCATAGAGCAATCCTTCCCCAATGGGGAAGGACATGGAATATGCCCAAATTTTGTAGTCTTTGAACTTAAACTAATTGGTTATTATCAATGTACAAAAGTTGATATCAATTCTATCATATGTATGATTTCCAATATATCTATTTTGTATTTATTTAAATATATGTATATATATTTATATACATATACAGTTTAGTGTATGTATATATATATATTTATTTAGCTATACATTATATCTATACAATCTGAATAAAAATTTTACTCAAAGAATCACATAGAAAAACCTCAATCTCGGAATAAAATTTTAATACAAAGAGGTTTCAAAAAAATTATATGTAAATATATATATATATATATATATATATATATATATATATATATATATATATATATATATATATATAAAAGATTGGGAAGCTTGTACATATTTCACAGCCATTCCAATAATTTTTGCACAAATGCTGCAAATAAAAATATTTTATATAGTAGTTTTCAAAAAAATGATTTCAATCTTTTCACAATACAACCATCTTTCACATGACACTTTAAAAATTAAATGCATTGCAAGAGATTTAAAAACTTGGAAAAATTGCCTCCAGTTGAGACTCCTTTCTTCCTCTTCTTCTCCCATCCCTTTCTCCTTTTGAATTTGATTTATGAAGAATCTTCCTCTTAATTTCTTTTCTTTTCTCTTGTATTCTTCTTCTTATTTCCACTATTTCTATTCTACTAAAATATAAAACATCTATTCAGAACCATTTTCAGTTATAATTGTAGAGAAATTCAAGAAAAATATTAAGCAATTGTGTTTTCTTGTTATTAATTTCCTCTTTTTAAATATTTTCACTTCCATTCCCGAGACCTAATCTTGAAAAGAATAAAAATAAAAATAAAATTATTTCTATGCATGTTATTTTCTTAATAAATAATAAAAATAATTTCTATTTTAGTTGCAACTAAATACTTATCTTCCATAAATAGTTAGAAAATACTATTTCTAAATTACAAAGAAAAATATTTACCCTTAATGAACAATAAATAAATATCATTTAATTGGAAGATAAATATTTATTCCATAAATAACATTTGATTGAAAATAAAATAATTATTCAAATTAACCATGCATAATAATTTACTTATAAAAAAATCTATAATTGAATTATAATTAAAATAAATTCATTTTTTATTATGCTTTTATTTCATTATTTATTTAATTTGACTAAACATTATAAGATTTGCAAACAATAAAACAATCAAGCTAATTTAATTCTAAATGCATCTACATGATTCTAGGTGCTTGTGTGTGATCGAGAGGACCATTCCTACTTTACCCTACCAAGAACTTAACCTCCTCTCCTTAATCACACCTTTGGTCTTCTACAACTTGTAGCTCAAGTACACTTAGACACCCATTAATAGATTAGTATCTAGATAAAATCCAAATCAAAGAAATAAAACACATTAATTTAAATATTACTATTCTATTTTGCTTCAATTTTGAAGTAAACCATATTCAATACTTTCAATTTTTTTAGAATTTAAGAAAACATTTTCATATTTCATCACACCAAAAATACCATATTATTTATTATTTACTCTACCACACACATTTAGTCATATATCAAATCCACACAAAGCTGAAAGCAAGCAACATCAGAGTTTGAGATGTGATATATGGTAACCACAATATCACAACACAAGAGAATCATGGAGAAAACCAAAGTCTTATCTACCATTAGTGATCCTAATCCTCAAGAATTTGACCCAAGAAGTCAAGCTACCTGATCACAATAGCCCTCATCTCCATCAAGGCTATATGAGATAGATGATGTCATGAACAATCCATTTGGACTTGCTAGGGAATAAATCATGGAACATCAAGCCT
The DNA here is from genome assembly GCA_007258455.2 of Sequoia sempervirens. Classification (NCBI taxonomy): domain Eukaryota; kingdom Viridiplantae; phylum Streptophyta; class Pinopsida; order Cupressales; family Cupressaceae; genus Sequoia; species Sequoia sempervirens. The sequence goes on from VDFB02058242.1 coordinate 561,264,885, forward strand.
TAGAAAACATGGCTCCAATTTCCCCATCTTTTGTTTCACAATCATTGACACAAGGCTTGAATTCATCTACAATTCAACGAACTCCATCCCTTGTCCCAAGTCAACCCAAGTAATGTATCTAGTCTTGCAACTAGGCTAAGAACCAACCTTGGTCTCACTTCATGTCTAGGAACAAAAAAAACTTTGGGTATTCACAAAATGACCATTCCATTAACCACCAACCTTCCCCAAAACACAAGCTGGATTCCACCATTTGGAAACCACTTACATTCCATGATGTTGCAACAACATCAATAGTTTGAGCACAACCATCTTCATCCATCATCACAAATACCCCAAGTGTGGTAACGTTATGCAAGGTAATGTGAACCAAGTACCTCAAATAGGAAAATAAGGGAAATTTAACTCTCACGCAAAGTCAACCCTTGACAAATGGTTCCAACAACCCCATTGACACATTGAAACAAGCGGTTACCCAAGCTACTCAAGTCAATCCATCATCCACATCAAACCCATCTATCATCAATCCAAATCAAAACACCTTGGTTACAAATCCCATCAACCAAGGTAATACCTTGATCATAGCTCAAATACAACAAGGGAACCCCCTACCCATTGGTCAAGGGAACCCTTTAAATCAGTTACAAGGTTTGAATGTGCCATTACCATTGCAATATCTAATGCAATCATAATTTTTCCCCATAGTTCCCGCTACCATGCAAAATCAATTGAGACCTCAAACTTACATTCCTCCACCTCAATCCACTATCTTGCAAGGAATGCTAAACTAAGGGAATGTTCAACCTTTCATCAACAATATGCTACCCACTCAAAACATAAACACCCAAAACCCATTGCAGATGTATCAACAATTAATCGATCCTATATGCAAGCACATGCCTTAGATTTACAACAAGCCATCTAACAACAACAACAAAACCAACAAGCAACCTTAGTAGCACAACAACAACATCAAGCCATCCAAAAATAGAAACAACAACAAGAAGAAGTAGCTCTAGTAGCACAACAACAACAAAAACAAGAAGCAATCATAGCAACACAACAATTGTAGCAAAAACAAGTAGCCTTAGCACAACAACAACATCAAGCTCATCAAGAATCCTTAGTAGCACAACAACAATATTAGACCCAACAACAATCCCAACAAGCTGCCTTAGTCGCGCAAAAACAAGCTCAACAACAATAAGCCCAACAATAAGCATTGCAAGCTCAATAGTATGCCCAACAACAAAAATTGCTCATACAACAACAACAATAGCAGGGTTTGTACTATAACCCTCAACCAAACATCACCAATATGAATATGTTAAGAACATATACATCAACACCATAATCACCTTTGCGAAATACCACAACATCATACACACCATACAACACCTCATCATATCAAAATCCCACATACAAGCCATTCACCATCCCACAATATGCAACATATGTTCCTCCACCAAACCTGCAATACAATATAGCATCACAACTCTAGGCGTTATCACAAGAAATGTAGGATCTCCAGATGGTCAAGACAAAGAAGGCCCATACATAGAACCTATGCCCATATCCCTTTGATCGAAACATCACAATGGTACCATTCCTTCTTGGCTTTGAAATCCCTAGATTCGATAAATACAAAGGGAGGGGAAATCCTATAGACCACATCAAAGAATTAAATTTCATGTGTATGGAGTTTCCGACAATGATTCCTACTTAATGCACCTCTTTCCACAAAGTTTGATAGGCCCATCCATGGACTAGTTTTCTCAATTGTCTCCAGGTATTAAAAATTTCCAAGAAATCATTGATAAATTCATTGATCACTTCTCCTTTAATCTTGATATGGACACAAGCCTAGAAGAGTTGTACACTCTTAGACATAACAAGGGAGAATATTTTTCCAATTTCTTGCAATGGTGGAGACAAAGAGCTAGTAAAAGCAAGTGGCCAATTCTTGATGAACAACAAGTGGACATTATCATAGCAAATCTAGACCCTAACTTGTCTTTCCACTTGAAGATGTAGTGCATTACATCTTATGATGAGCTTGTCCCTAGAGCCCTTAACATTGAGAGAACCCTAATCTCATAGGGAAACACACAAGTATATAGAGACAACCACCCATCCGCTAGTTTTAATGAAAATCCACACTATTGGACCAAGAGAAAAAAATGTTACTAGTGATGGTGTTGTTGATGCAAAGGTGGTCTTAACTACTCCTAGACAAGAATACACCCAAACCATGAATACAAACCAAAAATACATGCCACCACAAAATAATCAACCAATGATCAATGCTAAAAACACTCAACATGGACAACAAAGAACAAACAGTGCTCCTAAACAACAATTCACTCCCTTGGGGGAACCTATGGACTATGTGCTAAAGCAGCTAATATTGTCTAACCTTATCACACTCCTAGATTTATCAAACTATTAAGAGCCACAAGTCAAACCCGACAACTATAGAGGTCATTTTTGTGAATTTCACCAATACAAAGGTCATAACACACACAAATTTTTTAGATTCAAACATCTAATAAAAGATCTTAATGAACAAGGAACATTCATGTCGATCAAAAATCAGGGAACGAAAATATGAAAATTTACACAAACCCTATGCCTGATCATACAAAAGAAAAATATTTAGGAAACATATCAACCTCAAAAAATGTAAACAATACCTGTGATACCACAGTGAGACATATTTATTTATCTCAACATAAGGAATTCTGATATCTCTCCCACATATGACTCAATGATTGGGCATGTTGAATAAGTTCCAAACAAGATAGAAATATCCCTTGTTGCACCCATACCCACAAACTATTGTGAAGAGTCTTTTATTGATGATATATCATCCACCCAAGGATCATGTCAAGAGGAGGCTCCTAAGGATGATGAAAGAAACTCTAAATCAAGTCAAGATCTAGAGCCCCTATCCCTAGAGTTTCACCAAGAACTAAGAGACATCTTCCAAAACTATTTTAAACTCTAGAGATGTCCTCGATATCACTCCTGAGATGTTTCTTTCAAACGGGCGTATAAACATTCTTCATCCAAAACAAGAGTCTCCCACTCTTGGTATTCCTACACAAGAGCAAGCAACGATTGAGATTCTTGATTCTTATAGTGATTATGCATCATCGACATATTTTGAGTCAACATCAACATCCTTTGAAGCAATATCAATAGATAACAATGTCATAGAACCAGAGCAAATAATTCATATTTCTACATAGAAAAAACTCATAACAATATCACATGTTCATGACAAATCATATTCAGTGGCTATGGATTAGAGGATATATTATTAGGGAAAATAATTAGGTATTGATAATACCTTCACAACACAAGGGGAAATCGTGTCTATAGCAAATATCAACATATGGGGCACAAAGAATCCTTATGATGAAAATATTTCCAACACTACGACTAGCCATATATTGAGTTAGAATTCACCCGTCATCTCATATTCAAATTGGGAACAACATAAAAGGAAGAATTCATATCAAAGCAAGGAAAAAATCATTAAATAAAATGAAGCAGTAAAGCAAAAAGGACACATCAAGTACAAATGGATACAAAAGAAAAATAAAGAAAATCATCCCTCAAAAACTCCATTAGTCAAAGAAACTATGGTGAAGAATCAAAAAGGGAATGTATCCATCAAAAGAGTCCTTAAATACAAAAGAAAGATTCTCAGGCAAGGAACAAAGTATATCCAATGGTTGGTCCTAATTCCATGAGAAACCTCCATTCCCACCAATCATTATGCATCTTCCCAAGTTTGGAGACTCAAAGGTTCAAAACCATCAACCAATCCATCTCATATTTCTTCATACATGTCACCATACACTCCATTCATGATATACAATTCTCGCATTAACCATGTGTTGGTAGCTACTCTTCACCATAATGATTTTGAAGGCACTCTATCATGATGTGCGCACATAGACAAGGTTAATTTCGGTATCCACAAGGTCAATTAGAGTTCTTCAAGGTTGTATTTAAGTGCTCATATCTTAGAAAAGTAACTTTTTCAAGTAGGATATTGCTAGCATGTTATGATATTGGCCTCTACATTAGTTCCACCAGGTGGTTCAACATGAAGATAAAACTTTCAAAAAATAAAAAAATAAAAAATAAAAAATCAAGAAAATAGTAAAAATAAAAATCATCCTCTTGTGAGAACAACTATAGTGGTGCTTTGGGAAAGTACTATGATGAAAACCTAGAAAACATGTGTCATGATTATAATTGAGCATCTATATGATCCTTCTCAGATAGAAGCATCTCATCCTTGTCACAATAAATCCAATGTTCCCTCTATCCATCCAATCTAGATTTATCTAGATATTCCACTTTATCTTGATCTTGAAAATTATTTGGCATATAGTTCAACTCTACTCATGGAAAAATTTTGATAGGCTCTTTAGCATTTTATCTCATAAATTCCTATATCAAATATCTAGCATGATAAAACTTTGGAAAACTTTTCGCATATACATTACCTATCTTGGTTATCCATTGCATTATTAAGAATTGCTAGACACTAGGGGTAGGTTATTGCACTCTTGTTTTCAAATAACTCTTGATCCATTTCTTTTATCTCACAATGTGACATTGACATCATGATATAGGTATCGTTTTCCTCAAAATTTCATCAAAAAATAAAAAATATTCATAAAATCCCATCGAAAATCCAAATCACTAGCCCATGGCACATTTTGATAAGAATATGTTCCTTATCAAGCTTTATCTTTTATCAAACATCAATCCAAATAATCCATATCAGTTGAATTTACCTTACACTTTAACGTCATATCAACTCATTCCAACAAACTTTGTTCCAAACCAAGCTTCAAAATCTTGATCAGTCTTATCCAATCAATCCATCATCATCTCAGGATACCCTTCTTGATCCTCATGTTTCTTAACACTATCCTTGCACTGTTGTGTATCCTCAACAATGTTATCGTCATCAATTCATCAATCAAATCAATAAACCCTAGCATAGTTTTCAGAAAAATCCCAAAAAAGATCACTAAAATCACCATATCCATACACTCATCAAAATCGTGCAAAAAATCCAAAACATTCAAAACACATCAAAATCCCTAAAAAGGTTGAACACTGAAAATCCAAAAAGTAGTACCCTTATCGAACTACATCATCTCTGAGCTTGAATGTAGGAAAGACCATCATTGATGTGCCCCCAAGACACCCTAGGTTAGTCTTTTAGGAGTCCATCATAATAAAATAGCATCTCTCAATTGTTCATCTCTCATTGTAAATAAGTTGAGTTAGTCAAATTGTGTGGTCTCTATGTGTATAATGTAGGCAAGGCTTATCTATGATCAGCCCCTAAGGCCCCTAGGATAGGTCTTTAGGTTAGGTTCTTGGTCAAAACTCAGAAAATCCCTAAACATCTAGATAACTCGTAAAATCCCAAAACATCCAAATAACTCAAAAAATCCCCAAAACATTCAAATAACTTAGAAAAACACAAAAACATTCAAATATCAAAAATCCCTAAACATTGGAAAATTGAAAATCCAAACCCATTAGAAAATCTTGAAAACTCTTAAACACATGAAATATCTTGGAGAAAACCCTAAACAACCTCAAATAATTGAAAAACAAAACATCCACATAAACTTTCAAAAAGACCAAAAAACAACCTCAAAATATTTTAAAAAATACCAAAAAAATTGAAATATTCCAAAAAATCCAAAAACCCATCCATCCCATCTCGCTTTCACTTGAAATAAACCTTCATCCATAATAAATAAATCATCATCTTCAACCTTTGGTAAAACAAGTAGAAAACAAGTGTCGCAAGTTGTAAAGTGAGAACCTAAGTATCAAAATCTAAAGTCTAGATCATAGGTAAATGTGTCAGTGAAGTTTGTATCAGTGGCTCATCATAGCATCATCATCCTAAATCAAACCATTTGATCAAAATGTCCTAGGATGTATCATTCATGCAATGCACATTAGTATCAAAAATCACCTTAGCTAAATTAAACTAGGAAAGAGATATAGATAACACTAATTATTTGTCTTTGATATTTTCTTTTGATTTATCTTAATGGAACATTCCAAGGACCTCTCAATGGTGTCTATCAAAATGATGTAGAGAGAAAGGAATGGGGGATCAATCATTATCTTTAATTTTTTGTGCTTGTAGGTATTCTTGTAAAATAATCTTGGTGCATACTTTCTTAGTTGTGTGTAGGGAAGTTGTTTGGAGTAGATTGTTGACTATTGCATATGCTTTGGTCCAATATATTCTAAGCTTCTAAACTACATTCCAACGAGGTTTACGTATTTCAAGGTGTGAACAAGAACTATCCTATCTATTTAGAGATTCAAAGTCCATTACACTAGATACACTACCATCCTGGTTATCAATACCTTTATGCATCGTGTTTATGTGTTATATCAAAAATAAGGAATGATGAAAAATCCCAATCCCAAGATATGAGCAAATCATTATCATCATCATCTCTCATCACCATCATCTAATAAAGTCTTTGTGCATCATGGAATTGTTGGAATTTTTGAATCAATCTCAAATTCAATGGTTAATCCATTCATCTTATTCTTCTTATTCTTCTATCTTTACTAACAATTCTATCCAAGCATCAAATCTATGTGATCTACATCAAAATATACATGAGGCTACCATAGTTGTTGATTCTCTATACATCATGAAATTTGTCTACATCAATATCTAAGCTATCACGACAGTAATCTCTCTTCTGTTGGGGCACAATGGGGCATCTATATCATCTTGAGCTCAACAATCTAAAAGGTTGCCACTCTTATTCAAAAGCAACTTGAAACATCAAGCATCTCAAGAATAAGTCTGATTTTCACCTATCATGAAACTGATCTGAAAATTTTATTCTCCAATTGATCTCTCAAGGGGGAAACAAACCATATTTTGATTATATTGATATAAAATCATCTACCAAATGGGTATGTGCAAGATCATCATAGAAAAAATAGGCCCTTAACTAGCGAAAAATTCAAAAAAATCAGAGTTAGGAAACTTGATGTAAAAATTTGAATAAGTTATCTATATTATTTCAAAAATATGTAAGAATATAATCTATAGAAAATTGAATGTAGTTTCTAAACTACTAGGTTTTTTTAAGTCTATTTAGTGAAAATTTGAAATTTCAATGTAGTAGTACTTAAATTTTAGGGAAAAATAAGTAGGTTATTGTTTGACCACCCTAACCACAATAAAATGATAATATTTTTTATAAGATTTTAGATATAAGTAGATGACTCATGTCCAGATGTGATACATATTTTTTTGTAATTTTTTTCCAAGTAAATAATTAATTTTGAATTTTTTTATTACAACTTTTAAAAAATATAAAAAACTTGTATGTCTAACCACCTTAAATTGGTCAAAACTTCATGAAATTCAATTTTTCTTTTTTTAATCCTATAGTATGTGAAGCATAGAATGTGACTCATGTTTCAAATTGAAAAAAAGTGATACCATTTGAAAGCTATAGATATTTTCAATCAGCCTATCAATCAAGACTAGTCATAATTCAAATAGAAAAATAATAATTATTATTTATTAAATTCAAAGTAAAGAATAATTTATATTGGTGGAAAGTTGAGAATCTCCTTTAAAAACCCTTTTCGTTTCATCAATTTTGGGTAAAAAAAAAGTTGTTAGCCACATACCTTACACATACCCATCATATTGTCACTTTTTGCCCATCATGATCTTGCACATACATAAATTTTGCTCATAGCCTTGCTAGGAAATATGGATCAATTTAGAAAATCATTCATCATTGGGATATATCTTTCCCTATCAATCCTTTTGTTGTTCATATCTTGACAACACTATCCTTGCATTGTTGTGAATCCTCAACAATGTTATCAATCAATCAGCTTTAGCTTTGCTCACATATCAAAGAGATCATCGATATCTATTTTTGCATCATCATTAGCAACAAAATCATCATTAAAATCAACATTAATCTTTGAACCAATGCAACAAGTGCATTGCTTCAAAGAGGTGAAAAATGTAGACACCTAAAATTGTCTCGATGGATCACATTGGCTAACTAACATCATTTCATCCTCAAACCAATCCTCTTTTCACTTGTTTAATTAAATAAGGCTACTTATTTAATTAAATGCATCATTTTCACCTATTAATCTAGTTGACCTAATTGGGTTAATTCACCCCCTCTCACAGTGACATTTCATCCGATTAATTAAATAATGCAAATTATTTAATTTTAACCCTAAGTCCTCTTATTTAATTGAATAACCTAAACTATTTATTTAAATATCATATTTGCATCTCTTTTTCATTAAATAAATCAATAATTTAATTAATATCCTCACATTCCTCATCTTGCACATTCAAATTTAGTTTTAATTAACTAAATTACTAATTTACCTCTCATACACTTGCATAGGGAATATTCCAAAGGAATATTCTCACATTTTCCTCCAAAAAAAGGTAATGATTACTCCAAACAAACTTTGAAACAAATTTTTAAAATTGTTGCAAAGTGTGTTTGTTTGCATGATTATGAGCCCTTTATCTTTTCTTGATCCATGTGATTTGATGGCACCTTCAAATTTTACAAATTTGAAGTGCCCATGATGAAAAAGTTGATTTGCACACTCAGAAATGCACCTCAAAAATCTTCCCTAGTGACCTACTTTCAAGGGTCATAAATAGGATCCAATTGATTTTCATGCCAAATCCCTTGGAGACCATACTTATTTGTTATATGTGAACATGTATGTTATATTTCAACTTCCTATGATGATTTTTGACAAATTTTTGGAATGCAAAGTTGGAGGGTTATGGGACATTTTGTTGTTTGCAAACTCCCAGGACTGTGAAGTGGCCTCCTGTACTAATTGATATTTCACAGCTGGATGATCACCATGGAAAATGGATTTGTGCTCTGCATTCCCCTCATATTCATATTCTCCTTGGTTCGGTTCTAGAGTCTCAGGATCAAGTTTGATATTTTTACCAGGTCAAAAGCAAATACAATTTTCATTGTTTTTACATATGCATTTCTAGAATGTTTCAAGGAGGTCAAGTTTGAACCTTAATATATTGTGATGAATGTGGTTTGAAGGAAATCCCTCTTGCACACATACTCAATGGACCTAAACAATTTAGTTTTTCTAGTGGTAACCTCACAAAATTTGATTTGATATTTTTTCAAGGAGGTGACTTGGTGAGCCCTAATTGGTTTTTGACAAATGTAGTTGCAGAAATGTTTGAGTAAGCCAATTTGGAATTTAATATCTTGCACCTCAGTATGAATTCTACCCAGTTGTTTGTTGCACTAAGTTCTTGGGTCAAATATTTGCATGCTTGTGTATTTTCATGGCTCCAGGAGGTTATTTGACTAGTTTTCTAGGGCAATTCTAGAAGCTACTAGGCTAGTTTTGATCACCATGCAAATATGCTAGAAAGAAAATTTTAATGAAAAACCATTTGAAATTTTTCATGCCAAATGCATTCAGAGGCAGCCTTAGATCAATTCAAGGTAAAACTTGTTTCAAAACAAAAAAAATAGTTGGGCCCACAAGGGGACCTAACATGTGTCACAAAATTAGATGGAGCTTCTATTGCAATTGAGAATTTTCAAAATGGAATGCTTTCATGTATAATCCCTAGGAATATGGGTTTTGTTTCATTTTTGTTAGAGGACTACAATAACCAACATTTATACCAACAATTTGATTTGACTTAGGCTATATGTGAAGTGTAGAGATGTAAGGTGACACTCCTTTGATTTACCACAAGTATGGTCAACTTTGATTGCACTCAATCCAAAAGGTAAAAATAAAACATATTTTTCTTTTGTAAGAAACTACAACAAGGTTAAACATGAAATGTCAACCTTCTTCTCCTTGTAATATATATTGGCATTGGTATCACCAAAGGAAGAACATAAGGAATTTTTTAAGATCATGGCTCGATTTGGAAAAAGAGTAGAAATATCACTGAGTGTAGAAATAGATGATGCTGTCAAGATTAGTAAGTATTTCCCATTTCATGAATAGTCAGAAAATGCATAAAATAATCATGACATGCCTGGTGCTACAAGTACCCTATTTTCTTCATTTGGATCAGTTGGGGAAATGTGGAATTTTGTTTGAGGTTGCAATCACAATTCTTTTTGATAGACGTGTATAAATTATGGAGTCACTTTTACAAGTTTGAGAAAGCTTTATAGCTAAAGGGAGTGCATGGGATGAGAAAGAGGATCTAGCTATATTTTAAGCAATTAAAGAGGCTATTATTTTTAATGATAAGTTTCTACTCAAATTTTCATATAGTCACATGTTCTCTCATCACTTGCTCCACCTATTGCGCCAAGTTATATTTTTGAGGCCATTGCCACATCCATTAGCTCAGAAATAGAGTTGGCATATATTGCAGCAACATGGTGTGCTTATATGGTTGGAAATTCTCTTCTTCATATTCCACAATTTTCATTTAAGAGTGAGGGAATTTGGTAGACATTAGTTGCATGTTTTGTACAAGCATCATAGCTCCATTTTCAACAACGTAAGAGTGGAAGAAAAGGATTAAGAGGTGGTGTTTCACTTGGACAAACATGGGATAAAGTCATAACACTATTTGATCTTGCTTGGCGGTTTGAACTGTGACATGATACTAAAAAGGAAAATTTTACACAAGCCTAAAATGGTTAGGGTTTCTTCATTATATGGATACACACTTACATCTTATGGCCATGGTTCAAGATTAGAGTGATTTCCAACTAAGCCTAGGTTTGAATGGGCTGCACTTAGGGTGGATAACATTCATCAAATTCTTTGTGAAAACTTGGAATCATGGAACTACAAATGGAGGATGGGTTTCCAACAATTGAAACATTCAAAGACACACCGAGTGAAACTGATACAGTGAATTCTTATGTGATATTTCAATTGGGAATTGGAACTATTTTAAAGCTTTTGTAGTGAAGAGGGGTTCATAAGATGAGGCAACACAACTTGAGAAGGTTCAAGATCATGAGCAGAAGGATTTGTGGGTTTGTAAATGAATACTATGAGGAGTGGTACATTTGGTGACCTCAAATTACATATTACACTTTGTATGGCACTTCCATGCATAGTTTTCAATTTCAACACTTTAATGTTTGAGGTGTACTGCTATGTGGCTTTTGAGCCATGTGAGAATTCATAAGCGCTCAATGTGTTTTTGTTTATTGCTTGTTGTGGCAAGCTTCAAAGCTCATGACTTCGATGAATAGAAGATGGCACTAGTAGAATTTGGCAAATATATGACTACGTGACTAAAACTTTTAGTCACATGACTAAAACTTTTAGTCGCGTGACTAACACTAGTAGTATTTGGAAAACAAATGACTAATTTGGTCATTTATAAGTGACTAATTTGGTCATCAGGTAAAATCACAACTAAATGACTAAATAAATGACTAATATCAGACAAAAATAAATGACAAATATCAGAAAAATATAAATGACTAAATGACTAATATCAGACAAATATAAATGACTAAAATAATGACTAAATAAATTCCTATTACTCCTCTATTAATTTTTCTTTCAAATTTGATCATAATCCATAGAGCTTAAACCCCCCTTGTGGGACCCCTACCTAAGCGGGTCATTTGGCCGCCTAGATTGCTTGGTGCACCAAAAATACCTATTGCATGGAAGGCATTGCCTCTCGGTGCAGTCTTAAGTCCTTCACATATTTTATAATTTTTTTTAACATTTCACTACTAAATGGTAATTATTCCTACATCCATGTGTCACTACTATATAAAGGGAGGATTTAAAACATTAATTTAAGACAAATATTAATTTTATCTTAAATATATATTTTACGCTGAAGGCGTATCCTATTTGAAGACAAAGCTAATTTTGTCGATCAATGGTTGGTATCAATCTGCTGACCATTAAACAAATCTCAGCCATTCATCATTTTTCACGATTTTTTCGATTGTTTTCTACCATATTTTCCCTGCTTTCCCCGCTGCTCCTCCAAACTCTTCCTTGTTGGTATTGACCATTCACTTCTCCAATTTGGCAAGTTGTAGCTTGAAAATAAGGTTTCAATGAGGGTTTTCAAGTATATTTATCAAAATAAAACTTTCTACCGTCACCTCAGTAAACACCTCCACTTCATAACGATTAGGGTTCATTTTTTTTAAAATTTATTTATTCTTATCCATCATCGTGAATACTCTCTCCACCATAGTTTGAAGGGAATGTTATAGGTATGGTCCTTTTAGATTGATTCCTCCTAAACGGAAAAAGACTGAAATGAGTTGTCATTATTAATATTTATTGCATAAGCTTGGCCTAACTCCATGAATGAAAACACGTATTTTGTCATATATATATATATATATATATATATAGATTAAAGTTTAATTGGTATAAGTGAGTTATATTATTTGATTATACTATTTATTGAGTTTTAAATTTTCCATGGCTATGATGAACAAATGGTAAGATTTGGATCATTTTTTAAATAATGATTTTTGCAAAATAAATATTTTTTAATATTTTTACTTTTGCATAATAAAAATAATTATTTTTTAAGAATTTAGCTTATATTTAATATATAATCAATTTTTTTAACTAAAGAAAGGTTTTATTTATGCTATTTTAAATATATTAGATATAAGTTAAATATATTAATTATACTTAGTATTATATATTCTAATTTTAAATAGAACTATTAATTACATAAAATGATTAAAATTTATAATTAATAATTATTATAATTTTATATAATACAAAAATAGATCAACATTTATCTTAATTGACTTTCCACACTTCTTCAATGTACCTATTGCACACTAAGGTGCAATTGCTAGTTTATGTTCAAATTATATTTTTAATTTTTTAATTGTCCCAAAATAAGACAATAAAAAAAAAACTTTTTCTAAAATAATTTTTTTATTTTCCTCTCCTCATTCATTTTCAATCCCTCAATCAAGATGCATTTTCCTTTTCCCTCCCTATCCAAAAGAAAACAAAACAAGAGTGACACAAGGCAAGCAAAGTGAAGATAGTGTAGATACCGTTGAACAGGGGTGTTGGCGAACCTGCTCGTGGCCAAAGGCCTCAGTCTCTCCGCCCTCTCCAATGTCAATCTCCTCAAGAAAATCGGCCACAAGCAAGTTATAGTAGCTTGTGTCTGTGTGTATTCCCTATTTGCATATTTTCGTTGCTTTTTCAAATGGCCTTCTTGAGAATGAAATGGCAATGGCAATGGCTGGTTACAACAAAAGGAAAGGAAACACTAGAGGGGTGAAGGTAATTTCTATTTTTTATGCTTCATGCGCTATTTTAATTTAAAACCCATCATTATTATTCAATGGCTGCTATCCCTTTATTGCTTTCACTAGTGGCATTCGGTTATTTCTTCTAACCAAGAAGGGCTGAATCTTCAACCAATTAGTTCTACCAGTTTCAAGCAGCATCACTACGAGATGCCTATTGCAATGCAAACCCTTTCATATTAAGGCAGTGGCTGTTTATCACCCATTCCTTTTACCGCTGGAGTTGGAGAAATTTTGCAGTTGAAGTAAATGTCGCTTTCCAAGGTATTTTTTTGTAGGCCCACTATTGTAATTTTATTTTTGAAGTAATCTTTTTTTTAAAAATTTTGTTAATTTTTCTCCTTAAAATGAAAACTAAATTTGTGTATAATCTTTATTTTATTTTATTTTATAAATTTTAACAGAACCCATCATAGAAAGGGCCACAATTGCAACATTTTTTGGTGTTGTTAATACAATGGTGATACTGTAAAGGGCAAAAACTCTAATAAAGCATGGCTGGCACAATGTGCATAAATTACAGGTAAGGATTTTTATGGATCTTTGCTTAGGCTATGAAGCTTGTCAGTGTTTAAACAAATTCATCTACTATTCCACTCATCATTCATGCATTCTATGTATGCATTTGATTTCATTGCTGAAATGAGGATTGCATTCTATGTATGTATTTGATTTCAGAATAAGTTAAAGCACATTAATGCCTGAGTAAATAATTTTTCTTGTAGCTAGCGGGCATCTAAAATTTAGTTAATTTAAAGTAAAATACCCTTGTAAATTTAGGCATCCCATCCTTCCCCTTGGTTACTTCCTTGTTGCTTCATTAGTCGTTAATTCTACTATCCTTAAAGTATGTAACTTCTTATTCTTTTAGATTATGCACTGAGGGTTGGTGATGGTTCCACAACCCTTACAACTTGTAGGGTTACTACTTTTTATTCAATGCTTTTCTAGTTGGGATACTGTTGGATTTACAATACTGTAACTTGTATTCCTATAGCCTGTATGCCTACAATTTGATTGATAAGGAGGAATTTTCCATAGTGATATCGCTATCAGGATTCAATCATATTCAACCATGTAGTTTTATGAGTCAAACTCATTGACCCATGTTTCATGAGTAGTGGTTCACAAGAACCCAACTCTCATAATGAATGGTCCACTCAGCACCTGTTGCAATTAGAGGATGTTGAATTATTGCAAATTGATGTAATGCAAGGATGCTAGCTCTCTTTGTCTATGGGAAGATGATCTCTCATATGTAGCACCCCTATTTTTTTGAAGTAACAGACACATGGTTTCAGAAAAGAATATAATAATATCAAAAACTATATTGGTACCAAATTGGACCACTCAATCCTAACCAACCATGTGAGAGGATGTATCCATTTGGAAAACCAAGTTGTTTGTCACTTATGAATTCAATCTTTTAAAACTTTAGTCGTTTGTGTCACGCCAATCCCTTGCCTTGTAACATTTGGTCTTTGAAGTACAAGAGCCAGTATAATGGCACAAAACTATGGAGAAACATGTACTGTACAATGTATAAGGTTTGTAAAGAAGAATGTATTAAGTTTAACATATGAAGATGATCTGATCTATACTATTCACTCTATATGAAAATAGCTTTGACAACCATTGCATTTACAACTTTAGCAGTAGCTGCTATACATTCAATACTAAATAATTTTGTCAGGAGAATTGTCACAAAAATAACCTCAAGGGAAAGGAAAACAATATAAACAAAAAGTTTAAACTACCAAATGATCATTTCACAGTTCAGAATATCTCCATGTGGAGAAACAAACAAGGGTCTAACACTTTGTATTACAATAATTTTATATATGAAAACATCCACAGATAAAACCACAGAACCAATGCCTTCATTTACAAGATAACAACAGATCGGTTTTAGAATGAAATAAAACACAATAAAAACTAAAAGTGATCTGGCTGTGTACAGATTTCCAAAAAAAATTCATTGAAATCATGGCAAGTGACTACCTCAAGATTTTGCACAAGTTCTGTTGTGTTGTCAATGATGCCGATGAGAAAAATGGTTAGAGTTTGCAGGAAAAATATTACGAAACACTACCAAAGCATAATTTAAGAAAAAATGAGATGAACGAAAATGAGTCTCCATACAGCTACTGCTTCAATCTATTCATGATAAACGAAAATTAGATCTAAAAATATCAGGATTTAGAGCTACTAAATTCTTGAGCTTGGGACAAGATTTTTGTAGGCTTTTAAATAAAAATATTGGTCAGTAGCTAGGAATGTAGAACTGAAAATTGACAGTCAATCTATGCTAAATAGTAAAAGCCTAAAGCATTTTACTAGGTAAAGAATTGCCTTAGGGATAATATGGGAGCACCAATGTGGAGATGATCTAGGTTCCAAGCTTTCTGTTTGAGAAAGAATTGGCTTAGCAGTAACTTACATAATATTTCAGTAAGGCAATGATCATAAAACCAAATAGGTGTACCGAACTGTTTTTATTGTGCTCACTTTCACTTTATGAATAGGTTAAAGTGGTTGAAATTTCATTGTATATATGGAGATTTTGAAGAATAGGTATCAATTTTCTAAGTAAAATAGTAGCAAATGATAGTGCATCATATAATCCCAAGTGTAGTAGACTATCTTTCTATGAAAAATTTACATTAAAGAGCAGTTGGCATTAAGTAAAAGTTTCTCAGCCTTTATTCATAGTCTTCGTCTTCACCATTTTTTATTTTCTTATGAGAATGGCCTGGTTATAATATCTAAAGATCCCAGTCTTTATTCTCCTATTCTTAAGGAGCTTATTCCAGTTTATATTTGATTATCTGGCATAGATGTGCTGAGCCCCAAATATTTTGGGTGAATCAAACTAATTTAGACTGGACCTAGTAAAATAATTGAAATTACAAAATGTGATGAAAAATCGAAACTTGGAAGATGTAAAATATTCAAGAAAGTGTTTGTCTAAACACTTGTCTTTATGTCTCTTTGTGGAGTAGTTCACTGCATCACACAACTATTTTGTAATATTGTATCCTAGAACTCCCCTATGGTTGCTCCTGCCATTTGTCAGAAATGGCAATATTGTTAGTGCATTTCTAAGAATCTAATGATACATGAGATGTAAAGAGATCAATGCTTCCATTTCTATTTTCATCTTATTATCTATCAACGGTATGGAGTGAACTATTTTAGCTGTTAACGTTTAATATCAAAGCTTGAAATGTCAGGAAGAATGAAGATTTTAATCTTTATGTATTTTTTAGTAGTTGTCCTATTATGGATGTTTGATTTTATGATTATTTTTAATGACATGCACAAGTTTAAATAATCCACATTTTCAAATCTTTTTCAAATATTTTTGAAATCCCAAAGTTTAATGAACCTACCAAATTTATGGAACACAGTGACCATGTTTGCATCTCTCATAATTGTGGAATTAATAGTGATAATTCCTTACACCTTAATTTTGTGTTCCAATTGTGAATATTATTTCATGTGGAATACAAAAGGCTCACAGAGCTGGGTTGCATCAAAGAATAAGCAACTCTACAATCAAAAAGGTTTGAAAACTTCTTTTGGATTCTTTCTCATGAAAGCATTTCCCAAAATTGAAGGCATACAATGTACACTAATGGGACTGATTTTGCCTCCAACTGTCAATTCTAGTATGGCCTTGTTTCTTCAACTTCTTCAAGGTATGTGTGTTTTCCATTTTGTTCCTTTGTAATTAGTTCACGAAGATTTTATATTGGGTTTTCTAGCCTCTTCTACTTTGAATTCTCTATTCAGATCTTGATTGTATCTGCCCTATGTTCCTCATTGGCTTCCAATCAATTCGTAGGGCTTCAAACTTATATGCTTGATGACTCAAATCAACTTTGGCCTTCTTTAAATCTATGCGGATTGGAAAAATATAATGTTTCCAACTCTCTTGTTTTATGTTCCATGATTTAAGGCACATATTGGATTAAGGTGCAAATTGGAGAAGGATTAGGATGTTAAGGATAGAGGGTTTCCTTATCTCTTCCTAGTTCTAGTAGTACAAATTCCATACATATTGTAGAGTTGAGTTATGGAAAAAATAAAAGGATGTGGGACAAATGGTTTTAATATGAATAGCAAGGTCTGTTAGTATGGTGTAGGAGCACCAATCCTTTTTATGAATCTTTTTAGTTTGAGTTGAGTCTAGGTGTTAGTGTTTTGAGTCAAATTAGTGTAATAAGGCCATGATGAAGGCCAAGCATGATGGTTTGAAGGAATTTTGGTTGTCAAGCAATGGGGAAGTTGCAAAATATGTAAAAATGTGGAAATTTCTAATCATTGGCAAGTTTGATAAAGTTGTCATAGGTAAGGTTTTTGTTGATTTTCAAGTATGGGTTCTTGTTAGATGTTAAATAAGGTCTAAATAGACCATTTATGATGTTGTAGGGGTCTAGGTGAGTCAAGGGGAGCAATATTTCAAACATACAAAAAAAGGTGTCAAGTGTAAGTTTGTAAAATGCAAAATTGTAAGGGCATGGAAGCCCAGCGATCACCATGAGTTTGTAAGGTAGTTGGAAGGTGGTTGATTGGTTTCTTAAGTGGGAGAACCTTTAAAAGGGATGATGAACTTGTTGGAATGGTTGTTGAATCAAATACTTTGTGAATAATCAATTATATCATATTGTCTCTCTTGCAAACTGTGAATTTTCCAGAAATTTCTGAGTTTTCTTGATTGTGAGGCCTTCGTACAGTAAGGTGATGACTTCTCATGGTGTAGAACAAGTGGGAAACAGGCTTGACTAACCTTACAAGTTGGTTTGATATATTTTCACTCAGTTTTGTGAGTTTTATTGAAATTTTTCTTCAGGCGGGTGGTCATACCCTGTTTTAAGCTTTTGAACAAAATATGATCTATTAAAGCCCTCCACCTACTATTTCCTTCATGTGGCTCAGTGGAGAGGCTTGATATAACATGGTTTGAGTGTGTGCAGGCTTTGTAGTGCAGGGGAAGTGTTTGAGGGAATTTATGGTTGCTGTCCTAAACAATTTAGTGTCAAATTTGTATGAAAATGAGGGTTTTACATTAGGTTTTGTTGCAAATGATAAGTGTAGTGATATTTCATTGATTCCTAAGCATATTTGATTCAAAATAAGGATTTATAAGTTGGTGGCATGGTTAGGGGAGGTGTGCAAGTAGGACTTTCAATAAGCCCTAGGGAAAACTAGGAAAATAAAGGGTTTTGTGGTTGAGGGTCTTGGAAGGGTTGAATGACCAAACAAATTGTGAAATCAGGGTTTTTGTTGGCAGGGTAGTGCTACCCCATAGGTTTCTTAAGTTAGGTGCTCAAATAAAGAGGGGTCCCTTTGTAGATTTGGCTTCATTGAGGCCTTGTACATCGAGAAAACCAAGATTAGGGTACCACAGATTTAACTAGCATCTTAGTAATAATGTTTAAGGTGTCCTCAATATAGCTAGCACGGGCACGAAGGCCAACCATGCACACCTAATGATCAACTATGTATGTAAATTGTAATGCAATATGGGTTACTGATGTGTGAAGTATGTGTATCCCTCATCCACTAAACCTGCATGACTGCAAGCACCTAGAACCCAATCTGAAATTGATTCCATTGACAACTTGTCATAGCTGCAACACTTGAATATAATAGAGTGTGAAGGCTTAAATAAGCTCCCTGATTCCATTGGCAACCTGTCACAGCTGCAGCACTTGAGCATAGAAGGGTGTAAAAGTTTAAATAACCTCCTTGATTCTATTGGCAACCTGTCGCAGCTGCAACCCTTGATCATAGAAGATTGTAGAGGTTTAAATAACCTTCCTTATTCCACTGGAAACCTATCACGTCTGTAGTACTTGAAAATAGTAAGTTGTAGAGGTTTAAATAACCTCCCTTATTCCATTGTCAACCTATCACAAATGTAGCACTTGAACATAATAGAAGTTTCAAAGGTTTAAATAACCTCCTTGATTCTATTGACAATCTATTGCAGCTGCAACATTCGAAACTAAAATATTGTCATGGTTTAAATAACCTCCTTGATTCCATTGGCAACCTGTCACAGCTGCAACCTTGAACATAGAAGGGTGTGAACATTTAAATAACCTTCCTGATTCCATTGGCAACTGGTCACAACTGCAACACTTGAACATGGCAAGGTCTATAGATTTAAATAACCTCCCTCATTCCATTCACAACCTATCACAGCTGTAGCATCTGTAAAAGTTTAAATAACCCCCTGATTCTATTGGCAACCTGTCACAGCTGCAACACTTGAACATAGAAGACTGTAGAGGTTTAAATAACCTTCCTAATTCCATTGGCAACCTGTCACATCTGCAACACTTGAAAATAGAAAGTTGCAGAGGTTTAAATAACCTCGCCAATTCCATTGTCAACCTCTCACGGCTGCAACATTTGAATATAATAGGAAATTTTAAAGGTTTAAATAACCTCCTTGATTCTGTTGACAATCTATCATAACTGCAACACTTAAAAATAAAATATTGTCACAGTTTAAATAACCTCCTTGATTTCATTAGCAACCTGTCACAGCTACAACACAACACTTGAACATAGAAGGGTGTGGACATTTAAATAAGCTTCCTGATTAAATAACCTCCTTGATTCCATTAGCAACCTATCACAACTGCAACACTTGAACATAGAAGGGTGTGGACGTTTAAATAAACTCCCTGATTCATTTGGCAACCTGTCACAGCTGCAACACTTGAACATAGAAGGGTGTGGACGTTTAGATAAGCTCCCTGATTCCATTGGCAAC
>VDFB02058242.1:561285150-561310497 GCA_007258455.2 Sequoia sempervirens
TTTTATTACAACTTTTAAAAAATATAAAAACTCGTATGTTTGACCACCTTAACTTGGTCAAAACTTCATGAAATTCATTTTTTTTAATCCTATTGTATGTGAAACATAGAATGTGACATATGTTTTGGATTCAAAAATTATGATACCATTTGAAAGCTATAGATGTTTTTCAATCAGCCTATCAATCAAGACTTTTGTCATAATTCAAATAGAAAATGAATAATAATTATTTATTAAATTCAAAGTAAAGCATAATTTATATTGGTGGAAAGCTAAGAATCTCCATTAGAAACCTTTTTCATTTCATCAATTTTTGGTAAAAAAAATTTGCCAGCCACACACCCTACACATACCCATCATATCGCCACATTTTGGCCCATCATGATCTTGCACATACCCATATTACTGTTTCTTATATATTTGACTCTATTGATCCAATTGATGAAACACCAGTCTATTTGTTAGAAAATATTGCATGAAAATGAGTAATTAGCATATTGGGCCACAAACTTAAAATAAGAACAACTTTCATTTAAAATATTTTCAAGTATGGTATGGGTTTTACCTACCCTGTTTCCTAGAAAATAGGTAATTATTTGCTTAAAGGTCTGCCAAACCTTCAGTGAACTACACTATTTGCAATATGTAGGAATAAATCTATGTATAAATGTGTTATCAACTAGATACACCCCACGTAAACACAATATGGAACACCCTCCTAGGTCTTACAATGGCTAAAGTGTAGGAGTAAAGACCTCAAAATTCTTTACTCATTGTGTTGGCCACTAGCCTTGCAATTTTTTCATTATAGGAGTTGGCTACTCTTTAGAGAACTCTAAGGTTTTGTTTGAAAAATCACCAACAATGGTGACAAGGTATCCTAAGCTATTACCATCGAAAAAAGCAAATGACAAGTGTCAAAAATGCTCAGAGGTGGTTATCTGAATGTTGAAACATCATAGGATGCTAGCATGATGTGTAGACATCCATGTGGCATGCTAGTGTCTAGACACATCATGCTACAAAATGATAAGGGAAAAAGCACAAGGTTTGATGTAAAGATGACGCGCAAAGGTAGTTACTGAAAAGGAGTTTTTGAGCATCCTAAGAGGGAAAAAGGTTGATGCAAGGGATAAAATGAGACTACACAAGATGCTAATGGAGTGGACACTAAATCAGATGCAAGAATGAATGTGAAATTGCAAGGGGTACAATTTTATGACATTACATTTTGCCCCCACTTTAGCAGGCATATGAATCTACACTAATATGCACACTAAAGGAAATCTACCAAACATAAATAACATCATTATGCCAAAAGGATATTGTAGAGGAAGTAGATAACTCTTCGAACCATGGAAGCATGCCCCCAAGTTGAAGACCTACAAAATAGATGCATTAGACAAGAAAAACCTATACCAAACAACAATGTTAGTGTGCAAAAATATAAAGGATTTGAGTCAACAAAGTGAAAGATACCTCAACGTAAAAGGTTGTTTTATTACTATGTGTCATCCCCAAATTAAGAAATAACACACCTAGAAGAATTCTAAAATGAAGAGAAGAATGTCAGGATCAATTGCTTCAAGAGAAGAATACACCAAAAAGATAGAGAAGAAACCAATGTCGAAGAGAGAAAAAGAATATACTCAAGATGAAGAAGATGTAGGTCTTTAATCTGGTATATACAATTGGGAAGAGGAGAGAAGAGAAATGTTCAATGGGAGAGCAAGGAGGAATGAAAATTTCAAGAGAGATGACTCCACAAGTACTCTCTCCTGAGGAGGTTTGAATGAAGTGCACTAAAGGCCCATAAACGATTGATGGATATATCCTATAGATGAAAGCATCTCATAGGCCTATAAAATTGCGAAGAGGAAACCCAAAAGATCTCTCACATGAAGGAATCCCCATGAAGTATGCGCCTTACAGGCCCACAAACCTATAAGAAGTAAAACCCTAAGATCTCCCACATGGAGGAAGCCTAGAGATGTAAGCACCTTATAGGCCCACAGACCTGTAAGGAGGCATCCCCCAAGATCTCTCACATGGAGGAAAACCCAATGAAAAGTGAACTCCATAGAGTCAAATTGGAAAGTGGCTTTGACAAGTGCACCTACAAAGTGACATGTTAATCTGCAGATAAAGCATGTTAGGAAAGCTTAATGAAAAGGAGCTTTATAGGTTCTCATTCATGTAGAACAAGACTAATCAAAGAAGCATGTCGCTATTGCAAGTTGTGGTATAGGACAATCATAGGAAAGAAGGGCCTAGTCAGCATGCTTCCAAAATAGATGCCATAGAATTCATTTGAGATAAAAGCTTTCAAAGGGGGCTCCCTTGAGAACCCTTCAAAAGAGAAAATGGGTCCACTCAAGGGACGCTTCATTTGAAAAACATACAAAAGAGAGGGGTCCTCAAGAAGGACACACATCTCCAAAAGAAGTTATCACTGCCCCCAACATATAGGGGAGGAGAACCATACAAGATACTTAGAACATACAAGATAGAGGTAAACCTTGATATCACTTGTCATGTAAAGAAGAGGTGGGTGTATCAATCAAATGAGAGTTTGGTGGCACCAAAATCACATAGTTGTTGCATTTTTTCCTTCAAGGCCTTACATTCACTAGTGGAATGCCCAAGCAGCACTCGATGGTATGCATAGAAAGATTGTTTTTCTTTATCCTACTTATAAGACTTCTTACATGTAGGAGGATGAAGAGTAATTAAGCGAGCTTTAAGAAGCTTCAATAAAATACACTCTTGCTCAGATAAAGAATGAGGAGCAGGAATCAACCCTTCCTCTTGTAGAGAAAAGCTTGACTACTTACACGAAGAAGACATGAAGATAGCGGATAATGGTGACTATTGTTCTGCAAAAATCATGTTAGCATTCAACTATGATTTCCAGTTAGATTTTTCATTCGAGCAACCAAGCCCCAAGTTGCGCTTATGAGGTGATAATTCTATACATACCTAAATGCCTTGTTCATTATGCCCACAACCTTTATGCCCATAGCCATATTTAGAGACAAGCTTATAGCCAAGGCCATAACATTTTTTTAAATCTTTAGGAGGATCTCCATAGAGAGCATTCTTCCAACAATGGGGATTATGCTCCTCTATGGGATCACCATCATCCTTATTAACAATGCTTCCAACATTATCCTCTTTAGCATAAGCATAATCATCTTCCTCAGAAGGAATATTAACACTAAGAACATTACAATTTACATTCACATTATCCAACAATATAGAAGAATGGCCATCTTTGATAGTGGGTGTGGATGATATTATTGGAAGGTCTAAGTGGATAGGGTTGACTTTATGTTCCCCACTGTAGGAATTTGTAAACTCTAGAGAACCCCAATCATCACCAAGGCATGCATTTTCTTGAGAAGAGGTGGAAGGAGTAGACTTAAGATTTCTTGCTTCAGAAGGATCTTCTTCATGGACATCTATCTCGAGAGTATCCTTTGTAGTAGGTATTGTTGAGGTAAACATTGACACATTGGAAGACACTGAAGGAATAAGAGTAGGCATAACTGAAACCTAACCGACAACTGCCATCTCACATAAGTGCATAGCCTCAGGGTTAGCCTTAACTATAACTATTTTATTGTTACAAATGAACATAATAGATTTATGCAAGGTAGACAGGATCACACACATAGCATGAATCCATGATCTACCTAGAAGAAGGTTAGATGGTAATTTTTCTAACATAACATATACAATGGTAGGTATGGTAATGGGTCCCAACCTCAAGGGAAATACTATCGTGCCTAGGGCTTGTTGATGAACACTATCAAACCCATGAATTTCAACAAAAGAAACATTAAGAGAAGATGAATCAATAGTAGCCTTAAGCAATAGATCAATGCTACATACATTGAACATCAAACTGACATCAATGAGAGTACATCTTGTAGACACTAAAAATTGTCCTAGGCCTACAACTCTAATTTTGTCATAATTATTATCTTCATTTTCATAATTAAATAATGTTAATTATTTAATTAGTTTCTAAAGTCATTTTTCCTCTATTAATTAAATAATTTTAATTATTTAATTAATTCACTCTTACCTTTATTCTTTCTTTATTAATTAATTAAATATTATTTATTTAATTACATCGCTAATTAAACTTATCTTCTTTCTAAAATTAAATAACCTATTTCTATTACACTTTCAACTATAATTAAATAATCATTTAGAATTATTTAATTATTTTTTAACCTTTCCTCCAATTAGTTAAATAAACCTTTATTTATTTAATTTAATCCTCAAATTTTGAATGTTGAATTAAATTATTATTTAATTCATAAAAAGGTTTATTCTTGGCATATTCCTCTATAATTAGATAATTTCTTTGTTATCTAATTAGTCATTTACCACTTAAGTTGAGATTTAATATCTGATTATTTCTAATGAACATACTTTCTGGGTCAATCAGTCAATTATCTATATTTATTCCAATCTTCTGTGTGCAAACTTCTATTAATTAAATAACTTTGATTATTTAATTAATTCATTCATGCATTCTAATAGACCATTTCCTCTATGCTAATATTTATCCTTTACATGCAATCATTATTCTTTTGAGTTTCGAACAATCTCAACTAAAGATTAAATTATCATTTAATCTTAATCCCCACCTTTTATGCTTTATCACTCACATTATTACTAACACTAATCTCAATGTATGTCACATATTTCAATCTTAATCATCAGTCCATCTTTCAATCTAAGTATGTCATTCCAAAATCATATTTTCTATAAATTGGCCTTACCTTCATCATTATTACTCCTCCCAAAATCTTATGACTTTTGGAAGCAATCAACTTTAGAATCTTTGATCTTTTACTAATAACACTATCATGAGGCTATACTTGCACACTTAAGAGAAATATGAGGGCAAGAATCATATAACGGAAAAATGGAGAAATGCAATCAAGGTTATTCATGGAATTACATAGATGTTTGGTGAGATCATTCTTGTATTTATGCTTTATACTCAATTGTTCTTTGTTGTCAGCACAAGTTTAGTTTGATTTTATAAATTATACTACTTAATCTATGAATTTCCCTATGTTACATTGGTGAACCTAATGTGAACTACTAACCCTCCTGATTGGCATTCTTTGTTTGGAAGCTTTTGGTTTTTTTTGTCTTCAAGGGTGTAGGAACTTTTGAAGAATCTTTCAAATCACACTTTTGGGAGTCTTTTGAGGTCAACTAAATAGCATGGTTACATTTGGAAGGGTTGAAAAATAAATTTTCATATATTATACTGCATATTTTTGTTTAGGATAGCAATTTTTACAAGAAAAACACAATTGTTTTGTGGCTACGAGCTAAAGTGATGCATTTGCAAGCCAAAATGATGCATTTGTGGCTTCCTATGATGCATCTAATTTATGTGATGCATTTGCAGCTTCTTGTGACACATTTGACTTTTTTTGATGCATCTGACATTATGTGATGCATCTATGGCTTCTTGTGACACATCTGACTTCATGTGACACATCTGACTTTTTGTGATGCATCTGTGGCTTCTTGTGATGCAATTGATCTCATGAATCATATATGATGAATCAAACAATATATCTGACTACACACGACAAATATGTAGCTTTGTGTGACACATTTGACTAATAAAAAAATACTTTTCTAATATCCAAGATTTTGAATTTTCATTTTAATCATTGCAATTTTTTGTTACGACTAATTCAAAGTTTGCAGTGTGTGTTCTTGAGGAGCTAATATATTGTTTGTAGGATGTTTCATAGAAGACAAATATACAAACAATGTTTGTAGGATGATTAACAAAGACAAAGATCAAACTACTAATGAATTGTTCTACAAAATGCTTGTCAAAGATTATTTTGAAACAAATTGTCTGATTAGATTAGATCATTGTCATTTGGGCTTAAAATTAACTGTCTACTATGTTTGGTGCATTTGCGCATTCTGTTAGATTAAAACCCGATTCAATAATAGAAGTATCCTCTCCCCTTGCACACTCGTGTGATCTTGGGTGTAAGAGAAATTTTCATTGACTCTAGGAATTGGGCCTCCCTTGGTGGGAAAAAGTACTCACCCCAAGACAATTCAAACTGACAACAAAGCTTTTTTAGCCAAGCTACTCCCAACCAGTATACAAATGTGAATCCTAATAGAAAACTTATGATTACAAGTGAAAATTTGTTATGCAGACAAGCTTATCTTGCCTCATGCATACCCACCTGAATGGGTGCCCCTAATAAAGAGCCAATTTTTATTAGATTAAACAAAATCCTTCTATTTGTTGGTGCAAGAGGTCAAACCTTTGAAGTCATCTCACATACTTGTGGTTCTTAGTAGAGATGAAAAGTTTTTCATGGGAGATTCATGAGAACTGAAGCTTGGCTAACCCATAGAAGTGAGTGTCATGGAGGGGAGCTAGTGTGGTCAAGCTTCTAATCATCTACTCTAAATAAGTGCAACTGGGGAAACCCAAGTGAGAATCTAGTAGATATTGTCATTTTTGGCCTTAGGATTGTACTTCTCTTCTATAATTATACTTGTTCATGTTCATCAAACCTGAAACACAGTATTTTTTTATTGTCTTTATTTGCAAAAAAATGATCAAAAACAAACTAATTCAAACCTGAATTTTACCAAAAAATTGCATTTGTTAACAAAAAAACCATAGCTATTGTTATGAGTCACATCTATCAAACCAAGTCACATCTATCATACTAAGTCACATCTATTTACCAAAAACCTACATATTTCATATCAAGTCACATCTATTAATTTAAAAATTGCATCTATTGTTCTGAGTCACAAGTGTCAAACCTGTATTTGCTATTTTGTTATACTAAAAAATGCATCTGAAACCCTCTTTGACGCATCTAAGTTGATGAGCTGCATTTGTAGTCTAGAACGTTGCACTTTCCTCTCACATGCCTAAGACATAGTTTAGCAAAAACCCACATATGACACTAAGAATTGCATTTATTAATTTCTACAACACATCTATCAACCTAAACTACAATTACCTAATTACCAGAACAAAAAAAATTCACTGTCACAATTTGAGATTAAACAATCACATTAGTCTCTGATTTATCCTTTAATAGTGATCTTTGAACAAAAACTAGAATTATTTTTTCATACTTTTCATGATTACATCCTTTAGGTATCATTTAGCCATAGTGATAGACATAGCAGTTGCAAACTATAGCTACATTATAGGATTATTAATTACCTTTAGATCAATCAAACTTTTAGGACAATCACCTTTGCATATTTTTGAATAGGCCAACTTTCCATACTCTGGATACACTCTTGCTTCAATGAAAATTGTCATTGAACCTAGTCACTTGTTACACATATCTTTTGTCATCTTTGTGAGTCTTTCTAGCTCTTCAGTCTAGTTTGGGAACTCACTTTATCTCTTGGTCCTTGTCTCACAAAAGGCCCCTTGACAAACTAAATTGAAGCCTTGGTTAAACTTTAGATGTTTGGTAACCTCTTTTCAAATTTTCCAAAATTGATTACCTTTTAGAACCTTGTCTATAATTTTGCATACTTAGACACAGTCATTCTAGGACAACATCATTTTATACATTCCTTATTTCCAAAAAAGATCAAAAAAATAGTTGCATTAGCATTCATCCCTTACAAATAAAAAAATCCAAAAACATAGCTTAGGTCGCATACCTCAAACTTAAGTCACCCTCTTTGCATTGTCATACCTTAGACTTCATATCACATACCTTAGTCATACTCCACCTTTTGAGATAACCTCAACACCATGTCTATAATTTACCTTGATATGCTTGCTAGTCAAGTCGAATACCAGTTACTCCATAATGGCCAATGCCAACAAGCCATAGACTTCAAAAGATAATGTATCCAATCTAAATGCTAATCAATGTCAACCCATGGTCAACTACCCAAATACCCTTCCTACTAACAATCCAAAATTCCTAGTTATTCAACCATATGCCCTCACTATCAAGAGTCACTTGACACAATCTTTGCCATTAATCTATGACAAACATCTATTAGTCATACCCATCCTAACCTTGACAAGGGAAACCAACCTTCCACTAATCCCTTCCAAGCCTCCATGTCCTATCCTAGTCCTTCATCCACTAATCCCTTCCAAGCCACTCCATCTCAATCTACATTTATTCATGAAAATGCATCTAGTCATGGTCTCCAAAGTCACATCCCATCTACTAAACTTGAGGATACATGTCAAATGGAAAGTCCAAAGCATGACATCATGGCTTCACCTTCATGTCAAGATAAAAGTAGTCTATCTCACGACCCTATCTTTAAGTCCATCCAAGAAGTCCTTATAGATAATCATGGCATCCAAAATACACCTATCCTTGATCAAGATTCCATTCCCAATCATATCATTCAAGACAAACCCATCTTTGATCAAGACACTACTATTGAGAAAGAAGTCCAAAATGATCCACCCCTTGACCTTTATGCCATTCATGATCAAACACTTGAATTTAATCCTATCCAAGTACCAAACACATCCATTTCCAAAAATGAGACACTTTCCTCCTTTGGACACATAGATGACCTTCCTCTAGAAAAAGAGTCTACTACTCTAGACATATTTGAAAATGATCAAGCTATAGCTAAATTCACTGGACTCTATGACAATGATCATAAAGACAGTTTTGACATTCACTTGGAAGCACCGATAGAATAATTTGAATTTTATATGTTACAAAATTAGACCAAAGATGTTAATCAAAAATTTATCCTACGTGTCAATGAAATGACATCTTATCAGCTATGATCATCTATCTTTGTTAGAGCAGACTTTCTTGTAGATGAGAATATTCCAAGTAATAGTCTCCACATACACAATGATGTGTTAGCATCTTTCTTACAAAACAACAAATACCCCATCACAAAGAGAATATGTCAAAGCATGCAGTATCAAGGAAGACAACTAGGCATACATAAGCAAGGCATTTGAGAACCAATACAAGTTTATGAAAATCCTAGATATCAAGGTCTTGGCTATTCCTTTGTTAGAGAATTTAATGATGTTATTGGTACCTCCTCGATATTGGGGGAAAAATTATCTAATAAAAACATCAAAATAGGGGCCATGAGTAGTCCTTTTCATAAGGTTATTTCCAACACTCCTTCCATCCACACCATACCCCATCATTCCCAATATCTTAAACCTTCCATTTGGAACTAGTTAAAAGAAATTTATTACAAATCCAAAGTTCAAAATCAAACGTCAAAGGCCATTGAATCAAACAAAAATCCAAGTGGAAAAATGTTAAAATGGATCCCAAAGAAAAATGGATAAAGAAAAAAAAATATTTCAAAAGTAAAAGTCAATCAAAATGTGAAACCATAAGAAAAGAAGAATCCCACATATAATAAATGTCCACCTCCTTTAAAATGGTCATCATACAAGGAATATAAAAGTTATGGTTTCCAACATTATCCCAATCTGAAATCTAGTCTCCATCATCCATCACCCCAAGTTTGGAAAATGAAAATTCCTACATCTAAATTTCCAAGCATGTCTACCATCATCTATCATAATCCTACATCTCACCTAAAATCTAAAAATCCTACATCACAAACCCATAGTACCTTGGCAGAAACTCTTTATTATAAAGACTCTCATGGAACTCTATTGTGATGCACATGTTTTGATAAGGCAAACTCTAGTATCAACAAGGATCACAATGACATCAATTAATTATATGCAAGCGCTATGATCCTAACAATGAAATTGCTTCATAAAGGTCATTATTGGAATATCATGGTTCTAGTCTCTACATCAACACCATCAATGGATTCAACATGATCATTGATCATTTAAAGCCTCAAGGCCATCTAGAAAATACAAAAATATTAAAAAAATCAAAAATTAAAAAATTTGTCACCTTGATGAAAACCTAGCAAACAGGCATCTTGGTGACACCAAAAAGAACCAAAAAAAAATTCAAGAGAAAAATTTCATCCAATAGTGAAAACCATGCTTATGGTGCTTTGGATAATTCCTGTGATGAAAACCTGTCAAACAAACATTGTGTAAGAAATTATCTATGTGGACCATTACACTTGGGGGAAAGTTGTCTCATCTCCCATACCCTCTGTATGACATTTATTATGACATTTCCATCTATCCATCTAAGCCCTACTATTCACATCCATTTTCCCACCTACTTTGATCTTGATAAGGATCTGGGTACAAACATAAATCATGCTTTGGAAAAAATATTGACATGTCTATCCTTTGGTCATACACTATCCATAAAATATCATGTCATATCCTTCATAGCATTTTCCAAACCCATACCTTGAAAAAAACTAGTTATCCTTATATGACATAGTCCCTGGAGACCATATGATAATTTTTTCTAGCCAAAAATCCTCATGTCACTTATCTTTTACCAAAGCCACCCATCATCTGTTCATACCTATCACATGCCTTGGTTTTTCCCTTGTCAATTGTCTAAGGATCTTCCATCATCACATCCAATCTTGAAAAGTCATTCCAAATGCAACAAGACCAATCCATACAATCTTTCTATGCATCCTAGCACATTATTCAAAACATTCCTTGGCTTTGTTTCTAGCCTTGCTACAAACCTTGATCCTTTAGTCACAATATTGTCATCCTCATGTTGTTTCGGGATGTGTCCTTCCCACATCAAGCAACATTGTCATCATCCTCATCACCCGTCAATTGGTTTTTAGCTTGACTAGGGGCAATATCATGGTTTTCCTTGGATTCTTCTGCATGCTTGCTCACTTGCTTATAGGCATTATTCACATTCATTTGTCATGATCCTTATAAACCCAAAAAAGTAACAAAATGTCTTGAAAAAAATCCAAAAACATCACAAAATCATGAAAATATCTAAAACATCATACAACTTTAAAAAAAACTTCAAAAAGACAAAAAAATCAAAAACATGTCAAAAAAAAAAAGAAAAAAGTTAGATCCAGTTGCACTAGTTAGTCTTTTTCATTGTCAAACTACATTGCCTCTGCAACTAGATGTAGGCAAGACCATCTGTTGATGTACCCCCAAGGCATTAGGTTATTCTTTTATTTTTAGGTTTGTCTATATAAAATCATGACTCAATCCTTCATCTATAAAACAAAGCCATTGTTCATGTCAAACTACAAGGTCTCTATGTGTATACCATGGGCAAGGTCATCAATCAATGAGTCCCTAAGGCCGCACTAGGTTAGTCCATTAGGGTTCGTCACATTCACTATCACACACGTCGGATATCTTCAAATAAATCAAATCTTTTTCAATCATTTTTGTCAGTCAAAGTCTGGTCGAACTATGAGGTCTTTGTGTGTATAATGTAGGAAAGGCCATCAATCGATGATCCCCCAAGGCCACACTAGGTTAGTCCTTTAAGCTTCATCATGTTAGTAAAAATAAGTCAACATTAGTACACATTAGTATCAAACAAAAAAAATTTAGAAAATTAAGACAAGTTACGCATCAACAAGACAAACAAATCAACAAGGTCATCAAGTCAAACAAAAAAATTACCAAAGTAATAGCTAGAACAATCAACCTATGTCTTATACAAGAATTGTCTTTCCTAAAAATAGACACTGTCAAACAATCATCATTGCCTTATAAATGTGGTCACAAAATTGAAATCAGACTTAATGTCTTATATAGTATGTGTCTTTCTGAAACTAGGCTTTATCATTTCCTTATATAGATAATCACACAATTGAAACTAGACTCAATGTCTTATATTGTATGTGTCCCTCCTAAAACTAGGCTTTATTAAATAGTCATCTTATCAATCTAGACAATTAAAACAACAAACAAATCAAATTTTGGCTAATATTCTTATTGGCTCTTGACTTTGTGGCTTGTTTTGTCTTATCTTTTCTTTTGGATTTGTCTTTGAATCTTGTCACTATATTTCCCAAGGATGTTCCATGAAGGATTTAGAGGAGAAAGAATGTCTCAAGGCTCTTTTTTTTCTTTGGTTGTTTGTTGACTCTCTTTTGGCTTTGTTTTTGAGTTGGGTTACTAGCTTCCTCAAGGATGTCCCATTACAGATTTAGACGAGCAATGATGTCTCATGACTTATCTTTTATTTGATTATTGTTTGTGGTTTTTCTTGATAAAAAGACTAGGGCAGTTTTTCCCTTAGTATGAGTTAGAACTATGAACCCCCAATCTATGCACCTGCAAAATAAAGAGATTAAACACCCTAAGTTAGATATTGCAAGTATAAACAAGGATTCCCCATGGAA
Source organism: Sequoia sempervirens (assembly GCA_007258455.2). Classification (NCBI taxonomy): domain Eukaryota; kingdom Viridiplantae; phylum Streptophyta; class Pinopsida; order Cupressales; family Cupressaceae; genus Sequoia; species Sequoia sempervirens. Next base: position 561,297,448 of record VDFB02058242.1, read on the forward strand.
TCCATTTACAATTCAAACTAGGAATGAAAATATGCAAGAACACAATACAAGAGATAAACTAAAGATGAAATCCTAATTTAAATAGCAAACTCTTGATCCCATGAGGGAATTGGTGCCAATTTGATGTGGAAATTTGGCCCTTTCCCAATTCCTATGATTGCAAGCTTCGATATGTATACTTGATGATGAACTTTGATCCACTTTTGATGATGAATGATGAAGAGTCCAAGCCAAATCTACAAAAGAACCTAGCTATGAACTTAATGGTGTGAAACTTGATAGATATTTGAGCATGGTAACTTTACTCAAATTGTGGATGATGAAATGAGGAGAGGAGCTCTTCATTTATAGGATTTCAAGATGGAAAAAATCCCAAATTTGAGCAATGTGGGACTAACTTTCATCCAAGGATATGGTGCCACTTGTCAAGCTATGAATGGATGGTGGTTGTGCAAGATTTGGGGTTTGTTCCAATAAATGCCAATATTTGAAATTCAAATTTGTTGAAATGACATGTAAGAGGGAAGAGAAAATGCAATAAATGCCACTTGGCTCAAGGAAAAGGACATATAAGAGATCTTAAATTCCTTGTTGGATGTACATGTTGACTTGGAATTTTTGAATTCAAATTGAGAGAATATTCCAAAAGATGCCATGTGAGGGAAAATAGGGATTTAATAAATGAATTAAATCTATTTTCATGTGCAACTTGCATTATCTAGAGGATGTGACATGAGATGAGGTTAAATTAATCAAGGGTTAATTAATTTAATAGGAGATTAGATGATGTGACTTATTTGACTCAAATTTATGGATTTATTTAAATCAAATAAGAGAGGAATATGATAAGAGGCTAATTAAATAAATATTTTGATTTATTTAATCAAAAGGGATGGTGTTAGATTAAATCAAATAAGGTTTTAATTTATTTAATTTAATGGATAGACTTTAGATATTTAATCAAATAGATTGATTATTTAATTAAATAGGGATAATTAGATCAGATGGATTGATTTAATTAACAAGAGAAAGTGACTTAATTAGACAAAATGATTTATTTAATTAAGAGACGAATATTGATGAATTTAATCAGATAGGGGAATTTTATTAAACAGTTAGACCAAGGGATGATTTAGGAAGAAACGATGTTAGTAAGTCAGGATCAGATGCATGATGTCAATCAGTATATTTTCAATGTCTACAAGGACAATCCTTTTTTACAACAGTCTATTTTTAGCAGGTGGATGACCTTGCATGCCTTGGTTTCATATCATGGTGTTTGTTATCCATTTGTACCATTTAGTGGCCAATTATGATTAATGCAAGGCCTATTATGTTTTAGAAAAACATTGAAGATTTCTAGTACTAGCATCTAGGTCTTCTATGCTATTATTAATTTTTCCTACTCTAACATTTATTCTTTTTTGCATCTTCACCACCCTTATCTATGTTCCTCTATCCTTTTTTTCCTTCATCTTCTAGTTCTCTCATCCATTTCAAGAGCATATTCTTGTTCTTCAAACCCGCTTGTCCTCCCGAGGGGGCATACCACTACTTCTTGGTCATCCTTCCTCATCCTAATTTCACGAGGACATAGCTTTTGCTTTGACACAATGAGATAAACTGCATTATATCAAAGAGGGGAAAAATGTAGACACTAAAAATTGTCTTAGGCCCGCGACTCTAATTTCATCATAATTCTTATCTTCATTTTCATAATTAAATAATGTTAATTATTTAATTAGTTTCTAAAGTCATTTTTCCTCTATTAATTAAATAACTTTAATTATTTAATTAATTCACTTTTACCCTTATTCTTCCTTGATTAATTAAATAAATATTATTTATTTAATTATGCCGCTAATTAAATTTATCTTCTTTCTAAAATTAAATAAACTATTTCTATGACACTTTAAATAATCATTTAAAATTATTTAATTATTTAATTATTTAATTATTCTTTAACCTTTTCTCCAGTTAATTAAATAATTTTTTATTTATTTAATTTAATCCTAAAATTTTGAATGTTGCATTAAATTATCATTTAATTCATAAAAATTCTTATTCTTGGCATATTCCTCTATAATTAGATAATCTATTTTTTTATCTAATTAGTCATTTACCACTTAAGTTGAGATTTAATTAGATTAGTCAGTCATCTCCTGATTTAATATTTGATTGTTTTTTACGAACAAACTTTCTGGGTCAATCAATTAGTTATCTAGATTTATTCCTATCTTATGCATGCAAACTTATATTAACTAAATAACTTTAATTATTTAATTAATTCATTTGTGCATTCTAACATACCATTTCTTCTATGCTAATATTTATCCTTTACATGCAATCATTATTCTTTTGAGTTTCAAATATTCTCAACTAAAGATTAAATTATTATTTAATCACCATTTATGCTTTATCACTTGCATTATTACTGACACTAATATCAATGCACGTCACATCTTTCAATCTTAATTGTTGGTCCATCTTTCAATCTAAGCCTATCATTCGAGAATCATATTGTCTATAATTTAGCCTTACCTTCATCATTATTACTCCTCCTGAAATATTATGACTTTTGGAAGCAATCAACTTTAGAATCTTCAATGTTTTGCTAATAACACTATCATAAGGCTATACTTGCACACTTAAGAGAAATCCGAGGGCAATTATCATACAATGACAAAATAGAGAAGTGTAATTGAGGTTATTCATAGAATTACATAGATGTTTGATGAGATTATTTTATTATTTATGCTTTTACATTCCATTGTTCTTTGTTGTTACCGTAGGTTAGATTTGAGTTTATTGCATTGTATTGCTTGATCTTGCATGTTTTCTTGTGTTACATGTCTAATATCGATATTATTAATATTAACTACAATCATTAGAGGATCATCTTGCTTTTGTACTTCTAGAGATGAGAGCTCTTGCAGATAGAATACAATATTTGATGAATCTGCATGAATATGTGTTATCAATGTATCAACATCATTTGGCCTAATAGAAGATGGCAAGAGAATATTTTGCAAGGTTTCCTAAAGCATACCTTGATAAACTGGAGTAGACTGAAGCAAGTCCCATAGCGAGATCTTAGTTGGAGTAATTTGAAGTTTCCCAACAAGATTGTAATCACCGGGTGCTTTAGTTATAGGTTTAGGAGCTTGAAGAAGGATTGGTTGTTTATTCATTCTATCCTTATAATTATGGGCTACCACTCTATAAGATGGAACCTTAGAAATATCAAGAGAGTCACTATCAAATGGAACATCATTAATAGGACAAGCCCTTTTAGGATAAGGACCAGCTAGAGTAAGATAAATGACCAGTCTCTTAGGACTTTGAAGGGTAGCAGAGACATAGATAACATTTACAAATTCATCAAAACTAGTGGAATAATTATTTGAAGACATATTCTCAACATCAATCTAGGGAGGATCAAATGTGGAAGGAGATTCATCATTCACCAATGCATCATCTCTAGGAGAGAGTGCATCAGAACAAAGATGAGATTCATCATTCACAAATGCAACATCTCTAGAGGAGAGTGCATTGAAAGGAATAAGAGATTCATCATTCACAAATACATCATTTCCAAAATGGAGTGCATTGGAATGAAGAGAAGGTAGAGTAATGTTAAGAAAAGTATTCAATGATTTCATCTTCTTGCAACAAAATATCCTCCGACACAAGGGGAATTTCATGAGAAGGATCAAAGAGATTGAGTGACATGGATAAAGTCAAATCACCATCACATGCATGAAATGGAATATCATTAAAATTTTAAACACAATTAGATACTAAACTCAAAAAAGAGGATATTAAATTCATTTTGGAAAGAGAACTAAAAATCTAGATTTTCATATTTTTTTCAATATTTTCTAAGTTCTAGTAATTTTCATTTTTGAAGGTCATTGGAATAGAATTTGGGGTTGAAAATTGCGCTAGTCCCTAAAATTTGGCTACCAAAGGCACAATATTTTAGGGATTAAATTAGTCATCTTGGAGATCTTTCCAATGGTGCAAATGGTTATGAATTTTGATTAGCGAGTCAAAAGTTATAACCCCACCAAGTAGGGTAAATAAATTCTTAGTTTTTGAAAAAAGGTTGTTCTTCATGTTAGGTTCACCAAAATTTAGAGAAGGGGGATTCGCTACTCACGAGTTCTCTTCATTTAGAGAGCCTCATGGGGTGAAGTTCCCTAAACTACCTCAAGGAACAATGTGAGAGTTTTAGAATTAGAAAGAGTAGGTCATGAAGATTTTCTGGTCATAATTGATAGGCTCTTGGCCAAAGGATGGCAATGCAATGCCCTACCATCTCAGAGGCATGCTAGCATCTCATATAGACCAAAAAGTCAATTTATCATAGAAAATGACAAAGTGACTATTAGCAATTAGATTGCTAAGAACTTATAGAATGTGGGAAAATCATAGCATGTAACAAGATTGAAATAAAGTGAAGTACAAATGATAAATAAAGAGAATAAGAGATAGAAGAAGCTCAAAAAAACCCAAGTAATGGAGCCTCCAACAAATGAGTGTTTTCAATACCTACGTGCATAATATTTGGAGAAATTGTTGGGGCTGTATAGGGGTTTTCCTCAGTTAAACCCCTATTTTGGTGTTCCCACCTCTACAAATAGCCAGATAGATAAAGAGAAATGAACCAAAATGGATAAAGCATGCTGAAAGAAAAACCTGCTTCAGGAGTAGAACCCGCAGTAGAAAGTATGAGTGATAAAAGAAAACTCCTCTCAAGGAGGAGAACCTGTATCACACAATGTAGGTGATAAAATAAATCCCCACTCAAGGAGGAGAACATGTATCATGAAGTAAGGATGCAATAGATAGGGGATGTGGAGTCCTAGGATGCTTGCAAGCATAAGGCAAGGGAGATAGATGTGAGAAATAAGAGAGCTTGAGAGTGCTTGAAGTTGCTATAACAAGATGTATTGAGCTATGCAAGCAAAATAAAAAGAGAGAAAATGCTAGAGCCAAGGCTGGAACAAAGCTAAAAGTTGGAATGAAGCTAGAAGCACAAGTGAATTGAAAAGATCTTTTAAAGGGAGAAGAGAAGCAAAAAGAAGCTTATCGGGCAGTTCCAAGGCATACCAAGCTGTTACCACTGACAAAATTAGATGAAAAGTGGAAAATAAGGTTAGAGGTGGTCATTTGAACATTTAAACATCACAGGATGCTAGCGCGGTGCACAAAAGTCTGTGTGATGCGCTAGTGTCTAGTCACATTACGCTACAAAATGACGAGAAGGGAAAAAGCACAAGGTTTGATGTAATGTTGACGTGTGAAGGTAGCTATTGAAAAATTGTTTTCAAGCATCCTGAGAGGGAAAAAGGTTGATGCAATGGCTAAAATGAGCCTACACAAGATGCTAAGGGAGTGGACACTAAAGCAGATGCAAGAATGAATGTGAAATTGCAAGGGGTGAAATTTTACGACATTACAGGAAAAAATGAGAACATTTGATTAAATCTCATCTTGCATTCACACCCATTGATAAGAATCCATGATCCATGCCTCTTCTTCATTTCGTCCTTGGCTATTGATTGATATTTTTGATCTCAACCCTTCATTTCTCAATTACTTCCCTATAAATAGAGCACTATTTGGAGACAAATGGCTCCATCTTTCAATTGCAAACTTATGTTGTTGAATTTACTCACACTCACACTCATAATTTACTCACATTTAGCATTATTTAGTTCATTTTTAGTTGCATATTAGCTTCAAGCTTCCATTATGGCTTCCATGATAACATAGATGCATACATTTAGATTATTTGTTAATTAGGATTTTAATCTTTTTAAGCTTGCATACATTTAGAGTAGATTTGCATACACCCATATCAATCATATTAGCATAAATCATATTAAAATAGCTTGTCATTTCACTTTAAATCATGCTTGCATACACATCTATCAATGGTTTCATCATTTTTCTTCAATAAAACTGATTGGAACAAGCTCATTATTGAAGGGATTAGGAAAGGGTCACCATTCCACATCAATGCAACAACACTCCCCCAATAGGATAAGTTTCGATGTCTTAGATTAGAGGTTTTTTAAGCTTTCATGATTTAGAATGTTAGTTTTAATGGTTTATTTTTCTTTGTTTACAATGAATGATCTAATTGGGATTAATGCTTAGTGGGTTAAATATGCCTTGAATTTGTATGGATCGGTTGTAGTTAACCTTCACTATGTCATTGGTCACATTTTGGCGCTAGAGGGAGGGGGAACTTTAATGTTTTGGGTGTTTTTTGTAGAAATTTTTGGTTTAATCTCTAAAATGCAAAATTTTCCTTAATTTTTAATGAATTCTACATGACAAATCTTGCATAAAGGTTGTTGGGTTTTGAAGATCTCATGTTTAGCTTTCCAAAACATTTTATGATTTCAAAATTGATTAAGATTTGAGAAAGTTGTCATTATCTCAAGTTGTTTTCCATGATTAATTCTGTTGTTTTTTTTTTAGAATTTGGTTTAATCTCTTAAATGCATGATTTTCCTTAATTTTTAATGAATTCTACATAACTAATCTTGTAGAAAGGTTGTTGGGTTTTGAAAATATCATGTTTATCTTTCCAAAAAAAATTACAATTTCAAAATTGATCAAGATTTGAGAAAGTTTTCATTATCTCATGTTGCTGTCCATGATTAATTTTTCTTTTTTTTTAATTGGGTTTAATCTCTTAAATGCATGAATTTCCTTAATTTTTAATGAATTCTACATGACTAATCTTGTAGAAAGGTTGTTGGGTTTTCAAGATCTCATGTCTAGTTTTCCAAAACATTTTAGAATTTCAAAATTGATCAAGATTTGAGAAAGTTGTCATTATCTCAAGTTGTTGTTATAATCATATTTTCTAAAAGTGTTTCTCAAACACTTGAAAGGATAAAATGAATTAGATTTCAAATTTGGATAAAATTGAACCAAACAACCCCACATTTGCTTTAAATTTTGACATGTTCTTTAAATTTTTGATTTCATCTAATTTCAAACATGTTTCTTGTTTTAGTTTTTTGGGTTTTGTAGGTTTGGACAATACAACTTGAAGAAAGAAAGCATACTATTATCATTTGAGCTATAATTGTAACAAGTGTTTTGACACTTTTGGGGAAATTATAACCCATTTTTAATTATTTTTTATTTCACACTTTAAGACCACACTAATTTTCAATTGGGTCTTAAAAAGAATGCTCAAACGAGACTAAATTTGGACCCTCATTTTATCATTGTATTTTGGGTTTAAAATTGAACAAGACAACTTAACATTTCGTTCTATGCATAAAATGAATTCATCTTAGCTTTAGGGGTTAAAATTTATGAGTGTTTGTTTCATTTTGATTTACAAATGTGTTATTGAATGTGTATGCAATTCTCTCATGCCACTCAGTGATCTTGAGAAATAGAAACATTCCTTAACGCTTTGTAAAATCACCTACATCTTTCAATTTAGATTAAAAATGAACCCCTTGCTAGTGTAGGGAAAAGGCATGTTGTTTGTTCTCTCCTTGTTTCATGCAAACTAGGATGATTGAACTACAAATGTACTTCCTTGCTATTATTTATCTTTAGAGGGCCCACCTCCCCACTTTGAAAGGATGGAACAACCCAAGTGACAACAAGATAAATCCAAGCTATTCTGAACCGCTATATAAATGTATGGTTGTGATAAAAAATGTGATTAACAGGAAGTGGTATGTGATAGCTCTCCCCTAGTATCTTTATGATGCAAAAAACCCTTGTCCTAAGGGTTGGGAGACCTCTCAAGGGAGTTTATCATAGTATTCCTTGAACAAGAAGCCCTTATTACAAACCATTGTTTAGAATCAAAAATTATTAATACTTGTTGGTGCAAGAATGTTCATTCTGAAGCTGCCCCACTTTGTACTATTCATTGTTGAAAGAGAAAAATCCTTAGGATCTTAGGATCTTCAAGATTTTGAGATTTGGTGGTCCCAAGAAGTGTGTGTCATGGAAGGGAGCCAGTGTTTCCAAATATCTATCTGTTCGCAATGTCTTAGTGTTTGGAGAAATTCGAGTGTGGACTCAACAAGTATGGCCATTTCATCCTAGGATTGTAAATGATTGTGAGTCAGTTTAATACATTGCTTGGTTCCAAAATGTTACAAAAACAAACATTCATTATCTTCCTCAAAATTTCAAACACTTTGGCTTAAATATGGGTACCTCTTGAATTAGCCTTGATATTACTACTTTTCCTAAGGATTTATATCCTTAGAGATTTCTAAATACCTTCACTTATATCTCAATCCATATTCTCTAAAGACAACATAGGAAATTATGACTTCAACCTCATGATTCTCACAAAATGGACATTGTGAAAATTATGATTGTTTTGACATAAACATTTAGTTTGGAAACATAATCAAGACAAGTGTTTGTGGTAAAATAAATTCACTTTAGCAAGATAGATTGAAAAAATTGAACCCCACATGACCATTTGGAGACTGATCGCTCTCATTCAACAACCAAACCTTACACACACTATCATACAATGAAAAAATTTCAAACATTGAGTCCAAGACCATTGATTTTTACTTTATCCAAAATCATTGGGTCCTATTTCCAAAACCATTTGAGTCTTATTTTACCAAAATCATTGATTTCTTGGAGTATTATAACTTTAGAGGTATAACATGTTTCCCACTACCTTGTTCTTGGAAAAAAAAGGTTCATTCAAGGTCAACATTGGGTGAAACATTTCATCCACCCCTTGAATATCAAATTTCATCCTTCACTTCACCAAACTTTGCAAAAAAATTTGAATACACCAACACTTTGGACTTAGACATTTAGCAAAACAACCCCTAACATAGCTACTTTGTATGTGAAATGAATAATTTTCCATGCATTTGGTTAAGTTAGTTATCATCTTTGGAATAGCTTATCTTGAAGGTCATGAGTCAACCCTAAAGATTCAAAAGATCATAAGAATCCTTTATCCAAACATCAAACAATCAAACTTAAGTCAAAAGTTTTGTCCCAAAATGTTTGCAAACATCACTTCCCATATCATTCACCTTTTCATCTTTCATTGTCACCATTGCTCCAAAAAGACTTAAAGAATCCTTTTTACCTAGATTTGAGTCAACAAAAGAGTTCAAACATTACAAATATCAACACAACTCTCCCATTGGTGACCCAATATTTATGGTGTAACACTCGAAAAAGAATACCCACATGCTAATAAGTGTTTTCAAGAAATTTTACACATTCCATGTAAAGTGAAAGTAAATCATGCATTTAACATGAAATATTCATAAGATTTCAAAAGGAAAGTACAACAATGAACTTCATTTCATGTATCAATATGGAATACAACACATATATTTCATTTTTACAACAATAATCTTACATCAATACATCTATTTCAATGTTACATCAATGAGCTTTCATCAATACATCTATTTCAATGTTACTTCAATACATTACAAAGTAAAGTTACATTTTCAAATGGGCTATGTAAGCCATACAAAGTAATACAAGAGTACATCCATAGATATATAAGATTCTCTCATCCTCAACTACCTCGACACAACTGGTCTTCTTGAAAGCTAAGGCCAAGAATGTGATTAAGGTGCCTTTTCTGCCCAACCACAAAGTACATGACTTCCCCATGTTCTTACTAACTTGAAGAAACCTCGGCCCTGCACGAGGAGCCTAGCAACCTGGAACAATAAAATAGGAGGGAACTCTCGATGCATGTCTGATGCCTATATGCATTCCTATACTAGAAAAACATATTTCTTGCATGCAGGATGTGGCAGAGACATATAAAAATTCTAGTCTTTTTAATTAATCCATCTATTTCAATGGTACATTTGCTTGGACAAGCATTAAAACATAAAATGGTGGTTTATGAAAAGGCTAAACTACTGTCTCTGTGTGCCCACATTCGACATCCTATCCCAAAATTTTCTCATAAAGAAAATAAATAATGCATTTTCCACATAAAATTAGTTTCAGTTTAAAAGCATTCACATACAAGCATTCTATAATGAAACATATTTCATTAACAAATTCTTAAATCGATTTGTATAACTATAGTAATTTATAATATACAACTCACAACTGATTTTACAATTCACTATACTTTTCATTCTTTTAGTCTACTTTACTACAATGAATAAAATGAAGTTTATGCAATGTGCTCATTTCCATGTACATGCAACATATTCCACATTTTTTCTTCATTGTAAACACTTTAGAGAATTACAATTTGCACTTATTTTTATTGTAGTGTACACACATGTATGTATATATATATGGATTTATTATACCAAAGTTCATAAATAAATCAATTCTAACACAAAATTTTACTAGCTAGAATAGAAATCTTGGTCACTCCCACCCAAATTCAAATCTATCCACTCCTAAATTCAAAAAAAAAAAATCTCAAATAAGAACTTATATACATACATACATACAAACTCAAAAATTATCAATACCAGAATAAAATGAGGTTTCAGCTAGTTATTCATTTTACATCAAAAAATTACCAGACACACATGTAAATATTGACTCTTATGTTTATATATTTCATACTGTACATAATTATATACACATATATAATACATATATATATTCAAATATATATATAGTATATATATATCTATATTTACTTATATGCGTTTATCATAATTTATATGGCCACATAACTGGAATGCCAACAATGAGTTTCTAAAGACTTTCAATGAGGAATTAAATGAAATCATAATTTTAAAGAGTGGAAACCAAGGGTTACAAGGGCCAACATCCCCCATTGGGGAGGTGCTTCATGTGGTGGGAAGCACCCCTTCCACAGGTCATTTCCTATGGAGGGCACTACCCACCACAAGCAACACCTCCCCAATGGGGGACATTGGCCCTTGTAACCCTTGCTTTCCCCTTTTTAAAATTCTAATTTCGTTTAATTCCTCACTAAAAGTCTTTAGAAACTCATTGTTGGCATTCTAGTTGTGTGGCCATATAAGGCCACTGTCTGTGGAGGGTGCTACCCTTGATAGAGCAATCCTTCCCCAATGGGGAAGGACATGGCATATGCCCAAATTCTGTAGTCTTTGAACTTAAACCAATTGGATATTATCAATGTACAAAAATTGATATCAATTCTATCATATGTATGATTTCCAATATATCTATTTTGTATTTATTTAAATATATGTATATATATTTATATACATATACAGTTTAGTGTATGTATATATATATATATATATATATATATATATATATATATATATATATACATTATATCTATACAATCTGAATCAAGATTTTCCTCAAAGAATCACACAGAAAAACCTCAATCTGGGAATAAAATTTTAATACAAAGGGGTTTCAAAAAAATTATAAAATATATATATAAGATTGGGAAGCTTGTACATATTTCACAGCCATTCCAGTAAATTTTTCACAAGCACTTCAAATACAAATATTTTATATAGTAGTTTTCAAAAAAATGATTTCAATATTTTCACAATACAACCATCTTTCACACACTTTGAAAATTAAATGCATTGCAAGAGATTTAAAAACCTGGAAAAATTGCCTCCAGTTGATACTCCTTTCTTCCTCTTCTTCTCCCATCCCTTTCTCCCTTTGAATTTGATTTATGAAGAATCTTCCTCTTATTTTCTTTTCTTTTCTTCTATATTCTTCTTCTTCTTTCCACTATTTCTATTCTACTAAAATATAAAACATCTATTGTCAACCATTTGCAGTTATAATTGGAGAGCAATTCAAGAAAAATATTAAGCAATTGTGTTTTCTTGTTATTAATTTCCTCTTTTTTAAGATTTTCACTTCCATTCCCGAGACCTAATCTTGAAAAGAATAAAAGTAAAAATAAATTTATTTCTATGCATGTTATTTTCTTAATAAATAATAAAAATAATTTCTATATTAGTTGCAACTAAATACTTATCTTCCATAAATAGTTAGAAAATACTATTTCTAAATTACAAAGAAAAATATTTACCCTTAATGAACAATAAATAAATATCATTTAATTGCAAGATAAATATTTATTCCATAAATAACATTTGATTGAAAATAAAATAATTATTCAAATTAACCATGCATAATAATTTACTTATAAAAAAATCTATAATTGAATTATAATTAAAATAAATTCATTTTTTATTATGCTTTTATTTCATTATTTATTTAATTTGACTAAACATTATAAGATTTGCAAACAATAAAACAATCAAGCTAATTTAATTATAAATGCATCTACATGATTCTAGGTGCTTGTGTGTGATCGAGAGGACCATTCCTACTTTACCCTGCTAAGAACTTAACCTCCTCTCCTTAATCACACCCTTGGTCTTTCACAACTTATCACTCAAGTACACTCAGACACCCATTAATAGATTAGTATCTAGATAAAATCCAAATCAAAGCAATAAAACACATTAATTTAAATATTACTATTCTATTTTGCTTCAATTTTGAAGTAAACCATATTTAATACTTTCAAATTTTTTAGAATTTAAGCAAACATTTTCATATTTCATCACACCAAAAATACCGTGTTATTTATTATTTACTCTACCACACACATTTAGTCATATATCAAATCCACACAAAGCTAAAAGCAAGAAGCATCAGAGTTTGAGATGTGATATATGGTAGCCACAATATCACAACACAAGAGAATCATGGAGAAAACCAAAGTCTTATCTACCATCAGTGATCCTAATCCTCAAGAATTTGACCAAAGAAGTCAAGTTACCTAATCACAATAGCCCTCATCTCCATCAAGGCTATATGAGATAGATGATGTCATGAACAATCAATTTGGACTTACTAGGGAATAAATCATGGAACATCAAGCCTTAGAGAATGTGGCTCCAATTTCCCCATCTTTTGTTTCACAATCATTGACACAAGGCTTGACTTCATCTAAAATTCAACCAACTCCATCCCTTGTGCCAAGTCAACCCAAGTAATGTATCTAGTCTTGCAACTAGGCTAGGAACCAACCTTGGTCACACT
>VDFB02058242.1:561310597-561345032 GCA_007258455.2 Sequoia sempervirens
CATTCGACATCCTATCCCAAAATTTTCTCATAAATAAAATAAATAATGCATTTTCCACATAAAATTATTTTCAGTTTAAAAGCATTTGCACATACAAGCATTCTATAATGAAACATATTTCATTAACAGATTCTTAAATCGATTTGTATAACTACAGTAATTTATAATATACAACTCACAACTGATTTTACAATTCACTATACTTTTCATTCTTTTAGTCTACTTTACTACAATGAATAAAATGAAGTTTATGCAATGTGCTCATTTCCATGTACATGCAACATATTCCACATTTTTTCTTCATTGTAAACACTTTAGAGAATTACAATTTGCACTTATTTTTATTGTAGTGTACACACATGTATGTATATATATATGGATTTATTATACCAAAGTTCATAAATAAATCAATTCTAACACAAAATTTTACTAGCTAGAATAGAAATCTTGGTCACTCCCACCCAAATTCAAATCTATCCACTCCTAAATTCAAAAAAAAAAAAATCTCAAATAAGAACTTATATACATACATACAAACTCAAAAATTATCAATACTAGAATAAAATGAGGTTTCAGCTGGTTATTCATTTTACATCAAAAAATTACCAGACACACACGTAAATATTGACTCTTATGTTTATATATTTCATACTGTACATAATTATATACACATATATAATACATATATATATTCAAATATATATAGTATATATATCTATATTTACTTATATGCGTTTATCATAATTTATATGGCCACATAACTGGAATGCCAACAATGAGTTTCTAAAGACTTTCAATGAGGAATTAAATGAAATCATAATTTTAAAGAGTGGAAACCAAGGGTTACAAGGGCCAACATCCCCCATTGGGGAGGTGCTTCATGTGGTGGGAAGCACCCCTTCCACAGGTCATTTCCTATGGAGGGCACTACCCACCACAAGCAACACCTCCCCAATGGGGGACATTGGCCCTTGTAACCCTTGCTTTCCCCTTTTTAAAATTCTAATTTCGTTTAATTCCTCACTAAAAGTCTTTAGAAACTCATTGTTGGCATTCTAGTTGTGTGGCCATATAAGGCCACTGTCTGTGGAGGGTGCTACCCTTGATAGAGCAATCCTTCCCCAATGGGGAAGGACATGGCATATGCCCAAATTCTGTAGTCTTTGAACTTAAACCAATTGGATATTATCAATGTACAAAAATTGATATCAATTCTATCATATGTATGATTTCCAATATATCTATTTTGTATTTATTTAAATATATGTATATATATTTATATACATATACAGTTTAGTGTATGTATATATATATATATATATATATATATATATATATATATATATATATATATACATTATATCTATACAATCTGAATCAAGATTTTCCTCAAAGAATCACACAGAAAAACCTCAATCTGGGAATAAAATTTTAATACAAAGGGGTTTCAAAAAAATTATATGTAAATATATATATAAAAGATTGGGAAGCTTGTACATATTTCACAGCCATTCCAGTAAATTTTTAATAAGCACTTCAAATACAAATATTTTATATAGTAGTTTTCAAAAAAAATGATTTCAATCTTTTCACAATACAACCATCTTTCACACACTTTGAAAATTAAATGCATTGCAAGAGATTTAAAAACCTAGAAAAATTGCCTCAAGTTGATACTCCTTTCTTCCTCTTCTTCTCCCATCCCTTTCTCCCTTTGAATTTGATTTATGAAGAATCTTCCTCTTATTTTCTTTTCTTTTCTTCTATATCCTTCTTCTTATTTCCACTATTTCTATTCTACTAAAATATAAAACATCTATTAGCAACCATTTGCAGTTATAATTGCAGAGCAATTCAAGAAAAATATTAAGCAATTGTGTTTTCTTGTTATTAATTTCCTCTTTTTTAAGATTTTCACTTCCATTCCCGAGACCTAATCTTGAAAAGAATAAAAGTAAAAATAAATTTATTTCTATGCATGTTATTTTCTTAATAAATAATAAAAATAATTTCTATTTTAGTTGCAACTAAATACTTATCCTCCATAAATAGTTAGAAAATACTATTTCTAAATTACAAAGAAAAATATTTACCCTTAATGAACAATAAATAAATATCATTTAATTGCAAGATAAATATTTATTCCATAAATAACATTTGATTGAAAATAAAATAATCATTCAAATTAACCATGCATAATAATTTACTTATAAAAAAATCTATAATTGAATTATATAATTAAAATAAATTCATTTTTTATTATGCTTTTATTTCATTATTTATTTAATTTAACTAAAAATTATAAGATTTGCAAACAATAAAACAATCAAGCTAATTTAATTCTAAATGCATCTACATGATTCTAGGTGCTTGTGTGTGATTGAGAGGACCATTCCTACTTTACCCTGCTAAGAACTTAACCTCCTCTCCTTAATCACACCCTTCGTCTTTGACAACTTATCATTCAAGTACACTCAGAAACCCATTAATAGATTAGTATCCAAATAAAATCCAAATCAAAGCAATAAAACACATTAATTTAAATATTACTATTCTATTTTGCTTCAATTTTGAAGTAAACCATATTCAATACTTTCAATTCTTTTAGAATTTAAGAAAACATTTTCATATTTCATCACACCAAAAATACCATGTTATTTATTATTTACTCTACCACACACATTTAGTCATATATCAAATCCACACAAAGCTAAAAGAAAGAAGCATCAGAGTTTGAGACCTGATATATGGTAGCCACAATATCACAACACAAGAGAATCATGGAGAAAACCAAAGTCTTATCTACCATCAGTGATCCTAATCCTCAAGAATTTGACCAAAGAAGTCAAGTTACCTGATCACAATAGCCCTCATCTCCATCAAGGCTATATGAGATAGATGATGTCATGAACAATCAATTTGGACTTACTAGGGAAGAAATCATGGAACATCAAGCCTTAGAGAATGTGGCTCAAATTTCCCCATCTTTTGTTTCACGATCATTGACACAAGGCTTGACTTCATCTAAAATTCAACCAACTCCATCCCTTGTGCCAAGTCAACGCAAGTAATGTATCTAGTCTTGCAACTAGGCTAGGAACCAACCTTGGTCTCACTTCATGTCTAGGAACAAACAAAACTTTGGGTATTCACAAAATGACCATTCCATTAACCACCAACCTTCCCCAAAACACAAGCTAGATGCCACCATTTGGAAACCACTTAAATTCCATGATGCCACAACAACCTCAATAGTTTGAGCACAACCATCTTCATCCATCATCACAAATACCCCAAGTGTAGTAACATTATGCAAGGTAATGTGAACCAAGTACCTCAAATAGGAAAATAAGGGAAATTTAACTCTCACACAAATTCAACCCTTGACAAATGGTTCCAACAACCCCATTGGCACATTGAAACAAGTGGTTACCCAAGCTACTCAAGTCAATTCATCATCCACATCAAACCCATCTATCATCGATCTAAATCAAAACACCTTGGTTACAAATCCCATCAACCAAGGTAATACCTTGATCACAGCTCAAATACAACAAGGGAACCCCCTACCCATTGGTTAAGGGAACCCTTTCAATCAGTTACAAGGTTTGAATGTGCCACTACCATTGCAATATCTAATGGGATCATCATTTTTCCCCATAGTTCTTGCTAGCATGCAAAATCAATTGAGACCTCAAACTTACATTCCTCCACCTCAATCCACTATCTTGCAAGGAATGCTAAAACAAGGGAATGGTCAACCTTTCATCAACAATTTGCTACCCGCTCAAAACATAAACACCCAAAACCCATTCTAGATGTATCAACAATCAATCGATCCTATATTGCGAGCACATGCCTTAGATTTACAACAAGCCATCTAAAAACAAAAACAAAACCAACAAGCAACCTTAGTAGCACAACAACAACAACAAGCCATCCAACAATAGAAACAACAACAACAAAAAGTAGCTCTAGTAGCACAACAATGGCAAAAACAACAAGAAGCAATCCTAGCAACACAACAATAGTAGCAACAACAACAAGTAGCCTTAGCACAACAACAACATAAATCTCATCAAGAAGCCTTAGTACCACAACAACAATATTAGAGCCAACAAAAATCCCAACAAGGTGCCTTAGTCATGCAACAACAAGCTCAACAACAGTAAGCCCAACAATAAGCATTGCAAGCTCAATATTATGCCCAACAACAAAAATTGCTCATACAACAACAATAGCAGGGTTTGTACTATAACCCTCAACCAAACATCACCAATATGAATACGTTAAGAACATATACATCAACACCATAATCACCTTTGCAAAATACCACATCATACACACCATACAACACCTCATCATATAAAAATCCCACATACAAGCCATTCACCATCCCAAAATATGCAACGTATGTTCCTCCACCAAACCTGCAATACAATATAGCATCACAACTTAAGGCGTTATCATAAGAAATGTAGGATCTCCAGATGGTCAAGACAAAGGAGGCCCATACATAGAACCTATGCCCATATCCCTTTGATTGAAACATCACAATGGTACCATTCCTTCCTGGCTTTGAAATCCCTAGATTCGATAAATACAAAGGGAGGGGAAATCCTATAGACTACATCAAAGAATTAAATTTCATGTGTATGGAGTTTCCTACAATGATTCCTACTTAATGCACCTCTTTCCACGAATTTTGACAGGCCCATCCATGGACTGGTTTTTCAATTGTCTCTAGGTATTAAAAACTTCCAAGAAGTCATTGATAAATTCATTGATCACTTCTCCTTTAATCTTGACATGGATGCAAGCCTAGAAGAATTGTACACTCTTAGACAAAACAAAGGAGAATTTTTTTCCAATTTCTTGCAATGGTGGAGACAAAGAGCTAGTAAGAGCAAGTGGCCAATTCTCGATGAACAACAAGTGGGCATTATCATAGAAAATCTAGACCCTAACCTATCTTTCCACTTGAATATGTATGCATCAAATCTTATGATGAGCTTGTCCCTAGAGCCCTTAACATTGAGAGAGCCCTAATCTCATAGGGAAGCACAAAAGTATATAGAGACAACCACCCATCAACTAGTTTTAATGAAAAGCCCCACTATTGGACCAAGAGAAAAAATGTTACTAGTGATGGTGTTGTTGATGCAAAGGTGGTCTTAACTACTCCTAGACAAGAATACACCCAAACCATGAGTACACACCAAAAATACATGCCACCACAAAATAATCAACCAATGATCAATGCTAAAAACACTCAACATGGACAACAAAGAACAAACAGTGCTCTTAAACAACAATTCACTCCCTTGGGGGAACCTATGGACTATGTGCTAAAGCAGCTGATACCGTCTAACCTTATCATACTCCTAGATTTCTCAAACTATCAAGAGCCACAAGTCAAACCCCATAGCTATAGAGGTCATTTTTGTGAATTTCACCAATACAAAGGTCATAACACACAAAATTGTTTTAGACTCAAACATCTAATAGAAGATCTTATTGAACAAGGAGACATTCATGTCAATCAAAAATCAAGGAATAAAAATATGAAAATTTACACAAAACCTATGCTTGATCATACAAAAGAAAAAGATTTATGAAACACATCAACCTCAAAAAATGTAAACAATACCTATGATACCACGGTGAGACATATTTATTTATCACAACATGAGGAATTAGAAACACACAAAGATACTATTTTAAAACAAATTCTGAAACTATCAATAGTGTTTAGCTCTATTTTATTACATAATGACATAAAATGGATATCAAATTCTGATATCTCTCCCACATATGACTCAATGATTGGGCATGTTGAAGAAGTTCCAAATGAGATAGAAATATCCCTTGTTGCACCCATACCCACAAACTATTGTGAAGAGTCTTTTATCGATGATATACCATCCACCCAAGGATCATGTCAAGAGGAGGCTCCTAAGGATAATGAAAGAAACTCTAAATCAATTCAAGATCAAGAGCCCCTATCCCTAGAGTTTCACCAAGAACTAAGAGACATCTTCCAAAACCATTTTAAACTCTAGAGATGTCCTTGATATCACTCCTGAGATGTTTCTTTTAGACGGGAATATAAACATTCTTCATCCAAAACAAGAGTCTCCCACTCTTGGTATTCCTACACAAGAGCAAACAACAATTGAGATTCTTGATTCTTATAGTGATTATGCATCATCGACATATTTTGAGTCAACATCAACATCCTTTGAAGCATATCAATAGATAACAATGTCATAGAACCAGAGCAAATAATTCATATTCCTAAATAGCAAGAACTCATAACAATATCACATGTTCATGAGAAGTCATATTCAGTGGCTATGGATCAGAGGATATATTATTAGGCAAAAGAATTAGGTATTGATAATACCTTCACAACACAAGGGGCAATCGTGTCTATAGCAAATATCAACATATGGGGCACAAAGAATCCTTATGATGAAAATATTTCCAACACTACGACTAGCCATATATTGAGTTATAATTCACCCATCATCTCATATTCAAATTGGGAACAACATAAAAAGAAGAATTCCTATCAAAGCAAGGAAAAAATCATCAAATAAAATGAAGCAGTAAAGCAAAAAGGAAACATCAAGTACGAATGGATACAAAAGAAAAATAAAGAAAATCATCCCTCAAAAGCTCCATTAGTCAAAGAAACTATGGTGAAGAATCAAAAAGTGAAATGTATCCATCAAAAGAGTCCTCAAATACAAAAGCAAAATTCTCAAGCAAGGAACAAAGTATATCCAATGGTTGGTCCTAATTCCATCAGAAAACTCCATTCCCACCAATCATTGTGCATCTTCCCAAGTTTGGAAACTCAAAGGTTCCAAACCATCAACCAATCCATCTCATATTTCTTCATACATGTCACCATACACTTCATTCATGATATACAATTCTTGCATTAACCATGTGTTGGTAGCTACTCTTCACGATAATGATTTTGAAGGCACTCTATCATGATGTGCACACATAGACAAGGTTAATTTCGGTATCCACAAGGTCAATCAGAGTTCTTCAAGGTTGCATTTAAGTGCTCATATCTTAAAAAATTACCTTCTTCAAGTAGGATATCACTAGCATGTTATGATAGTGGCCTCTACATCAGTTCCACCAGGTGGTTCAACATGAGGGTAAAACTTTCAAAAAATAAAAAAATAAAAAATCAAGAAAATAGTAAAAATAAAAATCATCCTCTAGTGAAAACGACTACAATGGTGCTTTGGGAAAGTACTATGATGAAAACCTAGAAAACATGTGTCATGAGTATAATTGAGCATCTATATGATCCTTCGTAGATAGAGGCATCTCATCCTTGTCACAATAAATCCATTGTTCCCTCTATCCATCCAATCTAGATTTATCTAGATATTCCACTTTATCTTGATCTTGAAAAAGATTCAGCATATACTTCAACTCTACTCATGGAAAATTTTTGATATGCTCCTTACCATTTTATCTCATGAAGTCCTATATCAAATAGCTAGCATGATAAAACTCTGGAAAGCTTTTCACATATACATTTTTTATCTTGGTTATCCATTGCATTATTAAGAATTGCTAGACACTAGGGGCAGGTTATTGCACTCTTGTTTTCAAATAACTCTTCATCCATTTCTTCTATCTCACAATGTGACATTAACATCATGATCTAGGTATTGTTTTCCTCAAAATTTCATTGAAAAATAAAAAAATATTCATAAAATCCCATCAAAAATCCAAATCACTAGCCCATGGCACATTTTGATAAGAATATGTTCCTTATCAAGCTTTATCTTTTATCAAACATCAATCCAAACAATC
This sequence comes from Sequoia sempervirens, assembly GCA_007258455.2. Taxonomy (NCBI): domain Eukaryota; kingdom Viridiplantae; phylum Streptophyta; class Pinopsida; order Cupressales; family Cupressaceae; genus Sequoia; species Sequoia sempervirens. Next base: position 561,318,446 of record VDFB02058242.1, read on the forward strand.
CATATCAGTTGAATTTACCTTACACTTTAACGTCATGTCAACTCATTCCAACAAACTTTGTTCCAAACCGAGCTTCAAAATCTTGATCAATCTTATCCAATCAATCCATCATCATCTCAGGATATCCTTCTTGATCCTCATGTTTCTTAACACTATCCTTGCACTGTTGTGTATCATCATCAATTCATCAATCAAATCAATAAACCCTAGCATGGTTTTCAGCAAAATCCCAAAAAAGATCACTAAAATCACCATATCCATACACTCATCAAAATCATGCAAAAATTCCGAAACATCTAAAACAAATCAAAATCCCTAAAAAGGTTGAACACTGAAAATCCAAAAAGTACTACCTTATTGAACTACATCGTCTTTGAGCTTGAATGTAGGCAAGGCCATCATTTATGTGCCCCCAAGACACCCTAGGTTAGTCTTTTAGGAGTACATCATAATAAACTAGAATCTCTCAACTGTTCATCTCTCATTGTCAATAAGTTGAGTTAGTCGAATTGCGTGGTCTCTATGTGTATAATGTAGGCAAGGCTTATCTCTGATCAGCCCCTAAGGCCCCTAGGATAGGTCTTTAGGTTAGGTTCTTGGTCAAAACTCAAAAAATCTCTAAACATCTATATAACTTCTAAAATCCCTAAACATTGGAAAATTGAAAATCCAAAACCATTAGAAACTCTTGAAAACTCTTAAACACATCAAATATCTTGGCGAAAACCCTAAACAACCTCAAATAGCTGAAAAACAAAACATCCACATAAACTTTCAAAAAGACCAAAAAAAAAAAGCCTCAAAATATTTTCAAAAATACCAAAAACATTGAAATATTCCAAAAACTCCAAAAACCCATCCATCCCATCTTGCTTTCACCTAAAATAAACCTTCATCCATAATAAATCAATCGTCATCTTCAACCTTTGGTAAAACAAGTAGAAAAAAAGTGTCGCAAGTTGTAAAGTGAGAACCTAAGTGTCAAAATCTAAAGTCTAGATCATAGGTAAATGTGTCAATGAAGTTTGTATTAGTGGCTCATCATAGCATCATCATTCTAAATCAAACCATTTGATCAACATGTCCTAGGATGTATCCTTCATGCAATGCACATTAGTATCAAAAATCACCTTAGCTAAATTAAACTAGGAAAGAGATATAGATAACACTAACTATTTGTCTTTAGTATTTTCTTATGATTTATCTTAATGGCACATTCCAAGGACCTCTTGATGGTGTCTATCAAAATGATGTAGAGAGAAAGGAATGGGGGATTGATCATTATCTTTAATTTTTTGTTCTTTTAGGTATTCTTGTAAAATAATCTTGGTGCATACTTGCTTAGTTGTGTGTAGGGAAGTTGTTTGGAGTAGATTGTTGACTACAGCATATGGTTTGGTTCGATATATTCTAAGCTTCTAAACTACATTCCAATGAGGTTTTCATATTTCAAGGTGTGAACAAGAACTATCCTATATATTTAGAGATTCAAAGTCCATTACACTAGATACAATGCCATCCTGGTTATCAATACCTTTATGCATTGTGTTATGTGTTATATCAAAAATAAGGAATGATGAAAAATCCCAATCTCAAGATATGAGAAAATCATTATCATCATCATCTCTCATCACCATCATCTAATAAAGTCTTTTTGCATCATGGACTTGTTGGAATTTTTGAATCAATCTCAAAATCAATGGTCAATCCATTCATCTTATTCTTCTTATTCTTGTATCTTTACTAACAATTCTATCCAAGCATCAAATCTATGTGATCTACATCAAAATATACATGAGGCTACCCATAGCTGATGATTCTCTATACATCATGAAATTTGTCTACATCAATATCTAAGCTATCACGACAGTAATCTCTCTTTTGTTGGGGCACAATGGGGCATCTATATCATCTTGAGCTCAACAATCTAAAAAGTTGCAACTCTTATTCAAAAGCAACTTGAACTATTGAGCATCTCAAGAATAAGTATGATTTTCACCTATCATGAGACTGATCTGAACATTTTATTCTCCAATTGATCTTTTAAGGGGGAAACCAACCATATTTTTTTTGTATTAGATATCAAGAGAACAACAAATTACAAAGATGCCAGCTTGCAGATCTATCTCATCCTTCTACCCCCATTACAAAAATTACATAAAATCCAAGCTCCCCGATTACTTAGCTTGACTAACCATTGCAACACATGAATGTTTGACTATTACATTACAATATATGTCACCTGCGTCTTGGATCTTTCAACCTCAATAAGGAACCTGCAGCTTCGATCTCTTCCCTGGTGAAATCTTCGATGCTGATTAATGAAGGAACATCCTCCTCCTGACTGCTTTTGTTCACCTTCCCATTAAATTCTTTTTGAAAGACTTCTAAATCCCTAAGGAAAATCTCAGTTGTGTGCTGCCATCCATGCCCAAAGCTGACCACCTGTAGGTTGATAGGGATTGTGCCATCCTCGAGCAATTTTAGAAATTTGCACTTGGAAACGTTTATTATCATTGAGACCTGTTATCACCGTTGCCACAGCCAAAGGTTCCTGAAGCTGAAACTTCCCACCTGCTACCGATGTTTGAGCAAACTGCTGAAGCCTGTTTGAGCACAGAGGATCCAACTTCCACTGCCAAAAATCCCTTGCTGTCTCAGTCCACCAATAAAGTGCCCAGTCAATCCAATAGTTCCCAGCTACCCTACCAAAAGTTCCAAGCCCATACAAAAAGAAAACAACTTCATGTCCTTAGTTTGCTGCCTCCTCACCGCCTGTTGGCTCCTTCATACCCAAAAGAACCTCTGCTGATTCAAATTCTTCTAATTGTGCCTCTCTTGCAACCTTTTTATTGAACTCTTTTTGAAAGATAACCAACCATATTTTGATTATATTGATATCAAATCATCTAAAAAATGGGTATGTGCAAGATCATCACAGAAAAAACAGGCCCTTAACGGCAAAAAATTCAAAAAATCAAAGTTAGGAAACTTGATGTAAAAATTTGAATAAGTTATCTATATTATTTCAAAATATGTAAGAATAGAATCTATAAAAAATTGAATGTAGTTTCTAAACTACTAGGTTTTTAAATCTATTTGGTGAAAATTTGAAATTTTGTAGGAAAAAAAAATAAGTAGGTGTCTACACCTAACCACAATAAAATGATAATATTTTTTTATAAGATTTTAAGTATAAGTAGAGGACTCATGTCCGGATGCATATTTTTTGTAATTTTTTTCCATGTAAATAATTAATTATGAACTTTTAATACAACTTTTAAAAATAAAAAACTTGTATGTCTAACCACCTTAACTTGGTCAAAACTTTAGGAAATGCAATTTTTATTTTTTTTATCCTATAGTATGCAAAGCATAGAATGTGACCCATGTTTTAAATTGAAAAAAAGTGATACCATTTGAAAGCTATAGATGTTTTTCAATCAACCTATCAATCAAGACTTTAGTCATAATTCAAATAGAAAAATAATAATAATAATGTATTAAATTCAAAGTAAAGAATAATTTATATTGGTGGAAAGTTGAGAATCTCCTTTAAAAACCCTTTTCATTTCATCAATTCTAGGTAAAAAAAAAGTTGTTAGCCACATACCCTACACATACCCATCATATTGTCACTTTTTTGCCCATCATGATCTTGCACATACATAAATTTTGCTCCTAGCCTTGCTAGGAAATCTGGATCAATTTAGCAAATCATTAATCATTGGGATATATATTTCCCTATCAATCCTTTTTTTGTTCATATCTTGACAACACTATCCTTGCATTGTTGTGAATCCTCAATAATGTTATCAATCAATCAATTAGATCAATCCACTTTAGCTTGGCTATCAACATATCAAAGAGATCATCAATATGTATTTTTGTATCATCATTAGCAACAAATCAGCATTAAAATCAACATTAGTCTTTGAACCAATGCAACAAGTGCATTGCTTCAAAGAGGTGCAAAATGTAGACACCTAAAAATGTCTCGATGGATCACATTGGCTAACTAACATCATTTCATCCTCAAACCAATCCTCTTTTCACTTCTTTAATTAAATAAGCCTATTTATTTAATTAAATGCCTCATTTTCACCTATTAATCTAGTTGACCTAATTGGGTTAATTCACCCCCTCTCACAGTGACATTTCATCCGATTAATTAAATAATGAAAATTATTTAATTTTAACCCTAAGTCCTCTTATTTAATTGAATAACCTAAACTATTTATTTAAATATCATATTTGCATCTCTTTTTCATTAAATAAATCAATAATTTAATTAATATCCTCGCATTCCTCATCTTACACAATCAAATTTACTTTTAATTAACTAAATTGCTAATTTACCTCTCATACACTTCCATAGGGAATATTCCAAAGGAATATTCTCCTATTTTCCTTCAAAAAAAGGTAATGATTACTCCAAACAAACTTTGAAACAACTTTTTAAAATTGTTGCAAAGTGTGTTTGTTTGCATGATTATGAGCCCTTTATCTTTTCTTGATCCATGTGATCTGATGGCACCTTCAAATTTTGCAAATTTGAAGTGCCCATGATGAAAAAGTTGATTTGCACACTCAGAAATGCACCTCAAAAATCTTCCCTAGTGACCTACTTTCAAGGGTCATAAATAGGATCCAATTGAATTTCATGCCAAATCCCTTGGAGACCATACTTATTTGTTATATGTGAACATGTATGCTATATTTCAACTTCCTATGATGATTTTTGACAAAGTTTTGGAATACAAAGTTGGAGGGTTCTGGGACATTTTGTTGTTTACAAACTCCCAAGACTGTGAAGTGGCCTCTTGTACTAATTGATATTTCACAGCTAGATGATCACCATGGAAAATGGATTTGTGCTCTGCATTCCCCTCATATTCATATGCTCCTTGGTTCAGTTCCAAAGTCTTAGGATCAAGTTTGATATTTTTACCAGTTCAAAAGTAAATGCAATTTACATTGTTTTTACATATGCATATCTAGAATGTTTCAAGGAGGTCAAGTTTGACCCTTAATATCTTGTGATGAATGTGGTTTGAAGGAAATCCCTCTTGCACACATACTCAATGGACCTAAACGATCTAGTGTTTCCAGTGGTCACCTCACAAAAGTTGATTTGATAATTTTTCAAGGAGGTGACTTGGTGAGCCCTAATTGGTTTTTGACAAATGTAGTTGCAGAAATGTTTGAGTAAGCCAATTTGGTATTTAATATCTTACATCTCAGTATGAATTCTACCCAGTTGTTTGTTGCACTAAGTTCTTGGGTCAAATATTTGCATGCTTGTGTATTTTCATGGCTCCAGGAGGTTATTTGACTAGTTTTCTAGGGCAATTCTAGAAGCTACTAGGCTAGTTTTGATCACCATGCAAATATGCTAGAAAGAAAATTTTAATGAAAAACCATTTGAAATTTTTCATGCCAAATGCATTTAGAGGCAGCCTCAGATCAATTCAAGGTAAAAATTGTTTCAAAACAAAAAAAATAGTTGGGCCCACAAGGGGACCTGACATGTGTCACAAAATTAGATGGAGCTTCTATTGCAATTGAGAGTTTTCAAAATTGCATGCTTTCATGTATAATCCCTAGGAATATGGGTGTTGTTTCATGTTTGTCAGAGGACTACAATAACCAACATTTATACCAACAATTTGATTTGGCTTAGGCTATATGTGAAGTGTAGAGACATAAGATGACACTCCTTTGATTTACCACAAGTATGGTTAGCCTTGATTGCACTCAATCCAAAACGTAGAAATAAAACATATTTTTCTTTTGTAAGAAACTACAACAAGGTTAAACATGAAATTTCAACCTTCTTCTCCTTGTAATATATATTGGCATTGGTATCACCAAGGGAAGAACATAAGGATTTTTTTAAGATCATGGCTTGATTTGGCAGAAGAGTGGAAATATCATTGAGTGTAGAAATGGATGATGTTATCGAGATTAGTAAGTCTTTCCCATTTCATGAATAGTCATAAAATGCATAAAATAATCATGACATGGTTGGTGCTACAACTACCCTATTTTCTTCATTTGGATTAGTTGGGGAAATGTGGAATTTCATTTGAGGTTGTAGTCACAATTCTTTTTGATAGATATGTGTATAAATTATGGAGTCTCTTTTACAAGTTTGAGAAAGCTTTATAGCTAAAGGGAGTGCATGGGATGAGAAAGAGGATCTAGCTAGATATTTTAATCAATTAAAGAGGTTATTTTTAAAGATAAGTTTCTACTCAAATTTTCATATAGTCATATGTTCTCTCATCACTTGCTCCACCTGTTGTGCCATGTTATATTGTTGAAGCCATTGCCAGATCCATTAGCTCAGCAATAGAGTTGGCATATATTGCAGCAACATGGTGTGCTTATATGGTTGGACATTCTCTTCTTCATATTCCACAATTTTCATTTAAGAGTGAGGGAATTTGGTAGACATTAGTTGCATGTTTTGTGCAAGCATCATAGCTCCATTTTCAACAACATAAGAGTGGAAGCAAAGGATTAAGAGGTGGTGTTTCACTTGGATAAACATGGCATAAAGTCATAACAATATTTGATCTTGCTTGGTGGTTTGAACTGTGACATGATACTAAAAAGGAAAATTTTACACAAGCCTAGAATGGTTAGGGTTTCTTCATTATATGGATACACACTTACATCTTATGGTCATGGTTCAATATTAGAGTGATTTCCAACTAAGCCTAGGTTTGAATGGGCTGCACTTAGGGTGGATAACATTCATCAAATTCTTTGTGCAAACTTGGAATCATGGAACTACAAACAAAGGATGGGTTTCCAATAGTTGAAACATTCAAAGGCACACCAAGTGAAACTGATGCAGTGAATTCTTATGTGATATTTTGATTGGGAATTGGAACTATTTTAAAGCTTTTGTAGTGAAGAGGGGTTCATAAGATGAGGCAACGCAACTTGAGAAGGTTCAAGATCATGAGAAGAAGGATTTGTGGGTTTGTAAATGAATACTATGAGGAGTGGTACATTTGGTGACCTCAAATTACATATTACACTTTGTATGGCACTTCAATGCATAGTTTTGAATTTCAACACTTTAATGTTTGAGGTGTACTGCTATGTGGTTTTCGAGCCATGTGAGAATTCATAAGTGCTCAATGTGTTTTTTTTATTGCTTGTGGAAAGATTCAAAGTACATGGCTTTGATGAATAGAATATGGGGTTTCACGTTGATCATTTTGGTCCTTCGTATGATGCCAAAAAAGTCAAAGTGGGGTTACAAAAGGAGAATCAAGTTTTCCCCGCTAGCCCGTGAGGGTAGATGTTGATGTCAACACAACATAGCGGGGGAGTAGGGAGTAATAGGATTTTCTTGCTAGCCCGTGGGATTTGGTGATGCAATGTGAAAATGAAATGGGAGAGCGGGGACTGATAGAAAGGTTTATGGTGGGCCTTGTGAGAAAATTAAAAAAGCAATGGAAAATTGTTAATTACTTGACATAAAATATTTAACAACCTTCATTTTAAAAAAGTCAAATTTTAAATGATGTGAAAAGTGAAAGGCATGGGTAAACACATTACTTGCCCAATGTTTTAATATTTGGGGGCCTTCATCTGTTTAAAAAGGAAAAAGCATTAAAATAGTAAAATCAAAGTATTTCCCAATAAACAATGTGGGGGTTTCAACATTTTAAAATTAGAAGGAAGGAACATTTTAAATATAAAGAAAAATAAGAGGGGAGGCACAGGTAAAATCTATTTTTCCCAATAAATTATTTTCTTTAAAATCTTTACCCCTTAAGAAGTTGTGAGGAAAAAATGGAAAGGCTAAAGAGTGGGGCATAGTGAGAATTAAAAAGGTTAAATGGCTCCACTATAAAGGTTAGGGTATTTTATTTGTTGGAGGTGAAAGGGGAAACTGTAGCCAAGCAAAGAAAGGGAAGAAATAAAGCTTTCATGGAAAAATAAAAATTATTTGCAGCTATTGAGAAAATAATTTTAAAGAGGACCAATAAAATAGCATGGTAAATGAACAAGTGAAGGAGTTTTTCTACAACAGATGAAGGTGAGTGAAATATTTTTCACGGAGGGCTTCTATTTTTTTACAAATAGATATTTTTAAGTGCAGGGCATAGATGAATGATGGCTCATCATGATGGGAATAATTTTTTATTTGAGGGGAAGTGAATGCGAGAGGTGTGAACCAAGGTGTAGATTGAAGATTTTTCAAGTGCTGGAAGAAGTTACTGATCAATGGAGCTGAATTTTGCCAAGTGACTGATGGAGATCTCCATTTAGGGTTCAATTGGTGATGGGTTTCATAAAGAAATTTGATCTGAGGGTTCTCTTCTTCTATTTAGAGTAATTTCTATCTCTTTTGTAAGGGTTCTGAATTTTTGTAAGGGGTTAGGTAGATAGAAAAATGCTAAATCTGAGTCACAAAAAGAAGATGTGATTGTAATGTTTTGATTTCATGAGTAAATATAAATCAATTTGTGCAAACAAAGCATGAATTTCATCAAATTATCTCAAAATTTGTATACTTTAAATCATATGAATCTAATATAAAAGGTATTTTTGAGTTTTTCATCTCAATTTCCTTGAGATTGTGTTGTTTGTTCATAGTTCTATTTCAAGGAAATAGTTAAATCACTTTGAGTGGATAATTGTGATTTCAAGTGTGCAAGGTGGATCTAGAAGAAAAATTTTGATGACAAGAAGGGTGGATCTTTTAGTGAAAGGCATTAGGATTTTTGAATCCATTGGTTGAATTTTATTCATTGATGATATTTTCTTTAGGATTCTAGATTTGACTCTATGGCCAAGAATTAGGCACTGATTTGTCATTTAGCTAAATGAATTTTGAGAAGAAAATCATTAATTCAAAATCATTTTAATTTTTTTTGTTGGGTTTAGTTTTAGTGTAAGATTCTATTTCCCAATTGTTGAGTGAGTGTTGAGATACCAAAATATAGCCAGGTTTGAATTTTTCAAGATTTTCCTTGGTATATTTTAATTGGGAAGTATCTACTATAAAATGAAATGTATGTACATAATTGAAATAAGTCTTTAGGCATTGTGAAGGGAGACACACATTGGTCCTACAAAACTAGAAGTGTAGGAGATTTCAGTCTTTTTGACCAAATCTTGTTCGTTGGCCAAATCCATCTCTGATTCTGACCATTAGAAAGTGGCTATTCTTTATGACTCATTGGATCTATTGATTTGGGAACCAATAGATTGGTGACTCTACTAGGGGTGAAATTTGAAATTTGGTTGCAAACTTTCCTATCAAAGAGTCATTAAAATATTGAAATATTATTTGTAACTAGAGGTTGAAGTTTCTAGAGTCTTATTTTTCCATCTGAGTCACCAATAGATTGGCGACTCCGCTGGGGAGTCAATTAAAAAATTCAATCAGTATGTTGATTTTTAGTTTTGGGTGAGATGATCCAAGGACCTGCATACTTGAAAGTGATTGTTGCAACATTTCTAGTGTATTCTTGAAGTCTAGTGCTCTACTGGTTGAAAGAACTCATAAATATTTAGATCTTGGAAGAAGCTTTTTGCTGCTTGAAGATATTTTCCTCTTTCAAAGAGGTGATGACTCTAAATAACATTTTAAATCATCAAAAGAGTTGGTTGCAGCAATTCTCAAGTATTTTTCTATTGCAATATTTCTATATGAAGGTTTTCAACAAAGGTTCTAGTTAATATTGTCCCTTATTTAGTATTTTGAGATACTAGTAGAAAGGGAAATGAGAAAGTAGGATATTCTGAAAAGGATATTGCGAAGAAACTACCTGTAGAGGAAATAAATTTTATTTGCAAATATGTATTGTTGTCCTAGTTCTCCCTCTATAAGTTGTAATATCATGCCTAGAACACAGTCATGTCCTCAAAGAATGGTGTTCACTAGTGAAAGATATGACCATATGGATTTTAGTAAAATCCAAGGTTACCCAAATTTTGTCCCAAGAAGAATTAATGAATGTTTGACCAAGTTTAGAGGAGATCTTGAAGAATCAACATCACAACATGTATAGTGTTTTCTTGATGTGATGAAAGACTGCCAAATAGTTGAAGAGGATGCTATCATGAAGTTTTTTTGTAAGAACTTTCAAAGATACTATTCAATACTAGTTTTCTAGTTTACCAATACATTCCATATGTCCATAGCAAGAGCTTGAGAAACTGTTCATGGATGAGTGTGGTGAAGTGAATGATGAATGCTTGACTGAAGAAAGAAGTCTTCATACCCAAGAAGAATATGAAGAGAAATATGAAAATAAGGTTGAACCTATGTCACCTATTGATGCATTATATGATGTAGAAATATTTGAAGGTGAATCCTTTTATGATTTTCATGATAAATTAATGAAGATTTTGTTTCCTAACCAACATTAAATAGACTTGATGAATCATTTTGCATTGATTTTTTTTGTGAAATACTTGAGCCAAGTCTAAGTACCATGCCACCTGATTTGAAGCCCCCTAACCTTGAGTGCATATATTGGGGTGATCCCACAAAGCTAGTTTACAATTTCTGGGAGATTCTAATTTTTGCTAAAATCACATAATTTTAGAAAATATAATGATTTAAGTCTTAAGAATTTCCATTTAAATCATTCCAATTGTAGAGGGTTTGATCAAACTACCTTAGATCAAACCCCTTTGGATAAAACCTTGCTAGTTTTAAACCATACCTATAACAGAGTCTCCTTTACACCTATCAAAATGCTAATAGAAAACAACTTTTGATTTTCCTTTTAGGTGATCAAATGAATTCATTTTTAAAAAATTATATGTATTCCTTATTATAAGCTTCCCAAAAAGTATAATTTTAATAAAATTTGATTTTATTATTATACTTATTTTTTATTTCTTGTGAATGTAGATTTTTCACTGAAAATTGAGCTCTATGTTCTACACATGTGGAAAAGTAGAAGATTATCAAAAATATAAGTGCACTAGATATTGAGGTCCTTGATCCAACAAAAAAAAAGGAATTTTGATACATACAAAAAAAATTATGTGTTATATAGTCTACCTAGTCCGAATTGTAACTAGTTTGACTTCGAAAATTGATTAAGGAAAAAAAATTCAATAAAACACTATGAAACCAATTCTAAGCACTATATATTGTAGTTACAAATCTAAATTCGAAAAAAATAGAAATTTATCCTTCATGGAAAAAAATTTGTGTTATATGGTGAGCATCACTCCTTAAAAATGGTTTTTACTTTTAAAAACTAGCTTTTGAAGGAGATGGAAAAGGAAGTGCAATCTAATTCCAAATTTTTTGAAAAAATATATTTAGAATCTACAGATAAAATGTCACAAATCACTAGTTTGCATCATCTTCAAATTCCTCACAGTTTAGCCAATATAGATGTCCGTAGGTGAAGATTTAGTTAGAAAAAATTAGTTCAGTGTCTAGTTTGGCTAAAAATTATAAACTAGTATTGTGGGATCACCCATCTATGGCTTTTAGTAATTGAAGAAATGATAAAGTAGTTTGGAAGTGGTTTCCTAACTAGACTATGTGATGGTACCCTTTCCAGAACTGATGAAATAAATTTAGATGGTATAGAAGAAGACAATGATAGTGCATCATGTAGTGATGAGAGTCATGTTTTTGAACTACCCATGGAGAAAATACATGCATAAGAAAATTGCAGCCATAATGATGAAAGACATGATGAGATAAATGAAACATCTGAATTTTCTTCTATTGCTCTGAAAATACAAAAATACAGAGAATATTTTTTGTAGCGAATGAAGGCTACAATGATGTAGATGATACTGAAAGTATTTTCTCTTCTATGGACTTTGAATATATAGTTGAAGTTAATGCTAATTCTAAAGTTTCATATCTTCACATGATGAGAACAATAGTGTTGTAGATGGAAGTTTGCAACCAACTGAAAAACATTCTTGTTTGGGTGATCAAGATGATTAAAATTCTATTTGCAGCCCTAGTGACTATGATTAATCTCATGAGGAAGAGGTAGAATTAATTTCTTCAAGAGGAAAGTGATCCAACAAGGAAAATGATGATAACATTTCTAAAGGCTCACAAGAGCATGATGATGGATATGAATTGAACAATTTTTTGAAGAAGAGGTGTGGGGACAACAGTGTTATCGTACATTTGGTTATGCCTCTTCTATAGGTGTTGAGTGTGGCATTGATGCAAGTATTCAAGATGAGACAAAGGAGCCTTATAATTTGAGAAATGCTTCTGAGAATGTTAGTAGATCAACTACAAATGATAAAGTATGCAATGAATTTTAGTTAGCAAGATCATCCACAAGTAGTTGTAATGAAGAAACAAATGATGGTTTTCAGTTTGACAATGAAGAGTGTAACTCTGATGATTGTTGTAGTAGTATGGACAAAGAGAAGGGTATGCATGCAAGAGATTTATTGAATGAATCAGTTCAAGTAGTTGATTGTGTAGAGAATTTATGTGTGGGTGATGTAAGTGGTGAACATGGAAATCTTTTCTTGTTTGACTCTTCACCTTCTTCTATTTCTTTTTCTAACTTTAAAGTTATCACTAAATGTCTACATGATGATAGCATTGATATAGTTGTACATGAAAATGAAAATGTAGAGATAAACATTGGTACAGCTAATGACAGTCCTTATGATGAGTTTGCACTTGAAGAATGTGATTGTGTCAATCACATGGATGCATATGAGGACCTCTTTTCTGGATCTACAACTCACAATCCTTCTCATGAGTAGTATGATTTAGATCCTTATCTTGAGGCAGCATGAGGTGATGTTTATTTTGATACTTCTTGCATTGATGAATGTGTTTTGAACACTCGTCATGATGAATTTGTTGCAAAAAAAGTTTTTGAGTCATATCAACTAGCACTTGAAGCTTTCTTGTGTGATAGCATGATTAATGTCGATGATCTTGTCCATGAACATGAAGGGAAGAACATTGTTTGGGATGTTTGTGCATTCTCTAAATGCTATGATTTGAATGTGGATAATAGACATGTGGATGTTGATAAGTCTTGTTTTTTAAAACTTTGAGGCATATGATAATGTGATGGGGCAGTGTTGTTGGGATGATGAAAAAATCATCTGTGATGCAATTTAGTTTGATGAGTTACAAATGTGTGAGCATTCTTTGCTTAATACATAGGAGGATTGCATAATGTTGTTAAGGCATGATTTCTTTTCTGAGCCTAATCATTATGAAGGGGTTAGTAAGTGTGATAATATTATATCTTCATATTGTCTTAATCATTGTCTTCATCATTGTCCTCATATTGTGTCACTTTCCACAAAATTAGAAGATTAAATGGGTGGTAGTGATGTGGCCTATGTGATTTGGTTGTCATGTAACAATAAAGCTAAACATGGAGCAAGTTCTCACTTGTTCAAAGGCAGACTAACAATTGTTTTTGCAAAAATGAATTCGCTTATATTGTGGTGTAATAGAGGAAAGTATGGATTAAAAGAGATCAGCTCTTTTAATAGATTAATTTTTTACAACAGTAAGAATTGAATTCCCTTTTTCATTTGGTGCCCTAGGGCCACCAAATGAGGTTAAACAATTGAAATTAAAAGACTTTGTCACCCAATGGTCTAGGCACTTGGTCTACTCTTCTAGAAGATTATAAGATCTCACTCTATTCACTACGGAACAAATGTCCCCAAAAAGAGCCACTAATGGAACCTTCAAATTTTGCAAATTTGAAGTGCCCATGATGAAAAATTTGATTTGCACACTCAAAAATGCACCTCAAAAATCTGCCCCAATGACCTAATTTGGAGGGTCATAAATTGGAACCAATTGACTTTCATGCCAGATCCCTTGGTGAGTGTACTTATTTGTCATATGTGAACATTTATGTTAGATTTCAACTTCTTGTGATGATTTTTGAAAGGGTTTTTAAATGCAAAGTTGGAGGGTTATGGGACTATTTTACTATTTGCAAACTCTCAAGCCTGCAAAGTGGTGTCCTATTCAAACTGATATTTCATAGTTGGATGATTGTCATGGAAAATTGATTGGTTCTCTACATTCCCCTCATATTCACATGCTCACTAGTCCATTTCAAGAGTCTTAGGATCAAGTTTGATATTTTTACCAGGTCAAAAGCAAATAAAGTTTGCTCTATTTTTACATCTACAGTTCTAGAATGTTTCAAGGAGGTCAAGTTTGACCCTTAATATCTTGTGATTAATTTGGTTTGAAGGAAATCCCTTTTGCACACATACTCAATGGACCTAAATTATTTATTTTTTCCATTGGTATCCTCCCAAAAAGGTGATTTGATAATTTTTCAAGGAGGTGACTTGGTGAGCCCTAATTGGTTTTTGATAGATGAACTTGTAGAGATGTTTGAGTAACCCACTTTGGTATTTAATATCTTACACCTCAGGATGAATTCTTCCAAGATATTTATTGCACTAGGTTCTTGGATCAAATCTTTGCATTCTTGTGCACTTTCATAGCTCTAGGAGGTTGTTTGACTAGTTTTCTAGGGTGATTCTAGAAGCTACTTGGCTAGTTTTGATCATTGTGCAAATATGCTAGAAAGAAAATGTTAATGAAAACCCATTTTGAACTTTTCATGCCAGATGCATTTAGAGGTAGCCCTAGATCAATTCAAGGTAAAACTTGTTTCAAAATGATTTATTTTGTTAGGCCCACAAGGGGACCCGACATGTGCCATAGAATTAGATGAAGCTTTTATTACAATTGAGAGTTTGCAAAATTGCATGCTTTCATGTATAATCCCTAGGAAGATGGGTGTTGTTTCATGTTTGTTAGAGGAATGAAATAACTAACATTTATATCAACAATTTGATTTGACTCAGGCTATATGCAAAGTGTAGAGGCAAAAGGTGAGACTCCTTCGATTTACCATAAGTATGGTCAGCCTTGATTGCACTCGGTCCAAAAGGCATCAATAAAACATATTTTTCTTTTGTCAGAAACTACAACAAGGTTAAACATAAAAGATCAACCTACTTCTCCATGTACTATATATTGGCATTGGTATCACCAAGGGAAGAACAAAAGGAAGTTTTTAAGATCATGGCTTGATTTGCCAGAAGAGTAGAAATATCACTGAGTGTAGAAATGGATGATGTTGTCAAAATTAGTAAGTCATGCGCATTTCATGAACAATCAAAAAATGCATCAAATAATCATGACATGGTTGGGGTTGCAAGTACCCTATTTTATTCATTTGGATCAGTTGGGGAAATGTGGAATTTCGCTTGAGGTTGTAGTAACAATTCTTTTTTGATAGAGATGCATTTAAATTATGGAGTCTCTTTTACAAGTTTGAGAAAGCTTGATAGCTAAAGGGAGTGTATGGAATGAGAAAGAGGATCTAGCTATATTTGAAGCAATTAAAGAGGCTACAATTTTTAATGAGAAGTTTCCACTCAAATTTTCATATAGTCATATGCTCCTTCATCAGTTGCTCCACCTATTGCACCATGTTATATTTTTTAAGGCATTGCCACATCCATTAGCTCAACAATACAATTGGCATATACTATAGCAACATGGCGTGCTTATATGGTTGCACATTCTCTTATTCATATTCCACAATTTTCATTTAAGAGTGAGGGAATTTGGAATACATTAGTTGCATGTTTTTTGCAGGCATCATAGCTTCATTTTCAATAGCCTAAGAGTGGAACCAAAGGATTAAGAGAAGGTGGTGTTTCACTTGAATAACCATGGCCTAATAAATTCATAACACTATTTGATCTTGCTTAGTGGTTTGAACTGTGACATGATATTGAAAAGGAAAATTTTACACAAGCCTGGAAGGGTTAGGGTTTCCACATTATATGGATGCACACTTACATCTTGTGGCCACAATTCAAGATTAGAGTGATTTCCAACTAAGCCTAGGTTTGAATGGGCTACACTTAGGGTGGATAAAATTCATCAAGTGCTTTGTGCGAACTTGACATCATGGAACTACAAACAAAGGATAGGTTTTTGGTAGTTGAAACATTCAAAGCTTCACCAAGTGAATCTGATGAAACAAATTCTTATGTGATATTTTTATTGGGAATTGGAACTGTTTTAAAGATTTTGTAGTGAAGAGGAGTTCATAAGATGAGGCAGCGCAACTTGAGAAGGTTCGAGATCATGAGCAAAAGGATTGGTGGGTTTGTAAATGAATACTATGAGGAGTGGTACATTTGGTTCCCTAAAATTAAATATTACACTTTGTATGGTGCTTCAATGCAGAGTTTTCAATTTCAACACTTTAATGTTTGAGGTGTACTATTATGTGGTTTTTGAGCCATGTGAGAATTCACAAGTGCTCATTATGTTTTTTTTAATTATTTTTTGTGGAAAGCTTCAAATCACATGGCTTTGATGGGTGGAAGATAGGGTTGCATGTCGATCATTGTGGGCCTTCGTATGATGTTTCCAAAGTCAAAGAGGGGCTATAGAAGGAGAATCAGGTTTTCCCCACTGGCCTATGAGGGTAGATGTTGATGTCAACATAGCATAGATGGGGATTGAGGAGGAATAGGGTTTTCTCACTAGCCTTTGGGAGTTGGTGATGCCATTTGAAAATGAAACAAGAGAGTGGGGATTGATAGGAAGGTTTGTATTGGGTTCCAATCTCCTACAATGATCTCATAACTAGGATTTTACGACCATGATTCAAAGATTTGACATCTAACCTAAATAGTCATTGAACCATCATGAAGGTGCATTTAACTTGTCAACCCAAGGATGTGAACTTGAAATGGTTCAACACTATATGTACACTAGGGGCTCATGTAGTCATTGCATTCTACAAATAAGAAACACAATGCTGAAAGTAGATTCTTAAAAAGTAAATAAAGAAAATACTGAACATCAACCAACAACTATGATGAACTGAAATGCGTCACAAAAATAAAATATCTAGGCAACAAACAAGAAACTGCTTTTTTTGCTTTGGTTGTAGGAATAGACATATAATGGACTTCTAGTGGCTGTAGAAATAGTCAATACTAGATTTCAAGGTAAGTATCAAATGACAAGTAATACTAAGCTAATGCTAAACTAACAAAACAAATTACTCACCAAGTGGCCCCCCTTGGATAAGTATCCTCTAAAATAAAATAAACTCAGACCTTTATTTACATTCACTATAAACCGTGCATACAAAGAGTAATGTATTTGTATCACTGAAATGCAAGTACAATGTAGAATCAAGTAACTCCAAAGAAGGAGCATCAACTTATTTTTTATACTACAACTAACAGGGCAGTCAACTCTATGATTGGGAGGACACCATTTAGGGAAAACATGGGGAAGTGGAGTAGAGGTTATTATGCGTGCATGGATTCTGGTCAGAAATGCATGTCAAGTGTAGATCCAACACAATAGTAATGCCCATGCATGCTCAATCATTAAGGTTCACTACAAGGCAGTTACATTCAGTTGCATGAAGAATCTCTTCTACCGGTTGCCTTTGACCTGGAGTGGCTTCTCAGCTAGATGTTATGGTGCATGCCCAGCTAGGGGTGTCTTCCATAACTTGAAGTATTTAATCTACAATCTAAGGTTAGTATGCATAATAATTGCACATCAATAACCACTCTAAGAAAAACTCATTAATTGTATGCAAAATCAACATAGATGACCCACATATTATGCCAAATATCATTAAAGCTTGTAGAGATAGGGTAATGTCGAATGTCAATGGTTTGAGGAAAAAATTATTTCAATGACAACATTTAAGCATTAAAATACATGACATCAATGAGAAAATAGACTATAGATTATACCCAAACTAGACCAAAAACTAGGCTCGTCACTCCCCCCAACCTAACATTTTGTTGGTCCTCCAGCAGGGGAAGATTTGTTCTTCTACTTGGTGAAAGCTCTAAAATTTGCAATTGAGAGTTGTCCAACATCAGTGGCTATAGTGCATGAGTCAGGATCCCAATAGAATCCTACCAATCTATCAAATATATCCCATCTTTTCCTTTCTGCGGCAATATCACTCTAGTAGAATCTGAAATTTGGAACAGGCCACATGAGCATGGGTGGCTAAAAAGTCATGAGAAGCCAATGTTGTCCTTGGCTTCTTCCAATTTGAATATGTCTGTCAATTCTTTTTAATGTTGCAACATAATTGTGGATGGAATGAGGCTCAACCTGTTTCAACTCATCTGTTAAACTATTCCATTTCTGGGATAAACATTTCCTCACAGTTTCCTCTTTTGCTATTTTTTTACCTCATACTCAGTGTAAAATTCCTCAATCCAAGGCATAATCCTATTACCATAGCTTGGTCTGAGTAGCATTCTATTCCATTCTCTATAAATATCCCTTGGGTTACTTGATTCAGCTCTAACATGCAGAGGGATATCATACTCTAATTTTTTATAAGTATTGTGTTGTTGTCCCCAACTAATTTCATTTTGCACCCAAGACATGAATTCTCTCAATTGAACATCTCCAACATACAATAGTGGATTCCACTCATGGTCCTTTGTGACAACATAATTATATAAATAAAATTAACATAACAAATTCTTCATTTCAGGGGAGGAAATCCTATAAGCATTGAAAAATTCCATAGGGGTGTCAATAGAAGGATTCAAACCTGAGGCAAGTCTTGATATCTTAAAAGAGAGATACTTCTCTCTCAAGAGTAGAGCATAGACCCTTGGGGGTTCTCTACATTCTAGAATCTTTGGCACCAAAGTTGCCATATCATCTACCCTCTACTTCAGGGTAGTGATTTCTACATTTTTCTCCTCAATTTCTTCATCCTTCTTTTGAATTTCTTCCTTTAACTTCTTTCAATTTGATTAGGACAGGGAAATGATAGCAAGAAAAGGGGTGATAAAGGGAAAGTATGATAGGAAGAATTGGTAGTTGAAGTTACTGTCAAATCACTTATGCAATCAACTCATTTTAAAATTCTAATGCAGCCTACCATGGTTTGACACATGGACAATAAAATATTTGCATCTTTTTTGTTTCCCTCCCCTCAACCTAAATTTGGACATGTGTCCACACATGTGAGATGGGAGTGGTGATTGACAAGCAATGATGGCATTTATGTGAATACCTATGCTAACGTATATTGATTAAATGAACACACTTAAAAGATGATTAAAGATAGAAATTAATGGGAAAATACCTGGATGTGTGGAAGATTTACTCCAAAGATCATGGATAAAGTAATGCTCACCTTGTTGGAAAATGGATTGAGCAATGAATGAAGATAGGGTGGAATGGAATGAGGTGGAATGAAGTGATGGAAGAGAGAGAAAGGTGGTATGGATGGGTGGATGGGTGGATAACAAAGAAATGGACTTCCACATAAGTGAAAGTATTTATTATGAAAAGTATGTACCTCAATTAGGCTTAAGGAGGGACACTAGGTCCACCACCTTCAACTACAGGAAGCTCTAAGTGCTTGGTGAATTGTTGTAGGAATTCTTCTTTAGAAGCTGGCTTATAATATAACTTGAGGTGATGACCATTGACAAGTAACTTGAACTTGATAGGGTCAATGGTGGTAAGCTGGATGGCTCCATTAGGAAATACCTCGGCAACCTCATATGGTCCTAGCCATCTCGTCTGCAATTTTCTTGCATTTTCCTAATATCTTGAATCATAGAGCAAGGCCCAATCTCCTAGTTTGAACTTCTTGTCTTTGATAAATCTGTCATGCCACTTGATTCTCTGATTTTGCACTACTTTTGTATGATACAAGGTTGCTCTCCTTATTTCATCCAAAGCATTTAGCTGCATGATTCTCTCTCTATGCTTCAGAAATGCCCATGCCTAAATCCATTGCAATTCGTAGAGTTTTGTGTTCAAATTCAATTGGCATCATAGTTGTCTTTCCATACAACAAATCAAATGGGATGAAGCATGTAGTTGTTTTCCATGTTGTCCTATAGGCCCAAATAGCTTCAGGTATTTTTTTCACCCAATATTTCCTATGGATAGCTACAGTTTTACTCAAAATGGCTTCAATTTCTCAATTGGTCACCTCAACTTAGCCATTAGACTAGAGGTGATAAGGAGTAGACTTTTTGTGCCTAATATTATACTCATTCACGAGTGCTGCAACAAGAGTTGATGTGAATTGTGGCCCTTGATCAGTCACTATTTCTCTTGGAACTCCATATCTTGTGAAAATCTCTTCATAAAGAAAATCTATAGCTTTGTTATCCTTTGCATGCTTCATGGCCTCAACTTCCACCCATTTTGTTACATAATCAGTGCATACTAATATATAAGACTTACTATTTGATGAAGGTTCAATTGGTCCCACAAAATATAATCCCCATTTGTCAAAGGCAGTGATCACTATCTAAGGGCACAATGGAATCTCATCAAATCTAGTTGGTCTGCCCATTCTTTGACATTTATCACATTTTTTGGTATACCTTCCTACATCTCTGTGGAGTGTTGGCTAGTAGTACCCTATATTCAAGATCTTCATTGTTGTTCTTTTGGATGCAAATTTTCCTCTACATGGTTCATTATGACATGCACACAAAATGTCATAAGTTTGATCTTCTCATGACATAGTCAAGTCCAGTATAAAACAAACATCCAACAATCCAAGAGAAAGGAAAAGATCTTTCAATGAGTGCCCTTTTCTCTTTTGGGGAGAAATGAGAAGGAACTCTACCTGTGACCAAGTAATTGGCTATGTCAGCATACCAGGATATTTGTACACTAAGGGAGAATAGATTCTCATCAAGAAAAGAGTCATTTATGGGTAGGTTGTCTTTTGACGTAGTCAGTCTTGAAAGAAAATATGCAACAACATTAGCTCTTCTTGGCTTATCTACAATAGTTATGTCAAACTCCTACACCAATAATAACCATCTTTCCAATCTCCCTATAATCAAAGGTTTATTCATGAGATATCTAATGGTTGCATGATCAGTGTGCACAAAGATTTGGTAGCCCGTTATGTAATGTCTGAATTTGTTTAGTGCATAAACTACGACCATCATTTCTTTCTTTATCATAGTATAATTGAAACAATGCAATTTTTTGTTGACAAAGTAGATAGCATTCTCAACAACTCCCTATTTTTGTCCTAAGACTGCTCCTATGGCATAATCTGATGCATCAGTGTGAATGTGGAAAGGAAGCTCCCAATTGGGTCCCTTAAGTACATGAGCATTTGTCAAAGTTGCCTTCAAAGCAAAAACTACCTTGTCACAAGCTTTAGTTCACTAAAATTTAGCATCCTTAGGGAGAAGGAAATACAACAGTGTTGCTACCTTACTAAGGTCTTTGATAAATTTCCTATAATATCCTGCATGACCCAAGAAACTTCTAACATCCTTCTATTTTGTAGGCATAGGAAGATTGGTGATTACCTCTAATTTTGTAAGATCTACTTGAATTCCCTTATGGGAGATGTAGTGGCCAAGAACTACACCCTCTTGCATCATCATAAACTATTTTTCACTATTTAAGGACAATTTTTGATCCTCACATCTTTGTAGGACCCTTTTGAGATTCTCCAATGCTTGATCAAAATCAACACCATAAGTAGTAAAGTCATCCATATAAAATTCCAATCAATTATGAGAAATGTCTAAAAATATACCAATGACTATCCTCTAGAAGGTTGCAGGTGCATTGTACAAGCCAAATTGGAGTACTAAATAGGAATAGGTTCTCCATGGATAGGTAAATGTGATCTTCTCCTAGTCCTCTGGTGCAATTTGGATATGGTTGTAGCTCCTGAATCCATCTAGAAAAAAGAATTATTACTTTCCTAGAAGTGTGTCTAAAACTTGATCAATGAAAGGTAAAGGAAAGTGATCTTTCTTGGTGGCAACATTAAGTTCTTTGTAATTAGCACAAACTCACCACTTCCCTCCTTCCTTGGGCACAATCACCAATGGAGACACCCACTGACTATCTAAAATTGGATGTGTAAATCCTATATCTATCAATTTCTACAGTTCTCCTTTCACAATTTCTCTTAGTGTAGGGTTAATCCTCCTTTGTGGCTATCTTACTGGAGTGCAATCATCTCTAATATAAATTATATGAGTACAAATTTTAGGATCCAGTACCTTCATGTCATGATAATCCCATGCAAATGTAGGCTAATGGGCTCTTAATAGATCTTCCAACAACAGTTGTTGCACTTCACTCAATTTATTATTAATATTCATATATTTTCCTTCTAACACCTGTACTTGTGTAGTTAATTCTACCAAGGTTTCTTGATTAACACATGGCACCTTTATTTCATTTGGAAGCAATGTATGGAACATACCTATTGTTGCAAGATTTATTTCTATAGGAACAATGTCTGCAAGAACAATGGCTATAGGAAGAACATTTGCAAGAAAAACATTTGCAGAAACAGTGGTTGCAAGAAAAATAGGCAGAATTGTGCTGACTGAAGTAGACGATGATGTGTCCTCCACTCCATAATGGTTCTGAATGATGTTAATCAACACCTCATCCTCATCTTGGAGCTACATGAAAGAGCTTCTTCCTAGCATCATAAGTTGCACCATAGAATTAACTTCTTCAGCCTCTTCACCAACTTGTGGCCATACAAAATCTTCTTCATCATGAGATGGTTGAGCAGGTGGATAAAGAATCAAAAATTTTAGTACTTGTTCCATTCAAAATGGTCATGTCACTTGATCAACATCCGATATAGGCATATTCAATCGCTAACCAAGGTCTTCCAAGCATAATGGGATACCCACCTAGTATGGCATCAGGAGAAAGAATCATAAAATTTGCTAGATATTCCTAGGAGTCTAGCACTACCACAAGATCCTCCACTACACCATCAAGCTTAACAGTAGAGCTATTTGTAAGTTGTAGGAAAGTAAGAGTAGATTTCATGCTTGCAATATTTAGTTGTTGTAGGATTTCTTTGGTCATTACATTGATTGCTACCCCTAAATCAATTAGAGCATTCTTCAGTTGAATCCCATTTATGACAACTGCTACCACAAGACTGCCTGGGTCATTATACTTCAGAATAGTCACTTTTCCCAACATGATATCAACTAGCTGGCCCACCACATGAACTATAGTTGGGTCTTTCTTCTTCCTTCCTAGATTCTTAAGACAAGCTTCCTTAATGTTTTTTCCATAGATTGGAACATCTTTTATGGCCTGAAATAGGGGTATTTGAACGTAAATTTGCTTTGGTTGATCTAGGATGTCAAACAGTAGTATGGACTCCTTTTCTTCCTTCTTCTTGGAAACTTCCAATCTTTGAGGAAATGGTGGTTCTTTCTCAGTTCATTTGGCTTGGACTGGTTCAGGACTTTTAGGTGCATTTGGCTGAATAGGATCATTTAGAGGCTCCTCCTCCTCTTCCATAGGAATCTCAATAATGATGGGATTGGAAGGGGCTAGTAGCTTGGTTCCTAAACGCAAATGTATATCACTTGCACTCATAGCATACACATGAAATTGGTTTGAATCAACAAAATATATAGGCTGTTGTTGTGGCTTATTATTAGGATTGGGTGTGGGTTGAGCTAGTAGCTGAGTTGGTTTAGGTGCATTAGGACTTAGATTAGTAGGTGGAGGCATTATAGCAAGTTTTGGGGGCTGAGAAAGTGGCTACTTGTAGGTAGTATTCTAGGTAGGCCATTGTTGCCTCCTCTCCATTGATTTTTTTGCTACAAATTTCCTGGAGGTGGTTGCTAGTGCCCTTGAAATTGCTACCAATTCCCCTAAGGTTGTTGCCACTGAGGTGGAGGACTATGATGGCTAGGCCAAGCATTTGGAGGGTTACTCCAAGGCTATGGTGGATATCCTCCATTAATAGGTGGATATGGGGGCTTCCATTGGTTGCTAGATGAATAAGAGTTAAAATATGGTCCAGCATAGGATAATGGATCTAGTGGCATACCTTGTTTTGGAGCCCAGGGCTTCTTTTGTGCAACATAGTAGACTTGGTCTTCTTCAATTTGAATTGGCTTGAGCTTAGGTGGAATATGCTTACTTTCCAAGTTAGCGACCATCTTACATTTGTAGTCCTTCTTTTGTCTGTAGTGAGGACAATACTCTATCAACATCATTTTTTCCTCCTCTTGCTTCTTTTTGGCCTGAAGTGTATCTAGCTGAGTAGCTATATTGTTAATGATATCTTGCTTGAAGTCTACCAGCAAATGAGTGATCTCCATTCTTGAAACTCCACTGGTAGTTGACTTACCCATGGATGATTGATAAGCTCTCCCTTTCTTTGAAGCTTCCCTAGAGTAATTCTGGCATATCTTCTTGATATCTTCCTAGGGAACTTGGGAGATATCTCCTCCTGCCATGAGGTCGAAAGCATTAGTGTGGCCATCATTGATTCCTCTTAGAAAAAGAAACTTTTGTGAGTCCTCATTAAGTGTGTGGTGTGGATATTTTTGCAGGAACAATAGAAATTTTCCACTGTAGTCTTCTAGGCTCTCATCTTCCTTCTCTTGCATCCTAGAAATGTCTCCTCCTCTTATGTCACTACCACTACAGTATTACTTGTACTTCTCAAGGAATTTTGTCTTCATAGCTTCCCAAGTTTTCACAGTATCTATGCCTAGGCTCATGAACCATCTTAATGCAGCCTCTTTCAAAGTGGTGGGAAATAACTTAAGCCTATGGGAATTAGTAGTATAATAATAACTCCTATAGAGTATGTCAAATTCAAATAAGAAGATATCAGGATCCTCTATCAGAAGTCTATAAAACTTGGGGAGTGCTGAGGCAGGAATGTTCTTAATGTTGTCAACTTCATTTTGATGGTCAATGGGGAAAGGAAAAGCTAGTTGGTTTTGTCTGTTCCCATTTACATCACCCATGCTTGCTTGATGTGGTTCAAAGACAAAGGGGTTCTCAAGCTAATTTTGATCTTCTAAGGAGACTTCAGAACTAGTCAAATCAAGATATGCATCTACAAAGGGGTGTGGATCTTCTTCTTCTTTGATAAGTCTTGGTACTCAACTAATTGGAATGGACAAGGATTATTAGGAATAAATATTCCATAAGCATCCCTTCTCCTTCCTCTATGCATATAGTATCACTCACTATTAGTTAGCTCACACAAAAAATTGGTAAAGAATCAAGAGGGTCATTACTTCTTATACGAGGATATGCTAAGAAAAAATTTCAAAGATACTATAAGAAAACTACCAATGACTCCAAAACATTCCTAGCTTGATACCATCCCCTACAACGATGCCAAAAATGTCAGCCTCCTACAATAATCTCATAACTAGGCTTTTATGGCCCATGATTCATAGATTGTACATCTAACCTAAATAGTCATTCAACCATCTTGAAGGTGCATTTAACTTGTCAACCCAAGGACGTGAACTTGAAATGGGTCAACACTGTATGTGCACTAGGGGCTCAAGTAGTCATTGCATTCTACAGCTAAGAAATGTAATGCTGAAAGTAAATTGTTGAAAAGAAAATAAAGCAAATATTGAACATCAACCAACAACTATGTTGAACTAAAATGCATGACAAAAATAAAAGATCTGGGCAACAAATAGGAAACTACTCTATCTGCTTTGGCTATAGGAATAGACACATAATGGACTTCTAGTGGCTACAAGAATAGTCAATGCCAAATTTCAAACTAAGTATCAAACAACAAGTAATACTAAGCTAATGCTAAACTAAGAGAATGGATTACTCACCAAGTGGGCCCCCTTGGATAAGTATCCTCTAAACTAACAAAAACTTAGATGTTCAAAATTAGAACTTTATTTCCATTTGTTGTAAATCACATGCATACAAAGAATAATATATTTGTATCACTGAAATGAGAGTACAATGTAGAATCAATGCAACTCCAAAGAAGGAGCATCAACTTAGTATTTATATTACAACTAGCAAGGTATTCAACTCCATGATTGGGAGGACACCATTTAGGGAAAATAGGGGAAAGTGGAGTGATGACGATTACACGTGCATGGAATCCAGTCAAACATGCAAGTCAAGTGCAAATCCAGTACAACAGTAACTCCCATGCATGCTCGATCATTAAGTTCCACTACAAGGTAGTTACATTTAGTTGCATGAAGAATCTTTGTTATCGGTTGCCTTTGACCTGGAGCAGCTTTTTAGCTGGATGTTATGGTGCATGCCCAGTAGGTGGTGTCTTCGATAACTTGACGTATTAAGTCTATAGTCCAAGGTTAGTACGCATAATAACTACACATCAATAACTACCCTAAGACACACTCATTAATCGTATGCAAAGTCAACATAGATGACCCACATATTATGCCAAATATCATTAAAGCTTGCAAAGATAGGGTAATGTCAAATGTCAATGGTTTGAGGGAAACATTATGCCAATGCCAACATTTAAGCATTAAAATAAATGACATCAATGAGAAAATAGACTATAGATTCTACCCAAACTATACCAAAAACTAGGTTCATCAGTGGGCCCCATGAAAAAATTAAAAAGCACAGGCAAATTGTTAATTGCTTGACATAAAATATTCAACAACCTTCATTTTTAAAAAATAAAATTTTAAATGATGTGAAAAGTGAAAGGCATGGGTAAACACGTTACTTGCCCAATGTTTTAATATTTGGGAGCCTTCATCT
>VDFB02058242.1:561345132-561371431 GCA_007258455.2 Sequoia sempervirens
ATTTGTGATGGGTTTCAGATAGAAATTTGATCTAAGGGTTCTCTTCTTATATATATGGAATAATTTATATCTCTTTTGTAAGGTTTCTAAATTTTTGTATATGGTTGGGTAGATAGAAAAATGTTCAATCTGAGTCATAGAAAGAAGATGTATTTGTCATGTTTTGATTTCATGATTAGATATCAATTAGTTTGTGCAAATAGAGCATGACTTCCATCAAATTTTCTCTAGATTTATATACTTTAAATCATGAATTTAATAGACAAGGTATTTTGAGTTTGTCATCTCAATTTCCTTGAGATTGTGTTGTTTGTTCATAGTTCTATTTCAAGGAAATAGTTAAATCACTTTGAGAAAATAATTGTGATTTCAAGTGTGCAAGGTGGATTTGTAAGAAGAAATTTGATGAAAAAAAGAGTGGGTCTACTAGTGCAAGGCATTAGTATTTTTGAATCCACTGGTTGAAGTTTATTTGTCAATGAGATTTTCTTTATGATTCTATATTTGACTCTATGGCCCAGAATTAGGCACTAGTTTGTCATTTAGCTAAATGCATTTTCAAAAGAAAATCATTTTTATTTCTATTGTTGGGTTTAGGTGTAGTGTAAGATTTTGCTTCCCAATTGTTGAGTAAGTGTTAAGATACGAAAAATATAGCCATCTTTAAAGTTGTCAAGACTTTCCTTGGTATAATTAATTGGGAAGTATCTACTATAAATGAAATGTATGTGCATAATTGAAATAATTCTTTAGGAATTGTGAAGGGAGACCCACCTTGGTTCCACAAAGCCAGAAGTGTAGGATATTTCAATCTTTTTGACTGAATCTTGTTCGTTGGCCAAATCCATCTCTGAGTCTGAGCATTAGAAATTGGTTATTCTTTAGAATTCATTGAATTTTTTGATTTAGGAGCCAAAATGATCTTTGAGTCTCATCCATTGATGAGAATCCTTGGTCCATGTTTCATCCTCCTTTCATTTTTGACCATTGATAGATCAAATTAGTCTCATCCATTTCTTTTTCATTTGATCTCCACTAAATTAATTATTTAATGAATATCATATAATTCCCCTAATTTTCATAATTAAAAATTTGTTTTAATTATCAAATTGCTAATTCTTCCACTTGCAATGGAATATTCCAAGGGAATATTCTTCCTTTTCACATTCCTCCAAAAGGGGAATATTCCCATGGAATATTTCTTCTCTTTTTTGCACAAATAAAATTTTATTTTAAATTGAAAAGTACCCTTTTTTCCTCACCCATGAGAATATTCCAAAGTATATTCTCTCTCCTCCAATCATTTGAAAAAAGGTACATTCTCACTTGGCTTCTTGAGCAACTTAAACTTGTGACTTCTTGAGCAAGTTACCTTGTGACCTGTGTGTGTAGGTCAAAAGCATGTTTGTTTGGAACAAATGAGAACCCTTGATTAAATTTCATCTTGCATTCTCAACCATTGATGAGAATACATGATACATGCCTCTTCTTCCTTTCATCCTTGACCGTTGATTGATTTTTTATCTCAACCCTTCATTTCTCATTTGCTTTCCTATAAACAAAACACTATTTTGAGACAAATGGATCTATCTTTCAATTGCAAACTTATGCTGTTGAATTCACCCAAACTCACACTCATACTTTACTCACATTTAGCATATTTTAGTTCATTTTTAGTTGCATATTAGCTTTAAATTTCCATTAATGGCTTCCATGATAACATTGATGCATACATTTAACTTATTTGTTAATTAGGATTTTGATCTTTTTAAGCTTGCATACATTTAGAGGAGATTTGCAAACACCCATATCAATCAGCTTGGCATAAATCATGTTAAAATAGCTTTCATCATATTCATATATCTTTAAATCATGTTTTCATATGCATCTATCAATGGTTTCATAAGTTTTCTTCAATAAAATTGATTGAAACAAGCTCATTATCAAAGGGATTGGGAAAGGGTTGTCATTCCACATCAATGCGACACCACTCCCCCAATCTAGGACAAGTTTAAATATATTATATTAGAGGTTTTTATGCTTTCATGATTTAGAATGTTAGTTTTAATGGCTTTTGTGTCTTTGTTTATAGTGAATAATCTTATTGGGATTAATGCTTAGTGGGTTAAATATGCCTTGAACTCGTATGGATTAGGTGTAGCTAATCTTCACTATGTCATTGGTAACAAATATAAGTAATTTCAATAGAAAAATTACCTCCAAAACATTGATTACCACTTTTGATAAATGCTTGTTGAAGTTGAGAATCTATTTTCTTAAGCAACCTTTGAGGAAACTCATTTCATCAATCAAAGTGTATTTGACACATGTGTGATATTTTATCCTAGAAATCTGTAAGTATTGTTCCTCCTAGTTCATTTAAATATCTTATTGGTATCTTAAGTTTGAATAAATTGTTGACACTCCAATGTTGAATGTAGCAACTCCAGTTTGTGCAAACAAAAGCAAAGGAGAATTATTGGTGAAAAACAAGATTTTTTGTGCTTTAGTAATGGTAATAATTAAATATGGCTTACCTATTCCAATAGTGTCTTGAATTATCATATACATGAGCAATGTATTTTGTCATGTTTGATGTGACATGATAATTCTCACTGCTTTATGTTGTTTATTGCTGGGATTTCCATATTTCACATATTATGGAATATCATCATGAATAAGGAAACCATTAATCTTCGTGCTTTTAATTAAATAGATTGCTTCATTTGTGTACTTAATCTTTAAATACATTGCACCAATTTTTCTATTTATCAACATCTCTTCTACCCAACATATCTATTTCTGAAACAAGTGCAAAATTTGACCTTGATGAAGTCTAGATATAATTTCCCATTCTTTTTTTTTTGTGGTTGCTTGAGCATTGTCATTGCCTTCTGATTTAGATTCACTAATGTTTCAATGTTCTCAACTACTATTTCTCATTCCAAATGCCATTGGTTATATTTGAAATCCTCCCACTTTTCCACTATGGATTCCTTATTGTGCCCAATATGTCTTTGAATGTCTCAAAATGGTTTGTAAAGTAGCAATTCATAAATGAAAAAGTCTATCCATTTTTTTGAATCATGTGTAGGCATGGAATGGAATCTAGCAAACACTCTTACAATTACTACATTTTTTTTGCATTACATTTGTTTACTCCTTTTATTTTACGATTATATATCCATAATTTTGTACATCAATTAGTGACATAGCTTCTATATTGAAATGCCTTTTATGTATCCATTTATGAAAGATATTTTTTGTTCTTTATTTTCCTCTTCTTCATTTACAACTACACATTTGAAGACCTCATTTGATACATTTAGGTTGAAAAATATTCTACTACTCCTTACCAATGGAAGTTCTAAAATTATGTGAATTGTGTTGGCAATATGATTTCCATTGATCCCAAAAGGGAATCTCATTGATGTCAAAAGGAGAAGTGCGTGTTATCAGATGGAGAGTTGCTAATTGATGTCACAAGGGCTTCATAAAGATTTCAATAAAGTGGTTGATCAACATTATGATGCCAAGGAATAAATTTTTCAAGTGTTGTAGAAGTTCGAGTATCGGGCCACAAGCTTACCTATATTGCTTACTTGAGGAGGAAAGAGTTATTCTTTTTAAGGCAAGTCTGATTGGACATTGAACTTCAAACTTCGGGCTTGAGGCTTACTTGAAACTATAAGGTTTCAAACATTGGGCTTCAACCATACCTCTTACCAAATTCCTCAAAAGAAATGAAGAAAGTTTGTGTAAAGTCCAAAAGGTTTTGGACTGCAAACTTTGACCATACCTCATACTAATTACACAAAGGAAAAGGAAGTTCAAATGTGTTAAGTCAAAGAAGGAGTTAGTCATCAGATATTGGAAGGTTGGCTTATGCCTTACCAAAAGGTAGGTAAGTAGTATGAAGTAAGAGGGAACCCTAAAACTTGAAAGGGTGATGTTTGGAAAGCTTTCGAAGGAAATGTTTGAGCTTCGCAATTTGGGAGGGTGGTTTATGCCTTGTTGAAAGGTAGGTAAGTGGTATGAAGTAAGGGATAACCCTGACACCCAAAATGGCTTCAACGTTCATGGTTTGGTTGTAAGGCTTATGCCTTAACAGTTTGTTAAGCATGAAGAAAGGAGAATGAGGAAATCCCAAAGGGTAACATCTAAAAGGGTTAAGTCTTGCAAAGGATTAGTTTGGGCATCATAGTTCGGTAGGAAAGCTTATGCCATTGTATGATATAGTTGAAAATTAGGGTTTAAAGCTTAGATCTAGTGAACATTTTTTTTATTGGAGCACTTATAGCCTAAATGGATGTTGTCATTGCATTTAGATGGCCCAAAAACCCCTAATTTATATAAAAAAATTCCATTTTAGAAAATTTTTATTTTTGACAAAATTTTATTTTTCTAGAAGGATCATCACTGTAGGATAAATTCAATATTTTTCAAAAATTCATAAATTTTGATCCAAAGGACATTTTTTTGCAAACAAATATTGTTGTAAATTTGGTTCTATGTACTTTTAAGTGGTTTACATTTCATTATTAGACTAGCTTCTTGTGAAATGTATTGCTATTTGACATCAAATCTCCCATCTGTACTTCTAATCTCACAAAATTTTACATATTTATCCAATTTTCATGATTTTTGTGTTGTTGAAAAGGTATTAAGTTTCTATACAATTATATCCAAACAATTTTTCTAGATTTAACTTCATGTATCTTTTATTGAGGCTTATGCATATTTTCATTCTAGTTGATAACTTGGACATACCGACGCCTAGAGAAGTTTTGTCCTTTAAAGAAGGGTTCATTCTCAGTATAGATCATATTGATAAAGTGCAATTTTATCTTGAGGATCTCATTCTAAGATATTGCTTTATTTCTCCATCTTTGGTCCATCTTGGCATTGTAAACTCTAGAAAGCAATTTTGGCACTGTAATCACACTACATATAAAGTGTCAAATCATATTATTGAGGGGATTCTTGATTGAGTGATTTGGGGAGGTTACCTTATTACATTCTTTTGGTTTATTTTCTTGTCCTCTTCTTTTCCATTGATCATTATAAGGTTCCTTTGCTAGCATCACACAACTATTAAAATTGACATCAACATGCATGGAATGCTCTAATGACTCAAGGTCACTCTTAATATGTTG
This sequence comes from Sequoia sempervirens, assembly GCA_007258455.2. NCBI lineage: Eukaryota > Viridiplantae > Streptophyta > Pinopsida > Cupressales > Cupressaceae > Sequoia > Sequoia sempervirens. Next base: position 561,350,289 of record VDFB02058242.1, read on the forward strand.
AGAATAAGGTACCTAAATTTAAAGATTATGAGAAAAAAGATAAAATGAATGATTGAACATACTAAATCTCTTGGATGAAATATTCATAGCTTACTTTCTCAAGATCTATTGTTTCAAAATAAATCATATAATGATTCTCATGAAGCTATCAAATTGATGATGAACTGATGAGCCTTGATCCTAAGAACTTTGACAGCATCCAGGATTGCAGCACTAAGGTTAATGATCTAAGAGATCAATGTAAAGCATGTGAAATTGATAAGAAGGACATTCAATTGTTCTATAACGTATTGAAAAAACTTGGTCCTAATTATGTAGCTTTTGTTTCTAGCTTTCATACCCATAGGTTGATTGTGGGGTACATGCATATACTATGTACATGAACATTTAAAAATTGTGAACTAAGATTTTAATACATAAGGAAAGAAAACTTTTTTCTATGGATCTTATAAAGTAACCTAAAACTTAGAAATTGTTGGTTATTTAGATGAAAGATTAAGGAAATTCTAATAAGAAACAAAAGAAATCAAAGAGAAATCAACATTCAAATCAACCAAAGAATAAATTTCTAAAGGAGAAGCCAATTTTTTTCATATTGCAAGAAGCTTGGACATGATGAGAATTCTTGTTATAAGAAGGATATTAATTAATTGAAACATCTTATTAAAAATAATCATAGTGATCTACCTTACAAAAGGTTTGATTCCACTTCTTCTTCAAAATAGTCTAATAAGGACAAAGGTCATGCTATTTTAGTTACTACATCAAGTAGAAAAAGATAAGATCTCTTTTCTTCTATAGGTCTTGGATTAGGAAGATGAATTCTTAATTCAAGAGAATCTCAACATATGGCATCTTCATAGTCTATTTTCTCTTCTTTTGAGCCTTGTGTTGTGTCACCTATTTTGATGGGAAACAATACATACATGAATATAATTAAGAAAGGATTTATTCATGTTGGGGAAGGAAATTTCAATGATGTTTTATGTGTATGTCTTTTTCAAACAATCTTATTTCCATCTATTAGATTACCCATGATGGAGTGGGGAAAACTGTGGAATTAACTCCTAATTTAGTTATCATTAGAGACATAGAGAGTAGAGATATTATTTCTATGGGATGGTTGATCGTGCATCTCATTTATACACCTTTGTATATTTTTCTTATGATGATGAATTTGTTCCTTCAACTATTGAACACACTTCTAGTGTGGACCATGATTTTAAGGAGATTTTTGGCTACTTAAACTTGGGTGTTCTCACATCAAATCCCATTCTTGATCTTTGCATTCCATTTCCTCCATTTTCTATTCTGTTTGATGATGCATATGTTGTCACAATTTTGGCCTCTTGTAATTCAATGTAGAAGGATCTACATCATGTTCTCAATACATATGGCTCCATGGGATGAGTATTTGATAGACATTGATGATTTATTTTTTGAGTCCCATATTTCATATTTGGGAGAAACCATTGATTACATTCATCTCCTCTTTGATGAATATGATCCTTCTTTACTTGTTGTGAGGGAACACTTTGACCATCTTGTTCATTCTATACATGATCATTGTTCGCAATTTGATGTGAGTATAGATTCTTTTGGACAAAATTTGAAGGAGGATTATTTTTCTATAAAAGAGGTCTATTTTTCTCTAGATTGTCTTCTACATCTATTTCTAGGATATTTTAGATTGTCCTATTCAATAGTGCAGCCTAGGATTCTTTTTTGGAGTGTGTCAACTTTCGACATCAACATGGAGACACTTAAGCATAGTTCAAGGACATCACATACTATCCTTCTTACTATATCTTCCTTTCAATAATGGAAAGACATCCTTTATACCATCTTGGTTTTGTTTCTTCCTAAGGGGATGAATTATTTTCAATGAGATTGAATCATCTTCTACATTCAATTTTGAGCTTCTACCATCATTGAAAAATACTCAACATTTAGGGGTATTGCATTATCTCTATTCTTGTCTCTTATGAGGATCTTCTTTTTCCTCACATGGGTTTTTGTCATTCTCATTCTTTAGTGAGATATTTTTTTATCTCTTAGGGAAGAGTTTTTTCCCATTAGGTTTTCTCCTTTTCTTTGTTTGTGATAGATTGTATTTGTACATGGATACCTAACATGGCCTAGTAGCTAGGATCCATCCTTGAATCATTTGTATAATAATATACTCCCTAAGTTGCACTTAAATGGGGGTGTTGGTGTGAATAAAGTCTTGTACCTAGCTAATTTCTATTAGTGGGAATTATTCACATGTTAAGTTTACTTAGGTACTAGGTGAACTTCTAGGAGTCTTATTTGTCTAGATAAGGTCTTATCATATCTTATCTTTTTGACATTTTTGTTAATTTAGTTGTCTCATGACATAGGATTAATACACTTGTCATGATCTTGTCTAATCCTATGTCTCACCCTGGCTATATAACCAAGGGGTTCTCATTTTTATTTCATTCCAATCCAATATCATTGTAATATTGAGTATTGCATATTGGTCATATTATCTTGCATCCATTATTGAAGATTTATTCTCTTATTTTTCTCTCTTGTAGAAGGTTTTTTTTGGTTTTACTTGAGTGATACTAGAGGCTTGAGTCCTTGAGTGACTATAATAATTTTTCTAACTAATATGAGGGCACATTTGACATAATACAGGGTGACTATTAAAAATGTGTGCCTTAAAAGGTTTAGGTTTCAATAGAAAATTGACACTAACATTGTCAATCAAAAAATATGGTAGAAACAAGTGATATTTAATTTTTAATAATGTTTCTTTTTCCCAATTATAACATTAATAATAATGTACTATACTCAACATATATAAAATAATTGTCAATAAATATTTATTTTAATAATGTATTGTTCACTTTTTTTCATTTGAATTTTATTTTATATACTAATGCCAACCTATTAAATATTGGTATTTTCACAATTCAATTTTTTATTAGTATTTTTATAGCTATTTTTTATAATTCTAAATTTGTGAGGATAATCACATTGAATACTTTAAAGAAATAGTAAATAGTAAAATTTAACAAGTAATGGGGCTACCCAACATTTAATGATATTCTTGTAATAGTAAGGACAAGATTTCTTCAATTTCAATCAATTACAATTGTCATAGTGACTTTTTTGGAACCACATATCATGGTAAGGTATAAATACAACATTTAATATTTTTTAATCCTTTAACAAGTTGTTATCAAATATATTTTCAACCATGTTGCAATCTCTTTATAATAAAAGTAATTACAAAAATTGATAGTTTTTCTTTAACTAATTATTATCAACTATAATTTAAACCTTTCAAAAAACAACCAATCAATGCGTAAAGGCTCTCTACTAGGAAATTACTTACATACTTGCTCAACTTAAACTATTAGCAAATTTAAAGTGAAACTTGGAAAATATAATAATTATTCACATGTTTTAAAATAAAATTTATCTATGTATTTATTTCACATCAAATCTTGTAGTCCTTGGTATGGAATCTACCTATATCACAACTCTTGTTAATTATGTGCTTACACTATTAGGTATTAGAGATGTAAATTAATACTAAGTAAATTATTTGAATTTTCACATGAATAAGAAAACTAAAAAATGTTTACTTATCATTAACAATAATTTTAAAGACTAGGTGTCAAAACTATTTATCATGGGTCAATGGTTTATAAATTTCCATTTTTGACAAATTTTATGATTTTTAATGTTGTGGTATCATATTTATGATATAGGACTAAAACATTAGTTTAAGAAATAAACTTACCAAATAAGCTAATACATGATTTAATCCATTTGAAATTTTTGTGCATAATTTTGAGAGGTGCAATATGAAGATGCACAATTATTAGATCCTTTCCTCTAATATGAAATGACTATGAGATCAACTTTCATTAATAAACTATAAATTGTGCCTTGGTGTGCAATGGGTATGCCAAAGAGGTATGGAAGGTCATTTAGGAAAAAATAGTTTATTTTTTGCATATGTTTGTGTAGTACATGAGGTCAATTGGTAGGCCATATAGAAAATAATAATGTTTGTGCAACAAAGGTCTCAATGAAGAAATGATGGATTCAAATTAACTATGTATCCAATTACATGGATCTAGAAGTAACTAAAACAAAACCCCTAAATTAGGAAGATAATTAGGTTCCATAATCTAGGGTGAAAAAGAGAGATAGGATAGATATAGGGTGGAAGACCAAGAGATAGGGGCAAAGAGTTAGAAATAGGGAGAGAGATAAAGAGGAAAATAGAGATTTAGATGGAGATGGAGAAGGAGAGATATTTTGAGAGAAGGAGAGAGAGAGAGGAGAGAAATAAATAGAGGTGGAAGAGATAAGCATATAGAGAGGGAGAGAGATAAAAATACATGAATATGGAGATATGAAGTCATATATAGAGAGAGGTAGAGAGATAGAGAGATATAGGGGTAGAGAGAGATGGATGGATAACAAGATAGAGATAAGAGGGAGATATAAAAGAATAAATATGAAGAGAGAGATAGAGAGTCAAATAGATATAGATATAGAGGTATAGGAAGATGGAGGTGGAGGGAGAGAGGGAGAGATATGGATGGATAAAGAGAGGGAGACATGTCTAGAGATAGAGGGGGAGAGAGGAAGATAGAAGTAGAGATGAATATAGAGGGAGAGAAAGGGATGGAGAGGTAGAGGGACATACAGGGAGATATAGAGATATAGAGAGAGATAGAGAGATATGGAGGAAGAGATATAGGTATAGAGGGAGAGGGAGTGATAGATAGAGAGAAATAGTTGGTTAGATAGAGTGATATAGAGATATAAATATAATGAAATAGAGAGAGAGAGAGAGAGAGAGAGGGAGAAATAAAATGAGAGATAGATGGAGACACAAATAGACAAAGAGAAGTAGATATAGATAAATAGAAATGGGGAGAGGGAGAGATAAAGATAAGGAGGGAGAGGGAGAGGGAGAGAGAGAAAAAGAGAGAGATAGAGATGTATATGGAGAGCAAGAGAGAGATATAGATATCTCTGGGAAGCAAAAGGGAGAAAGAGAGGTAGAGATAGAGATATAGATAGGGGATAAGGAGGGAGTGATGGAGGGAGAGATGGAGAGAGATAGAGATGGAGGGAGAGAAAGGGAGAGAGATAGGTAGAGGAGGAAGAAAGAGAAGAGGGGAGGGGAAGAGAGGGAAAGAGATCGGTAGAGAGGGAGACAAATATGTACAGAGGGAGAGAGAGAAAAGAGGGGGAGATGGAAAGTTAGGGAGGGAGAAATAGGGATGTGTGTGTATAAATAAGAGAGAGATATTGAGATAGATATAGTGAGAGAGATATATATAAATATATAGAGGAGGGAGAGTAAGGGAGGGAGAGAAATAGAGAGAGGATAGAGAATTAGAGAGATATAAAGAGGGAGCAATAGGGAAAGAGGGAGAGATAGAGATAGAGGAGAGGTAAGGAGATATAGATAGGGAGAGAGATAAAGAGGAAGATAGAGATAGCTCGATATAGATGGAGAGGGAGATGGATTTAACTAATAAATATAAAAATACTTATTGATAGCAAGAGAGGTAAGTAATGTTGATCAATATGTTTGAGAGTTGTGAGTCTATGTATGAAGAGAGTTTCATGTACCTATATAGAAGCCTCTAGCCTATTTATTGACAAAGCTGAAATAATTACTATATAAACTCAAAAAATCCTTTGACTAGTTGAACTATTGACTTGGTTAGTGCATGGGAAATCGAGTTTTATTTCTTATATTGTTTATGGTGAGTAGTAGCTTTTCATCCCTCCCTCCTATCTATTCCTCCACCTTCCACCCCCTCTCGTTTCATCTCTTTAAAATAGAAATTAAGTTGTTAAATTTCTTATACATTAATTTAAATAATATATGTAAACTATATATATATAATGTGCTTTATATTTCATATAATATGTAATAATAACTATAATTTTTAACATATTTTCCAATAAATCTAATGTATTTAAATAATAAATATAGATAAATATATATACTCTAAAATGGGGTGGGGGACCTAGCTCGATTGGCTAAAGCATCCTATTGTAGGCAAGACATCACGAGGTCTAGGCTCCCCTTGTCCCCATGGTATCAGAGGGCATGTCACCCCAACATCACCGATCACGTGAAAAAAATTACCAAGAACAATTTATTAGACACACTATAGTTCTCGATTTCTTTGATATAAAATAAATAAATAATAATAATATACTAAGAAACATTTAAATCTAACATATTTTATATTATATGTAATTTTATTTTATATTTTTATATTAAAATTATTTTAGAAAATTATATTTTATAATGTAAAAAAATAATTTGTAATTTTAAAAATAAAAAAATCATAAAAAATAATAAAAAATATTTTTAAAAATAATTCAAAATATTAAGTGTAATAATTAACATTATATAAATATAACTATAAATTATATTATAAATTTTAAATAAAAAGTAAATATAGATTTTATTTCCCATCATTTCGTTGTCTTCTCTTTCCATGCACGAGGGCCCCTCTTTCCCTTGAATGATTATATTTTGAAAGTGCGTTCTGGATAAGCTCTTTTTCATTTTCAAAAATCAATGGCGAATTTATCTGACCGCCAAAGAAAGAGCGACTCCTATCATATTGGAGGATATTTAGGAGACGATTACGTGAAGCCATAAAAAATGCACTTAAAAATGAGGTCGGATGATCTGAACGGGCACTGCATATGCATGTTTTGACGTCGTTTTCCGTTAACATTTGCTGCCTAAGAATCTGATAATGTTATGGCCACGTGAATTCGAAAATTAACCTTATTTAACTTTCAGAATTTCGACGGCAGTGAAAACAAATGGTCAAAATCAGTGCAATCGTCGTACAATCCCTTCTCGACATGACTGAGCTGTGGATTTTACAAATTACGTAGTGCTTTCGACGTCAATATTTTTAAATATCCATACGATAAGCAGTGTACAGGATAAAGAGCATGAAGAAACTTTTATGGAGTCTGTAATCCCTGTTTTTGATAAGAGCATCTCGTAAAAAATGAACGGTGCAGATTTTTGACACCCTTTCTCGAGTAAAAACAGCCGAATAACAGCTGTAAAGAAACCATCGTAGATAAGGAACAAGTAACAACTATAGTTGCCTCAAGATATTACAGAAAGGAGATCGTGATAATTTGATTTAAACTTCCAAAGCAGATATGCCGATATAAAGGCAGCCATTTCGTTATTTATTGTGGGACTAACCTATGTTAGAAAAGACAGCTCTGGCCAGGTTTTAATTCTGTTGTCCCACATTCATTATAATGGGTTCTTAATTAAAGTGAACTTGCAGGGACCATTCCATGTGGCAGCCTCTAATTGTATGTGCTTTAGAAATATTTATATAAAGTTAAAGATTTCTGTATTGTCTTTATTTTTAAAAGTTATTTGTGTTCTTTTACATTTATGTAGGGTTTTTAATTATTCAAAGTGAAAAGTAAAGTGATCCAATGTATTCTTTCACATTTATGTAGGGTTTTTAATTATTCAAAGTGAAAAATTAAAGTGATCGAATGTATTCTTTTACATTTATGTAGGGTTTTTAATTATTCAAAGTGAAAAAGTGAAGTGATCAAGTGTATTCCTTTCACATTTATTTAGGGTTTTTTATTATTTAAAGTGACGAGTAGCTATATAAATAATTTTGAATTTACTAAAGATATTGTTAACATAAAAAAAAAAATTATGAAAATAATTGAATTATATATATTGTAATATTTTTATTAAATTATGTTAAAATTATAATATAATGAAATATGTATATATTTTATGTTAGAAATCCCCAAAATTATTTAAGAAGATAAAATCTAGAAATTTAAATCTTAATATATAATATAATTAAAAATATATATATCAATATCTTCATCAATTAATCATATAATCACTTGACATTATATATCCCTATCTAATTAATAAAATATTGTCAATGTGGTATTTGGTAAGTTTCCAAGAACATAATTCACATAGATAGTTAGGGTGTCTTAACACTATTATAGTATTTTGGAATTTAATGGAGGATTATCAATAGATAAAAATTGATGTGTTAAAAAGAGCGGATAGTTGACTATCTTGTCATCCAAAGCATGCAAATTAAATTTTAATGGCATAAGTTGTTCAATTCTTATGGTCAAATACTCAATATTTAACTTTGTCTTAAACCTTGTTAACTTTGATGGATAGGATCCCCCTATACATGGCTGCTTAGTTGATGGAATATTTTTGTTCTAGATGTATGCTTACTCATATTTTTGCAATCCACTATATTAAAAAATAGATGTTGGCATCTATCTAATTTGACTATTTTCATAAAAAAATTATAATTTAGAAAAAAACTAGAGTAGAGAAACATTTTGTAAATGAAACAACAAAGTAGAATTTCACATTATATATGTTTGAATCCAAACTCAAAACATAAATCCATGACCATAAACTTAACCATTAAAAAACATAGATGTAGCACAAGTTTTGAAGCATTTCATTAATAGAAAGATTGCATTACTTGATTAGATACCTATCAAATTCTAGACCCTTCAACAAAGACAATCATTGTTTTGTTATAAAGATAAGTATACTTTCTTAAAATAGCTATTGTATTAATCCAATTTATTATTTCTAGATATCATCACTTAACCTAGGCTAATTTGTGCTCAATATTTTGCATTTACTTAATTACCTAGGTTAATTCTAAGGAAGGTTGTATTTACATTTTTGGTGAACCCTATGAGACATGGTCTTCTTTCTAGAGTTTTTCATCACTTCGGGGTTTCCAAGTCTATTATTTTTAGATTTGAACTTACTTTTAAATTCTTGTGCTTCATTGTTATATCTTTCTTTTAGTGTTTGGTCCTTATTTATATGTTTATTATCTATCACTCACCTTATGCACCCTTATATTGGATTTATGGTTTTCTTTTTCCACTTATTTTTAGATATGATCTACCTTTGATTTCTTGATCTTATATTGATTTACCCTTGTATATCATTGTATATGCCAAGAACTACTCATGAACCTAATCGTCCATTGACAACTAGTGTGAACTTGAACCTTAATATGACTACCTAATCTAATAATAATATCTTTTATGGTGGTTGTATTGAGATCAACTTGGGTGGCCAATAAGACTATGAACCTAATTCATATGTGATCTAACAAAGATATTCATCTTGAAAGTCATGTTTTGATAGATAATTTACAACAAGATGAATCACATCATCAATTGGAAGGTATATTCTATAAGACATTAGTGAGATATACAAATAGTAGTAATTTTTTACAAGATCTTGGACTCTTATCAAGTCTTTTTAAGGGTGTTTCCTCTTCCAAATCCAATCCAACCACTTCTATAGCTACTACCATAATAAACCCTAGTGTTACCCTTTCTAGTTATATTAATTAAAGTCATTCTGTTTTGGATTTTATCCATAATATGGCTTATCTAAATGTTACCATTGCACATTTCATTACTTTTACTAGTGCTTTCATCCCTTCTAATATTCCACCCATATCTACTACTATCATCTCCATAGCCACTATTAGTACACTATCTACCCATATAACCAATACTATTTCCCCATTTTGATACATTATCAATACTTCCTACCTTATGTCTAATTCATTTGCATCCATGTCCATGACTCTTACTTTATAACACATTTATACTTCATCCAATGTTTCCTAGAATCCCAATGCCACACTTATTCATACTGCCACATTAGATGCACTTGTGTGAGAAATCAAAAATCTAAAGAACGAGCATAAGGATAACAAGAAATATGTACTATTGTATGAAATTCTCCCCATTGTATGTCTTTATCTTATAAAGTTATTGCATGTTACTTTCCTATAGGATTTTTGGGTTCTTGATTTGAAAAGTATAATAAAAATGGAGAGCCTTTTTTTCATTTAAAATGATTTATAGCAACATATATTGATCTTTCCTTATGATTGTGTAAGCTTAGCTATGTTGATCCATAAAATTACATCATTGCTCATTTATTTATTCCTTACTTCTAGGTTCAATTAAGTTCTTTGATGATCTTTTTATTGTGTATGGATGGACAAGTACTATGTTATGCACATTGAGTGAAGATGATTGGATAGATGATGTTTGTGCTCCCTTGATGAGAGATGATATAAATTGTGAATGTAATGAACCAAGGAAACTCATTTACAATTCTTCAAGAGTGTACAAATTAGCTTGATCATAGCATATTGTTTGGTCTTGACAACTTGGAAGAGTTGATGACAATAGTGGAGGTTGTGTGAGTGTAAATAATGTCAAGCATATCAATCCTCATGGTTCATTGTGAATATACCAAGTCCACTTTCAATTGATTTCAATTGGAAAGCTGCAAGCTCCAGTAGAGGGAACACATGGCTTAAGGAATTCCCTGTTTAATATTGAGTATAGGCCCAAGTAATATGGAAGGTTGATAATTAATAAATTCTAACTATCTATATAAATAATGGTTTTAGGAATATAGCATAACATCTTAATATTTTGACATGGACACATGAAGTGCTCATTTTGGAGATACAACCATACTTTATCACCAACCTAAAATATTTAAGGTGAGTGACAAGTGTCATGATAATTTTTTTGTATGATTTTTTGTATAAGAATTTATTAAACTTTTTGATGTACAATGTGACTATTCTATAGAAAATACCATTCCTTAATGGCATTTTATTCATACGCACATTTCTCTAATATGGATGGTATGCATTATGATATGTCAAGGGATGTTGCACAGGTTGAAACCAAAGATATTTTTGGGAAAAAATAAAACTTGTAAAAATGTGAAGATCTCTATTGTAGGCTTGTTAGATGTAGGGTATGTTGTCATCCCAAGTATGTAAGTGTGAATTTTTGTAGATCCATACAAGTTATTCAAGGGTATGGTTGGATACCTCTGTTATTTTATTTGTATTAATAAATTTAATGAAATCAACCAATATAGTTACACAATGGTCCATAATGTTTTCCATAAATGACTAAAACACTATCTATTGTGATTGAAAATAATGGATTTTGGTAAGCCAAAGTGGATGAAAATATGGTTGAAGAAAATAAATATAGTATCAACAACAATGGGGCTCTTATTTATCTCAATCATGTGGTCATTTTAATTATTATTTGTAGGAATAATTCATAGAAAATTTAGATTGATGGATTATCGAGTTCATGATGGAACTAGAAGAGAGGACTATAGAGTCCAAGCTTCCTATTTATATGATTTTTAATTCTACAAGGAATGGATGACTTGATGTGATGCTCTTGATGCTTATGTATATTTAAACCTAATAAAAGTGTTGTTGAAATGTTGTAAGGATTTTGGTTATATCAAAGTATCCACTATTTTTGCACAATGTGCTTCCTAGATAAGTATCTAGCATGGCATGCCATCTAGAACATTAGTATGCCCAATCTTTTAGATAATATTATTAGATCTAGGTATAACTCAATAGCTTGTTCGTCTTGCAAGATATTAATATAGGACTATGCAAAGTTTGAGTATTCTCGATAGATTGATTATCAATCTAAAGAGTTGTAATTGTGTGAGTACAAAACTCTAATGAGTGCATAAATAGGATGTTAAATGAGGTGTTTATTTTCCTTGCTTTCTTCTCCTCTCTTATGAATGATAAATATATGGAACTACAATAGTAATCCATCCAACTCATGATGCACATGTTTTCTGTTTTAAATTAATTATACACAAGAAATAGATTGTCTTATGACTATAAATGATGACTGTCTCCTTGGCTAGGATGTAGAGGAACCATTACTTGATTACTTTTAAAATGGTATATAAATACTTTTATAGGGTAGATTAGTGTCAAAATTTGTTAGTAAAAGTCTCTAAAAGATACACAAAAAATTTCCATGTTGCATAACTACAACACTAAGAACATAGTTAGATGCATCGGTGAAAATTTTGAATGGTTGTCCAATGTCTAACATTATGAGAATAGGTATTTCTTTATCCCCTCAAAATCTTGTTGTGTATCTATCCATTCAAATATTTTAGACTATAGTCCATGATCTAGTTGAGTGACTAGGAAATATATGAGTATCCAAGGATGAATATACAATGAAATTTAGGGGATCTAAGGAAATATTCTAGGTCAATGAGACTCTATAATGTTATCCAATCCTAGATCACTTTGATCTTGTCAAGTTTTATATGTTTGCATGTATAGAACAAGTACTAAATATGAGTGATGATAAAATTACATTTTCCAACTTGTTGGCTTATATTTATTTGCATAAGATACCTACATCATGTGTTATTCCTAAGTTATAATATCTAGACCAATATAACATCCTAGTAGATGATGATGAACTTGTCAAGAGATGATATAATTCATTAAGCACATAAATGTCATTAGAGCATTTATTAGGTATAATCTTATAACCATCCATTCATAGTCCTTGAGTTTTGAAAGTGGTTTACCAAATGGCTTTGATCTAAACTAGTGCCTAATGATATAATGATTTGAGATTGATCTTGTTTAAGTATTGTGAACCTCAAAGTTTTCTAAGAAAGTTATTATTTTTTAGTGTGATATTTTTAATTACTTTATATTTTATGTATAGGTGCTAAGAACTATTATTTTTTAGGTGAAAGAACTACCAAGTGAAGACAAGATGATGCTAAAAACTTGATGTTTTATTCAAATGCTTGCAATAGTCTTTATACAAGTAGAAAGATGGTAATACAAGGGAGCAGTTAACAGAATTGTCATAACTAGTAACTTCACAACTACAACTACCCCATAAACAATAACAAAGATAATGTAATAAACTATGCTATAAAATCTTGAGGAGATTCTCCTTATGAAGAAGCAAATCCTGAATTAGTTTAAACTCCTCTAGAAGCTCTGAGCTAAATTTTTGAGTTCCTCCTCCATGAACTCTCGAACCATAGACTATGGTTATTAGATAACCACCCTCGGTGGGTTGTCTCATCAACCCTCATAAAGGTATTGTTATCACCTAGAAATGCACCCTATGCAAAGTGATGGAAACTGAGCTTTCTAGAGAAACATGGGATCATTTCAAGGCTGTGAGTCACCTAAAGTTGAAATGAACCTCCAGAGAAGGCTGGCTTCCTTTGTGCTATCACCTAAACTACTAATCTTTGTGAGGTAAAGGGAGAAAGAATACATAAATTAGAAACTACTCCTATGGTGATACACCAAATTTGTTTGGGAGACATATAACATAGCTTAGACACATAATTTCAATCAATGACAAAAGTATTGTCTTGCACAAGTCAATCACATACGTTTTCTGCATAAACATTTCATGAAAAGGTTCATATGGCTACACCCCTAGAAGGAAGAAACAACTTCACAACTAGAGAATACTGCACTATAACACATCTCACAACCTGCAAAAATATATATTGCTCTACAGAAAGGTGCTGAAATAAGATATAACCACAAGGAATCATACAGTTTCACAAGTAGTTTCATCAATTATACGAATGCACACGATTTAATAGAGAGATTGAAAAGGTAAAGTACTTATACTCATTGATTTCAATGGTTAACACTGATATACATGTCTATCATGAGCTACAAAACATAGCCTCTCTTCTGCAAAGAACTCTACAAGTTACAGAAGCAGAAAAAGTACCAAGTCAAAACTGTCTACAAAAAGGAAAAAAATGCCCTATATACAAAAGAGTGTTGGCCCCTTAGGGCTTAAAAAAATATCTCCCTTCAGGATAAATCTCCCTCAAATCTTTTTGATGAAATTAATGTTGCATCCCCATGGCCATGTTAGTGTGGAGTCACTCCAGGAATGGCCTCCTTGATCTTTTGCAACTACCGCATTCACTTCTGGTCTTTGTGTCCTCCTTGAACCTCTTTGGCCAAGCTGCCTTGAATGCTTCTGACTTTAGAGCAGATCCATGTCGATTCACATTTTGTTGATCTTCTTGGCACTGGTCAAGCTGCCAATAATTTGCTCGTAGCTCTCTCTGATTGGCTAGGCACATTCAACATGGATTCCCCTATAGTCAAAAGCTTGTTCAATCAGAATTGCATCTTGGTGAGAGACTGGAAGTGTCTCACCGATGCGATTATGCCCCTATGCAGCTATCAGCATAGAAAACATGTATTTTTGAGAGTTCTCATCGAGCCACAAAAGTTTTATCGAAATCACCTTTGTCAGATCACTTAGAACATCGGCAAGACATATCGCTTTGAATGGCAAGATGCTACAGTGAGCCCTTCAGGAGTCATACTGACATCGCTACTTCATGGAAAATCCATCACTGTCAGCCAAAGATTACGTGTTCTAGAAGACCTTATATCGAGCCCATCCTCTCTCCGCGAGCACATCCATGTCGACAAGACACTACTGATTCAACAGGATCTCATAGCAATGTTGGATCTTTCTCCTCGGGCTCATTCTATACTGGCCAGACCCTATCGGGTCGATGAGGCCTCATGGCAAGCTCAAAAACTTTGGGCGAGCTCATCTCATATCGGGGAGACCTCCTGTTAGTCACCGGGACTTCATACCGAAGGAAAAAGCTTATGCCGATGGTGAAACCCCCTTCGGTGAGACTCTGTTTGTTCACTGAGACCTTCTGCCAAAAGCAAACCGTCTCCCCTGGCTTCAACTTGGTGAATGATTGTCGGTGTGACTCCCGCCAGTCAGGAAGACCTCACAGTGGGTGACAAGACCCTATGGTGAAAGCATTCCACTTCGGCGAGACCCTTCAGTAGTTGGCCAAACCCTTTGGCAAAGACATAACCTTATGCTGAGAGCTCCTCGATGAACAACTGTCGACATGACCCTTTTCAAGCAGAGAGATACATGAAGACTCTTGGCAACCCGAAAGTCCTGGCGACTAGTTTATTCAACCACATAGGACACACTGCTAGTCGGCAAGACAACAGGAAGGTCTTTCCAACTTCCTTCTCTGGTGATTTTTGTGCCAAAATGATTGAGGCTGACTCTTCGAATGAGCTCCTTATGAAATGTCATCAGATTCATGATCTAACCCCTAACGCAAATATCCCATTTGACCTTCTTGAACATCTGAAACACAATTTGTATTGCCTAATTGAGCCTGTAGGTGAAAATTGGGTAACATTTATGGCAACCTTTGTTGGATGTTTGCTTGCTAAACACAAAAACCAGTAGCCAAAACTTGTCCATTTGGCATGGAGTCATTAGGAAGCTCAGAAAAAGACCTGAGGCAACCTTGGACATGGTTACACCTCGCTTGAGGCTCGCAGAACACAATAGGTTGCCAAAATGACAAAAAGGAGAAACTAAAAAGAAGCATATACTGTGTTGAAACAACACTTAGGAAAAACATAAAACCTAACCTAATATGTACAAAGGACAAACTTGTCAGACTTGAAAATAGGGTTTGAGGTGTATCCCATTGACTGGGATAGGAAACACTTCACCTTTGGTTGTGGCCAGTTGATAAGCATTGTGTTCTTTGCAATGTTTAATAATAAATGGACCTGTCCACATGTTGTCAAACTTGGTGTGATGGCCTAGCTTGCTTTTTAGAACATCCCATTTGATAACCATATCACCTTCTTTAAATAATTTAGCTGTAGATTTCTTGGCAAATGTTCTCTTTGTTTGGCGCTAATGATACTCCAAAGCTTTCATTGCTTTGTCTCTTGATTCTTCGAGCTCCATGAGCTCTGCATATCTCACGAACATTGGGTCCTTCTCCTCAAACATCTCTAACTGGTGAACAATGTCTAGAGCTAGAAGCTCTACAGATAGAGGCAATCTAGCCTTTTTGTCATAAACTAACAGATATGGTGAATTACCAATGGATCTCTTAGGAGTCACTCTGTTTGCCCAAAGTGCATACTTTAAATTAATTTGCCAAGTCCTTTGATTATCCTCTATGGTTCTTTTAATAATCCTAATGAGATTCTTGTTCATTCTTTTAGCTAAACCATTACCCTGAGGGTAATAATTTGAGGATGTATTCAAATGAATGCCCTGTTTAACAACCCAATCACTTAATCTTAATCCCACAAATGCAAGAGCATTATCAGATATGATAGAGTCAAGAACTCCAAATCTAGTGACTATATCCTCATAAAATCTCAAAACTAAAGATTCATTTGCTTCTTTCAAAGCTATCACTTCTGTCCACCATGTGAAATAGTCTGTAGCAGTGAGCACCCACTTGTGACCAGTACTAGATGGTGGATTAATCTCCCCAATAAAGTTGATCCCCCATCTCATGAAGGGTTGCTCCACCTGAATTGGATGCAGAGGCATAGCGGGCAGCTTTTCTTTTCCTGCAAACAAGGCACATTTGATACACTTTCTTGACCAAGCATATGCATCCTTAAATAAGTTAGGCCAGTAGTAACCAGCTCTCATGATTTTCCAAGTAGTTATCCTTGGAGCAAAATGACCCCCTGTAGCTCCATCATGAAACTCACGAAGTACCTTTTCAATCTGATCACTATGAATACATCTTAATAGAACACCATTTAGATCCTTTTTAAAAAGAACATTGTTTACTAGCACATACGGTATGGACTGTAGTCTAAAGTATCTTCATTTAGCTTTGTCCAAACCTGGTGTACACTCACCAGTTCACAAAAAATGGGTCATGTCTTGAACCCAATTAATTGCTATCACAGGCACATCATCTTGAGCATCCTAAAACTCATTTGTATTAGCAAAAACGACATCCTTTTCTAATTTATTTTCACTAATTGACCCTATAGCAAGCTGTTCACAGAGACCTCTACCTCTGACCAATTTGGTAATCTTGATATCCACATCATATTCCATAACCTTAGTGATCCACCCTACTCTTTTTTCATTCAGATCTTTGCTCAACAGAAATTCCTTGACACTTGGGTGTGCAACCATGACATGAATTTTATTATTAGAGATTAAAGCCTTGAATTTTTTAAGGCTTCTTATGACAACGAGAATATGCTTCTCTACAAAGGAATATTTTTGTTCATAATCAGCCAAACTTTGACTGAAAAAGGCTATTGGTTGCTCTAAATTTCCTTCATTTTTTTGCACCAACATTGCAGAAATGTTACTTGTGCTACCATAAGCATACATAATAAAATCTTTAGAAAAATTGGGATTTACCAATGTAGGAGCTACTGCTAAGGCCTCCTTAATTGTCTCAAAATTGTTCTTGGCATCTTTTTTCCAACTGAAAACTGCATTTTTCTTTAACATAGTTGTTAGAGGCTGTAGAAAGTTTGTGACATTAGGGATGAACCTTCTAAGAAAGTTAATTCGACCCAAAAATCTATGCGGAGCATTCTTGTGATTGGGTAATGGCAACTCAAGTATGGCTTTGACTCTTTCAGGGTCAATAGTGATTCCATCTTTTGACACCATGTGACCTAACAGCTTACCTTCATGCACTGCAAAAATACTCTTCATTGGATTGAGAGATATTCCATACTCTCTACATTTTTCAAAAACTTGCTTGAGATATGACAAATGTTCATTTGCATTTTTTGAATATATAGTTATGTCATCTAGATAAACTAGCTGACATTTTTGAATTAAATTCTAAAATGCCATATCCATGGCACGCTGAAAGGTGGCACCAACATTTGATAAACCAAAAGGAATTATTTTGTAGGCCATGGTGCCCCATTTAGTTGTAAAAGTAGTTTTGAACTGATCCTCCTCTTTAAGCAGTACTTGATTATAACCAAAATATCCATCCAGAAGAGAAAACCTTTCTGATCCAGCAACAGCTTGAAGAATTTGTTCCATAGCTGGAAAGGGATAATGATCTTTCAGAGATGCTCTGTTAAGGTCTCTAAAGTCTACACAAAGTATTATTTCACCATTTTTTTTCCTAACCGACAGTTAGAAACCCATGAAGTGTATTTAATAGGAAAGATGATACCCCCCTCAACTAGTTTGGTCAGCTCTTTAATCATTAAGGGCTCAAGCATAGGATTCAAGGGCCTTTGTTTCTTCCTTACTGGCTTAGCATTAGGTTCTAACCCAATTGTGTGTTGAGCAATATGGGGATCAAACCCTTTCAAATCTGAGTATTCCCAAGCAAACACATTATAAAATTCTTGGCATAAGGTAACAAAAGATTGTTTATCTTCATGTGAACAAATTTTTCCTATCTTAAGGAGTTTACCTTTGAAAATCTCTAGTTCTTCATGATGTTCTTCTTTGATTTGCAAGCTAGCTTTACCCTTTTTAAGCTGGTCATCAGTACTAAAAATTGACTCTAAGGTAACAAGACCTTTGGGTAACTTATTTGTCCTCAGTTGTATGACTTGATCATCATACTATTGCTTAAGTTTTGCTTGATTCACCATGGATAACTGATCTTCTTCGAGCAAAAAAGAAAGAATATGTTCATCGCTATCAAAAACTTGCCAGTGAATGTTGTTATTAGGAATTAATGGCCTGACTACAACTTTCACATACTGTTGTACTTTCTCTTTTCTAATGTCACCTGGAATATCAAACTGTGCTCCAATGGCTACAAGTGTATCAGCATGCTTGTTCTGGTTCCTTGGAATAGATAATAAGTTAAAGGCATCAAATTCCTCAATCATATTCCACACTCTGTTTCTATAAGACTTTAGTGTGTCATTTTTAGCAACATTCAGGCCTCTTATTTGATTGAAAATTAACTCACTGTCCCCATAAACCTTCAAGTGAGTTATTCCTCTCTTCCTTGGCCACTCCAGACCTTGAACAAAGCTCTCATACTCAGCAATGTTATTAGAGCACGCAAAAGCAAAACGGAATGCAGAATAATACTTATCACTCTGCGGAGATACAAGCATTGTACCTCCTCCAACTCCATTTTTTCTCCTAGAACCATCAAAATGCATCTACCATAATTCATTTTGCTACTCAAACTGACTTTTTGTACTTCTTTCAAGATTTGGCATTTCTATCCTAGCTTCATGCACTACATAATTGCCCAGACCAACATCCTGAATAAGCTCATTTGGATTATCAATCACATTCTCAGCTGCCCATTCATTCAGGATTACCTCAAGTACACTCACAGCTTGTAACTCTTGTGCTGAAGCAAGTTCAGTATCCTCTAAAACAATAGAATTAACATTAACAGCAGATGGCACATAAGGCTCAATGTGATCCTTGGCAAGGGACTCAAAAGTTATAGTTACCTTAGTACCATACCTGGTCCTAAAAAGCATATGGGACCAATCTGAAGATAAATACCCTCCAATTTTAGCTGTGAAGTCTCTAGACAAGCATAAAGCAAAAAATGGAGGCAAATCTATGACAAACACATCTTGCGAGATTGAAAAATTAGGACAGGCATGTAGCGTAAGATTCAAATTTTTAATGACACCTATAGTGTTCACTGCTATCCCATCTAATTGAAGTACTCCCTTTTCTAATGGCTAGTATTGTAAACCTAGCTAGTCTGCAATCTTTTTTGGCATTACTGAACTGCTAGTCCCGCTATCAACCATGCAATTGTGCACCAATTTATTCCCCACTATTAAGGAAACATAGAAGGGAGGGGGCTTGACACCATTACTTTGTTGTGTAGTATTATCCAAAAGTACATTGGTTAAAACTAACTTTGTTTGGCCTATAGGGACTTCATTTGGAAAATTCAAACTAACTGGGTTTGATAAGGCTAACTGTAACAAATTCATTTGACCAGGGATTGCTAAAGAATCCCACATTGAAATTGAAACATTCATTTTTTTCATACTTTCAACAATGTTGAAAGGTCTAGATATATTTACCTTTGGTTCCGTCTTTACAACAACATGGTCAGGTTGCACTTGACTTGCAGATGAAGCATGTAAAGATTGCTCCTTACTAGTATCATAATCTCAGTGCAAAGTGTGTGGTACTTGTTGATTTGATGGACCAACAACTCCCTTATCTTTATTTGTTGCTTGTTCTATCTCAAAAGCCCTCTTCTTGGCTATGGTATTAGCAGCAATAGATGTGTCATCCTGGTTCACTCCACAAAATTCTTCTCTCTGCCAATTCAAAAGAGTTGAATTATTTACAAGTTGATCCTGTTGTTGTGAATACCCCTCCTTAGGCAAATCTTGCACACCTACAGCATTTTTCACCATAAGAGCTTGGTTGATGACACCATTAGAGCACATAGCTTGATTATGTGGCTAATTACACGGATAACACCATTCATAATCAGCAGCCAAATTGTTTTGAACAGGAACAAGCTCTTTGACAACACTAATTGGAGCTAGATTATAGGCCTGAAAAGGTCTTGTGGCAACATTTTGTCTTGTTCCTTGGTAATTACCTTGATACTCCTGTCTATTCCCATAAAATTGTTGTTGTTGACCTTGAAAAGGCTGACTTGAGGCTTGATTCTATTGCTAATAAGGCCTAGAATAACATTTTGTCTTGTGCCTTGGTAATTACCTTGACATTATTGTCTATTCCCCTGGAATTGTTGTTGTTGACCTTGAAAAGGTTGACTTGAGGCCTGATTCTATTGCTGATAAGGCCTAGAATAGGACTGTTGTTTTTCCAAGTTCACCAACTTGTTACCAAAAGTCTGTAAAAGACTTTTGATCTCTTGTAACTCCTGTGATGAGCCTGAAGGAACACTTTCTTGTTTATCAATGGCTGGAACAACAGCTGGCAGCATTGGTACAACTGGTAGAGGTGTAGAAAGAGGTATCTGCAAAGGGATATTGGCATGAATCTCTAGAAATATAGGCATTGGTGGCCTAGGAGCAAGTTTACCGGCTTATATTAGGCTATTTTCAGCTCTAATTGCTATTTCAAATGCGTCTGGTAGAGAAAAACCCCCCATTGATTGTATCATAACAGCTATATCACTATTAAGAGCCCTCAAAAAGTACAAAAATGCATATTCTGGAGGTGGTCTCACCGATGCGGGGATTCTATCCTAGGTTCTTTGAAATCTAAAATTTAAATCATTCATCTGCTCTTGCGGAACCCTCTTAATCATAGTTAATTGTTCCAATAAAGATAGATTATTAGACCTGTCTTAAAATTGTTGATACGGCTTGTCTCCAAATTTGTCCCAAGTTACAATTGAGCTGACTGGTAGGCTCCTATACCATTGCACAACTCTT
>VDFB02058242.1:561371531-561381992 GCA_007258455.2 Sequoia sempervirens
GTAAACTATAATAATGTGATCTACTAATAACCAATATGGAAAGTATTAAAGCAAGACCCATGATATATAGGATACATTTCCCTGATCAAGTTTACATACTTTAATGATCAAACACAAGCTTCCCACACACTCTAGGATACAATCCAAATTCATACCACAAATTTTTCAAGACAACCAAATTTTTGACCCAAGATTTAAGGTTTTTTTTAATGCCAACAGAAGCATTGGTTAAGAGAATGATTAGGGTACAAACCCTAGGCCTCCATAGAAACATAAATAATAACTATAGTAGATTAGTGAGGTTGAAATACCAGAAAGATTGAGACATTGTAGGTAATAACAAAATAAGATTGCAATCTAAAGATTGTAGCCAATAACAAGCACACTATGTAGCTTAGTGACATTTGTAAATGCAATCTACGGTAAGGAGAATGACAGTCACTTGAGATGTGATAGTCAAAAAGAGCCCGAGAAGTGACAAGATAATAAAGTTCAAATATTGAAATGTAAATTGGAGATTTTAACAGTGAGTTTCCTTACCCCCTTGTTGACCTTAAGGGTTTTTCAAATGCTTTTGGTAGTGTTAGACAAGGAAAATACAATCAGGGAATGACTATCCAAATGAAGTAACAGTGTTAATCATAGGTTAAATGTCTCTTCTTATCCATTAATGTATAATGGAGGTAGTGGATTGCATGTTTGAGCAGTGTTTTGAGACTCATCAAAGATGGGAGAATAGTGAATAATACCTTGTGAACTGTGAAGTAGTGTCAATAAGGTTGAAGGATCTTAAGAACTACAATACCATGAAACAATGAGTCCCCTGTAGTAAGTAGGCAATCTATAGGGCATAGTTTGATTTTATAGAAGGATGCTCATGAAAAGAATCTTTAAGTGATAGTAAGTGAGCTGTTTGAGATTGTAGTTGAGGGTGCAATACCCAGTCTTAAAGGAACTTAGCAAAGTAGTAAATGTGCAAGAAAATCAAATCGTACACAAAAAACAATTCACAATGTTATCTTGCATAATGCCTTGAGTTTGAAGACAAAAATCTCATTGTATCTTCATGATGAAAGTGGTGACCTTAATGGTCAATCACTTGTAGCCATGATTTTAAAACATGCCATTGTGCTTATGGAGGCAACATTTTAAGCAAGGCAGTGAGTGGTGGTTTGGAACAATGGAAGGTATGAAGGAATTACTTTATATGGATACTATGCAGTCTAGATTAAGACACCATTCTTAGAAGAGATTGAAGGTGGATTATGGAACTCAAAGGTTACCATGAAAAAGATTAAATCAAAGACTGAGATCTATTTAAAAGCCACGGTCATGAAGATATTAAAGATGTCACATGTAAAACCCTAGTAGCTAGAGTAATGAATACAGTGCCAAAGAGGATAGTGTGCTGGGGTAGGTTTAGGAGATCTCCACATTATCTAATTATAGGGAAATACATCATTTATTTATTTTTTTAATTAAAAGAAATCATTCTAAACCCTATATAGGATACATTAATACTTCAAAAGCTTCTGAAGGAATTTGAGATTATGCAAATATATGTCAAGTAAATGCCTAGATTACAAATAGTAGCGGGAACAATGTAAGATTTGTTAAGAAGAGCAGGAATGAGATAAGAAGCAATGAATCCTATGCCTCCTTTCATGCACATCTCCTCACCGTTCTTTGTCATTATTTACAGAAAAACTTCTCCATTTTGGTGGTCTATGCTTGAAAATAATGTTTTAACGAAGGTTTTAGAGTATATTTATTAAAAACTCTATTCTGGTGGGCTATGCCTGAAAATAAGATTTTGACAAAAGTTTCAAGGTATGTTTATTAAAGTTTTAGAGTATTTTTGCAGGCTATATTCTTGATTCCTTAAATGATTTATTCAAATGGATTGTGACTAAATAAATGATGAACTATTTAGTCATTTTTATTTGCGTGACTAAATAATTTTTAATCAATGACCAAACTAGTAATTTATTTACTTATTTATAGCTAAGTTGCAAAAAATGAAAAGAATTTAGTCATTTTTAGTTGTTGTGACTAAAATTTTTAGTTACCTAGTCATTTATTTTCCAAATTCTACAAGTCTGTGCTTCCTTGTGCGATTAGGGCTCTCTCAATGTTGAGGGCCCTAGGGATAAGCTCGTCATAAGAAGTGACACATTGCATATTTAACTAAAAGGATAAATCCGTATTGACATTAGCAATGATCACTCCAACTTTTTTCTCCTTAGGAATGGGTCACTCGCTCTTACTAGCTCGCTACCTCAATCGTTGTAGAAAGTTTGCGATCAAGTTCAATACTCTGATTTTAGAAGTCTTAACGGTTGGACATCATAGTACAATAATAATTTAATAAGTTTTGGAATTAGCATTTTAAAGTGTTTTTGGGGTCATTAACTTCAGACTATCTTCTCTTTTGCAGGGGTGGTTGCATGCCAAAATTTTTTGGTGTAAAATATCAGAATTATTAGATTTTGTAACCTGTCTATGAATACAAATTATTGGAGTGTGAGTTTGATATTTTTTGAAGATCTAAATAGTCAGGCTTGGTAAAGAAAAAACATGTCAGATAATATTAGTCTAGAACAAAATGAAGAGACACTTGATAGATTGTGGGCTAGATTGAAAAGAAAGGGTGATGGGAAATGTTATTGTACTTGCAATAATTGCAAGGGCTTAAAGATGAGATGACTTTTAATCACAACAAATGAGAAACATTGTAGGTAGCATGGTCACGTTGAAGGGGGGCATGATTATCATCCATTGGTAAGTTTTTCATTATATTTGTTTATATTGATTGAATTTGTAAATGTTTATATCATTTTAAAATTATATATATATATACATATATAATCACTTGATCATGATCATGGTTTATTTGTGTCTATCATTATTATAAAGGTGGGGTGCCCTAGGGTAGATGATATGGATTATCACGGCCTGAAGAATGTGGTTTTGCAAGTGGATGAACATGGAGTTGTGAATATCGAAGATAAGTTAATGATCCTATGGAAGAAGATGATCATGCACTAGAAAATACAGTTGAAGATGATGGTACGAATACGTTGATCCATGACACATTTAGTGGTAGAGATGATCATGATGATCAAGATGACTTTGATGATGTTCATGATTTACTTATACTTGAGAAGGCATACGAGACCCTTTATGAAGGCTCCCAAAGAACTCTTCTCTCTGTTGTATTGTTGCTATTGAACTTGAAGGTTATGAATGGTTTATCAAACATAGCAGTCTCACGGAGGTTAAGGTATGTCATATATGTCATCTTTTTTAATCTATTTTAATTGTTATTAATTCATCACTAGTAAATAAAGGATGAAATATGTACCATTAATATTCTTTATATTAACAAATTATTTTTTGTTGTAAATTGATTGGTGAATTTTTGTTACCACCATCAAATATTTTACCTCGCTCATACCGATATTTATCTGCCATCATGAAAGATATCAAAATGAAGTATTAAGCAATAGATGCATGTCCCAATGATCATATTATATATCATAAACTGTAACATGAATTTGCAACAAAATGTCTGGAATGTCATATCAGTAGATATCAAACAGATCAACTAACAAAAAAGGTGCCTCACAAGGTTCTTCATTATATTCCCATTATTCCACGTATGCAATGATTATTTAGGTTTGAAAGCTTAGCATAATTTATGGATTACCATGCACAGAATAGAAGTGGAGATGACATTCTTCGAATGCCTACAGATGGTTCTGCATTTAGGGACATGGAGGAAAAATGGCCACACTTTAAAGAAGAACCTTGTAATCTCAGGGTTTCATTGAGAGCAGATAGTGTCAATCCATTTGGAGAGCTGAGATCTATTTACACAGTGTGTCATGTTTTTGTTATCAACAATAACATTTCTCCATGGATGTCAATAAAGAGGGAGCACATAATGTTGTCAATGATTGTTCCAAGTATTTGTTTACATCAATTTTCTTTAACGTAGTAGCATCTCATTTGTCTTATTTGTTGCATAATGACATATTTTTTTCATTCAATAGTAATGTACATTAATTTATATATATTGCAGTAAAATTATTATAATAATTATGTAATGTTTATGTTCATTCAACTAGGTAAGTACCAAGTTAAAGATATGAATGTATATATCGAGCCTCTTATCAACGATTTACTAAAGTTATGGAATGGAATCACTATGTATGACATCTCTAGAACAATAAGACAAAGACAATTTCAATTCTATGCAATACTTGTATGGAAAATTCATGATGCCCCAGGGCTAACACATTTTGTGGTATGTTATAACATTTGATTGCACTTTAATAATATTTAATTTGATAAAGTAGATATCATGCATGTTTTTAAAATAATCTATTCATTATATATAATTATAAAAATTGACATATTTAATCCAATATATATGATCTTACAGGTCTTCAAACAAAGGGAAAATTTGCATGTCCAATTTGTGGTCCAAAGATGAAATCTCGTCATTCAACAAGTTTAAGAAAGCAGGTGTTTGATGAGTATAGGCACTTCCTCCATAGAAATCATAAGTATCAAACTACTAAAAAACATATTTTTAATGGAAAAGAGGAGACTACATCAAAACCACGAAGAATGACACCTAGCCTATGGAAGCTGGAATATAATAGAATTAATCATCAAGGTTATACATTAGATCAAATTTTTTATCTATCATATATGATATGTTTTGAATTTATATTTTTATATTGTGTTGTGTTTACTCATTTTGTAATTAACAATGATTGTCGTTGTTAATTTTTTTAACTTATATGCTTCATGAAGGTCGTCAAGGCATTAATGGCTGGCCTCCATAGGGACTGAAAAGTTATCCCAGACAATTTAGTAGGTTTCCCTACTATGAGCAGCTACAAATTGTGCATTTGTTTGATACAATGAATATCAAAAAGAATATAATAGAAACATTATAGAAAATATTGGATGGAAGGCATCACAAAGAAAAAATTCTCAAAATTTGTAGTGACATTCAGGAAGCCAATCATGCAATGAAAAATTTCATTCAATTAAATAGCGATGGAGACCAAATTAATATAAGTGCCCTTCTTGGTTATTAACAGAGCAACAAAGCAATGCTATAAAATAAGTCATACAAAAAATTCGATTTCCCACAGGATTTGTTGCGAACATAAACAATATAATAACAAAGAAAGGTGAATTTAGGTCAGGGATGAAAATGTATGATTAGCATACCTTCATTAAGGTAATTATTAAGGTATATTATATACACTTGTATAATGCATGTACTTTTCAGTGTATTGTGTTTACTAATTTTGAAAAAATAATGAAAAGATCATTTTATAATTGTTGCAGTGCATTCTACCTCTATCTCTCCCAGACAACTTTGACAACAATGTCAAGCAAGTTATATATGATCTTGGAAAATACATGAGGTAAGTAGCGAGATTTGTTCAATTCATTGTATACATCTTATAATTTCCATTTGTTTTACTTGTTATGTAATATACTGTATATTTTTGTTAAATCTCATTAATATATTTGTGCCTTGAATCACTTGTAGATGGCTATCATCTAAATAAATCCATAAAGAAGATATAAATTACTTGAAGAGAAAAATTCCTCATCTAATGTGTGAAATGAAAAAGTTCCTACCTTCGACATTTTTCAATGCACAAGAACACTACCTCATACACCAGGTTGAGGAGATTGAAATGTGTGGACCTGTACACACAAGGTCAATGTGGATGGTTGAGAGACACTTGAAATTTTTGAAGGCTTTGGTTAGACAAAGAGCACATCCTTAGGGTTCTATGGTGGAGGGATATATGGTATACCAGACCATGGTGTACATTACTGAACATCTTCCTAAGTTTGTAGTAAAGATCCATGTAGATCGTATTTGGGATCCCAACTCCATTAACAAATTCAAAGGGGAGTACCTGATGGGGAAAGGTAGATTGAGGAAAGTGAGAGGTAATTATAAGATGGTCATGGAGATTGATTGGAATACATTTTACGTATGATTTTTATGTATATTGTACTTATTTAATTTTTAATCTTCAATATACATCAATTATAAATTAGGTTCATATACTGTGGTATTTAACTAATTATACGTCGTTTGTGAATTTCAAAATTTTTTGATACAGTTGGTCGAGAGTGGGATGCACTACATTTGTACATCGCCAACAATCTTGATTGGATGACGGTATGGATTGAACGATGTCAACAATCTGGTTGTGCATTAACATGGGAAGGTGTGGCTTCATTGGTTAAAGAAGCTCATCATAATGGAGATTCCAATGTTACACAAAGGGAAATTGATTTAGCATATGGTTTGAGAG
Organism: Sequoia sempervirens; assembly: GCA_007258455.2. Taxonomy (NCBI): domain Eukaryota; kingdom Viridiplantae; phylum Streptophyta; class Pinopsida; order Cupressales; family Cupressaceae; genus Sequoia; species Sequoia sempervirens. The sequence goes on from VDFB02058242.1 coordinate 561,377,894, forward strand.
ATAAACAGGTACATATAAATATATTAATCACCCATATTATTTAATTATTTTCAATTATATTGATGTATATATGTTGAGATTTTTTTAGTTGCATACATTCGGCCAAGAATAAATATGTTTATCAATTGACGATATTGCAATAATTTTTACATGTTTGACATATTGCAGGTGAAACACCACAAGGCTATGTGGTGCAATGGTCATAAATTTTGAATCAAAAGGTTGGATGACATCAAGAAAACTTGTGATTCTGGTATAACTGCAGTCTTTCAGATGACTAATGTTTCATCTAGAAGCGACATACATCCAGAAGTCTCAGAAAATTGATAATATGTAATTTTGGATGATATACTTAAGTGTGACTTTAAGTCCTTCAGATTAATTTTTCTTGTCGTCCTATGATACAGGCTACAGATGAATGAAAATGATCCTGAGAGAACTGTTATTGAACATGATAATGGATTTACCATGGTTAATACAAGGTTGATCGAGTGAGCTGGAAATGAACCATATTTTCTTCCAAGCCAATGTGAGCAAGTATTTTACTTAGAGGTTCCAGGTAAACCAGGTTGGTCATTTGTTGTTACACATGATCCAAGAGGAAGGCTAGTAAAGTATAATGTGGTGAAAGAAGAAGATACCGAAGAACTAGAAGATGATGTAGATAATGATCAGGATCAACATTTAGTTGATTATGTCCCTGATGAAGATGTTGAAGAGGAGGAACTACATCATGATGATGTAGGATTTAATGTTCATGAAAATGATATCCATGTGGATGATGACATTATCAAAACTGATATCGATGATAATGATGATGATATGACTAATCCTTGCAATGTTGAATCTAGATCGGATGATATAGACAAAGAGTTGGATAAAGAAGAAGATCAATGACATTGAAATGTATAAGTTATGCGATTATATTATCTATTTGATATTAATTTCTTGATAAAATTATATTTGACTTATGTGGTTACATAATTAATTCATGATGTTTTTAATTTTTATGCCATTCCATAATAATTTAATGATGTACTTTTTAATGTTTGAAAGGTCAAAAAATTAAAACATTTCAATAATTATGTTAACAACCTTGAAATTAGTGTGTTTTATGTTTCATGTGATCATAAAAAATTAACAATTTAGTTGTACAAGTGGTTGTTCAGTGGTTGACATGTAAAGGCCTTTAAAAGGCATAAAGTGATCATTGTAATGGCTATTGATGGTTGAGGATTGAAAAAACAAGATCTTGACATTCAAAAATCTATGTTTTTCTTCAAAATTTCTATATTTTTCCTATTATGCAGCACTATAGAGTCACATGCAGCCATATTTTGATGTGAAATCAATTCTAGGTCATGAAGATATGTGTTAGCTTTGATTTGAATCTGATTTGAGGGCTTAAGGCATTAAATTAAGTTAGTAAGCTTCATTTCTTTGCATACAACTCGATTACCCTATTTTTTAGGGTTTTGTAGTCCAAACATGATATAAAGGGGCTCTTAAACTTTTTGCGATTACTGTAGCTTGTGTAAGAGGCCCCATGGATATTGTTGTAATTGTAGGATGCATGAATAGGGTGTAGGATGAGAAATAAAGAAGGTGTAGTTGATGTCCTCAAGAGTTTTGTGAAGAAAAGCACGTGAATTGAGATGTACTTTCTGGCCTGATGCTTCTTTTCTCCTTCATTCTCTATAAGAAGGATTTCAAAGCCAAAAGTATAGGTTAGCAAGTTATATATTTCTTGGTTGATTCTAGGTAGATTTGAAGAGAAAATTGTAAAGTTTGATGGTTTTAAGGAAAATACAATTTAGGTTTTGAGTCTTTCTGTAGTAGGTTTTGAATTCATGGGGATTTGATGTTTTATGCTTGTAGAATATGATATTTTTATTTAAATTAAAATTAATATACAACCTAAGTGGATCAAATACTTATTGATAACCATAAATCTTTGATATCTCTACCTTTTATATTCAACACATATGGACTAATAGTTGAACACAAAAAATCTATTTGTTGTTATAAAAACAACACATAATTATATAAAATACAACTTATATTCAACAAAAATGGACCAATATTTGAACACTAAAACTTTTTGAAAATCCTTCACATTTAATGGAAAAATACATTTTTTATTGTGCTCACCTTTTATATTTGTGATTGGACAAACTACTAATATAAATTTATCCAATGCTTGTACATTGCTACCCCAATTGTTGTACACATAAAAACAACATTTTTTCACTATGATAACAATATTGCTCAAAGGGCCTGGACCAACTGACGAGGACTTTAAAAAGCCTCCTATACTTTGGGCTCTACAAGACCCAGTAGGGTGATCCCTTAATGTGTTTGCAACCTCTTCACCAATATCATAAACAACATTAACACATAATAGATAATCCCATTGAATAGCTCAACACAATAGGATAATATCGCATAAAATTGGTTGTTCACCGATAATATCAACTATGTGGAGTGAGAGATAACTACAACACAATCCATAGTAAAATAGTCATTAATTTTCAATTTTTAGCAAACTCTAGGCAAAGACAAACAATTATTGAACTACACAAATAAGTACAACTTAGATCAGTGCCATATATCCATTGTAAGAGTCAAATTCATAAGCATCTAAAGGCTTATGACAGATTTAATACATAACATATAAGATCCTTGACAATATTGCATTACAATTTCACCAGTATGCATTCTCACCCAACAATACTTATCAAATCCTTATACAAAACATATTCTCCTATAATCCCATTCAAGCATTTTAATTAATTCCTTGAATTAAAGCTAAAATAAGGATTATACACACCACAACAGTGAGATGAATGAAACAACACTTAGTCATCTTATTCAAAATTTGGATATGCATGTACAGTGGAGAGACATGAGTTTGAATTTATCATTTCAACTCAAATGCTAGTATTGTTATACAACATTAAATCCCCACGAATTGAAAACCGATTACAGAATAACTTAGAACCTAAATTGTATTTCTCTGCAACTTCACCTAGACTCGACCAAAAATTATCTAACTTGCTAACCCATACTTCTAGCCTTGAAATCCTTCTTATAGAAAATGAAGGAGCAAACAAACATCAGGCTAGAAAGTACACATGTCACCAGCCAGTTGGCACACCTAGTGATATTCAAAAAATTGTTACAATAGCCATCACCTTGGAGAATATTATTGTTGATCGTGTCAGCTGAGAAAAGTTGATGCAACAAAAAAAAACCACAAGAAACCTGCACCGAGAATGCCATCAAAGAAAAATTGGAAACCATTGTAACCGCAACATCCGATTTACCACATGTTAGTAGTCCATTCCTTTTACTCTTCCTCGCTAAAATATTTAGTTACCCATTTTTGGTATTCTTCATCAGTTGGCCAGTCAAAATTAATCACCTCATTCACCTTGGTATTATAAGGTTTGTATTTTACCACTACCTAATTTGTATCTCTTTGAAAAGCTTCCAAAAATGAGCAAGTACTAATGATTTTATCTATACATCTCACCAACAAGTCATAATTTGACTCATCACAACTTAATTTGTTTTGATCATTGATGACTTCACTTGCTTGATCCTACCACTATTCATCAATTATATCTGGTTTTGATTTTTGCCTACTCATCAATTATATCTGATAACAATGTGTTACCCCAATCATTAAAATTCTTCACCATTCGATCTTTCTCCGTCATCTGGTAGAGATTAGAAAACCTTGCAATGATTTAACAAACATGTTAGGCTTTTTAATGATTAGGGCCTATTATTTGTGTCAAACCTTGAGACCTTATACATGACATCCAAATCACTGGCCCTATGGATCCAATTTTCAATCAATGGTATCACTACCTCCTGATCCATATCAATATTCTTTGTTGCATCTATGAGAAAAGAATATAAAGAATGTATAGATAGCAATTGACTATCAACCTTTTCATTTAAATGCCTCAAAACAGTAGTAACAATCTCCTTTTCCTTTAAAAGAGATCCATCCTCACTTACCTTTAATGATGCCTACAATTCATCAATTTTTTGCAAGAGATGCTTCTTTGTAGGATCAACATAGCACTCT
>VDFB02058242.1:561382092-561644360 GCA_007258455.2 Sequoia sempervirens
TAAAACTTGAGGTTTGAATGGTATGTTTGCAAGAACAATGTAATAAGGGGGGAAGATTAGAAAAGTGTATATTACATTGTTATGTTATACAATTAATTCAGTTATTTAGGTATACAATTCATTAACTATCAAACCAGCCACTCCTACATATATAAATCATGTGATTCTCATTGAATATTGATTATGTTTTTCACCCATTCAATGACCACATTAGATATTTTATTTTTTAAGCCTTGGAATACTATAATCCACCAACTCATATAATCTTTCTTCCTTCCTATAATTATGTTACTTTTTTCTAGTTACATTTCCTAAAATAGGGAATGATGAAAATACCTAGGCATTATCATAAACCTTTAGAATTTTTCCACATTGTAAAAATAGGAAAAATTAGGATTCTTGTATTATCTATATTTGGTTGGGTGATGCTTGAGAGCTACCTGAAATTCTTTATAGGTATTTTTGAATTAGCTGGAATACTATAGAGCTAGTTGCATGTATGCCAACAACTCAAAATACCATAAATATTGGTCTTCAATATTATGTCCTATTGCCTAAAACTTTTATACTTAATATTCATGACTATTATACTCCACATACATACAAGAAATTATATTCCAAGAAATTCTTGTGACATCAAATAGTTTAAATACAAAGACTTCAAATGAATAATTAAAATATATAATCCTATATTTTAATTTAAATAAATAATAAGCTCTTAAAGCTAGATCTAAATTCACTTTAAAAATATTATTGAAGAGAAAACTATGATACCTCTTATTTTTAATGTGATAGTTTAAGGCTTGATTCTTTCTAAAAAAATTATGGACTTTTAGAGATTGGAGGTTAGCTTGTTGGTATTCACAAAAGTGAATGAAGGACCAGGTAGAAGAGACATAAAATTCCTAACAAACCTAAAGGAAATTTGAGCTTCTCACTTTAGAGTTTTGGTGATTGGGTATTGGGCTTCTCACTTCAGATTTTCAAAGTTTCAGAGATTGGGCATTGAGTTTTCAAAGATTGGAGGTCAGCTTGTTGTGAAGGTTGGGAAAGGAGGAGAATCCTGATCCCTGACAAGTCTAAAGGCATGTTGGGTAGGTTATGTGAAGGTGGCTTCGAGCATCACGAATTGATGTTTAGGTTTATGCCTTATATGAAGCGAAGGAAGTGGTAAGATGGATCTTTGAAGGTCAACTACCAAAAGGGTTAAAGTTGCTTAGTCTCATGTAAGAAAATTTTAGGCCTTGCAATTTGAGAAGATGGTTTACATCATGTTGAGAAGGAAAACTATATCCCATAAGGTGTAAGGTAGGACCCCGACCCTCATCAGCTTAGTGTGCTTCATGGTTAATTCTTTCAGAGGTAAGGATGTCTTTAGGAATCATGGTTCGGTGGAAGGGTTATGCCTTAACATGAAGGGAAGGAGGTAGCAAGCTGGATCTTCAGAGACCAACACCCAAAAGGGTTAAAGATGTTTAGTTTTGTGTAACAAAAGCTCAGGCTTCACAGTTCACGAGGATGGATTGTGTCATGTTGTAAGATAATTTTATAGTAGGTGTAAGATTGAACCTTGACCTTTGATAGCTCAATGCAATTTTTTTTCTCTATGGTTAAATTTTTCAGAAGCAATTTTTGCTTCGGGCATGGTGGATCGGTGCTATGGTTTATGCCTTAACATGAAGGAAAGGAAGCAATAAGTTGGTTCTCTGAAGGTCAATGCTTGAAAGGGCTAAAGATTTTTAGTTTTGTGAATGTAAAGTTTGGGCTTCATTGTTCATGAGGATGGCTTAAATCATGTGGAATGACAAGTATTCAATAAAGTGTTAGGGTGATCCTCAACATCTAACATCTCAGTGCAAAGTGGATACATCATGGCTAAATTTTTTTGGTGGGCAGAGTATTGGCTTGTGATAGTGTCAAGGATGGTTAAAGGTGTTGGGTAAGGCCAATGGCCAAGCCCTAGGAGGTTTGATGAAGACTCAACCACTGCTATTTGAACTTGCTTCTTATGTTGTGACATACACAACAAGCAAGAGGATGGCTAGTGTAGTGTATTTTTGGTGCCTTTGTAAGTTGGTGAAATAAATATTTGCACTGTCATTGTAATCACCAAAAAAAATTGTTGGTTATCACAATCATTTTGGATTTTACTTGTAATTATTAAATTTGTTATAATATAATATATAGGTTATATTCCTTTTACCAAAACAAATAATTATTTCTAAAAAATAAATTACAACTCAAACTCTATGCATCCTTTTATAATACACCTTCAAAGGTAGAGTGGGTTACCTCTTAGTCGATGATTTATTTTTACCCAAATAAACACATCAAGAATATTCTACCTAACACACTTTGTTAGAAGACTCTCTTATAAGACTCCTAGCCTCTAATTTGATAATAATTTATGCACTCAATATTGGAGGGTCCAATTAATGATGGGAAAACTTTATAATGATATATAACAGATGATCACAACAAAAATACATAATAGAAATTAATAATGGGATACCATTTTATTGATTTAAATCAAAATAGCTTCACGAGCTTGATACATAATAGGAATTGGCCTTTTAATAAAATCTAGATCTTATATATATCTCAACGTTATATCTAATTTTTATCATTTCCATTCATCTTTTCTTCTCACTAACTTTATATCCAATATATATGTATTTATTAACTCTATACTCAAATGATATCAAAATTCTCTATATATAGAATATGTAGGATTGGCGTGTCAAATATAAAATTTATGATACAATACCTTGAGAAAATGTGATAAGGATCAATGATTCAATTTTTATTTTTATTTATCATTAGTCAGTCTTGGAAATTGACACGTCACCTTTGTGTAGCATGTACATGCTTGTTAATAACATTTATAGCCACAATTTCTAATGTACTTTGAGCTAAGAGTCTCTAAATTCAATGTGCTTCAATGCACAACCCTTCTTGGAACCATAATATAGTAGGTAACGACAATAATTATCACAAGTTTAAAATAAATGGGAAAATCATTCAAACAATTACCATTATGTAAGCCATAATTTAATATATATATGATTCTCTATTGGATGCTCTTTTGGACTTATTTTCCCAACTATAATGCAAGATCTATAATATTATGTATCATGCAACTTACTAAAGGTGGATTGCACCTACTTTAGAGACATGAATCTGAGAACTAATAAAACATAACTATGATAAGTTGTAGTATTGTAAATTTAATGTAAATTACTATAAAATATAGATGAATATAAGAAAGTACTTACAAATCAAATAAACATTAAAAAAAATAGTTGATGCAAAATTTATCTAACACTTTGGATTCTTTTCTTAACACTAAATGAACTTTCACCTTGATCCAAATCTAGCTTGGTCATGGAGTTATATCATAATAACTAATGATTAAATCAATTTACTTTCATCTAAATAAAATATCTTGCAAGACAACTCAATATGAAAATCTAAAATATTTTATTAAAATACTTCCTTCATCATCTCAACAAAGGCCATTGTCTCATATACAGTGGGAATTCCATTCACCAACCCTATCACAAAGTTGAAAACTCATTCAAAATTTGTTAATTCATTATCATTTGCATTTTGATCAAACTCTTATTATTATATCAAATTTTGCATTGTTACATTTTATTCCCTAATTAGGTTAAATTAATTCAAGTTCCCTCCCAACCATTTTTCCCAAATTTAATTACACAAGTGAAAATTGAGTAATCATGAATAAAAAACTATAACTAAGTCATTGCATATAGTTTCATTACCTAAACATGTTGAGGAATCTGAGTAACAAAAATATATATAGAATTTTAAACAATTTAAACCATTTTTAATGAACAAATATAGATCAAAATTACGATATTATATTGAACCCATCTTATAGAATGTAGTAAATATGAATGTCATACCCAAAATCCTTTTTGACAAATGAATGTACATAATATTTTTTAGTTATCAAAACTATGTTGTGGGAGTTAAAATAAATAGTAATAGATTTTCTAAATAGACAAAAATTTGATTCATAATTTCATACAAAAATATGAAAAATAATTCTAAAATCAATTTGAATCTATCACATAAGTTAGTATGACAAATCTACATAAATTATATCCAAATTTTGTTTTGGTAAAAATATTATAAAAAATGAATCTATTTCATGAATCCTTCCACTTAAAAACACTAGAATAAGATAAAATGATAAAGGAATGAAAAATAATTTTTCTTTTAAAAAAATTATGAGCCGAAAAATGGACCAAAAATAGCAAAAACAATGGTGGATAGAGAAGGGGTGCCTCAAAGTGATGGAAAGGTGGATGTCGAGGATATAGAGACTCCGTGGAAGCAGGTTCTTATCCACATCGTAGTCGAAGGTAGACTTGGAGTCCCATGCAACATCCTACATGAAGGTATGGGTGGTTAGGGTTCCAAAGGAAAGGAAGGCCTTCATATCAACCGAGCACTAATCGTACTAGGGCTCCCAGGAAAAAATAGATCTGATCTAGCTTCAAGAGGAAAAACGGAAGAGAGGGAAACAAAAAGGTGATCAAAGCATGGGTTCCAAAGACGAGTTTCCAAGGTGGAAAGCCCTATTCCCCCTAGATTGGAGAAGTAAAATAGTGCAAATCTCGACTAGTTACATGCAACCGTGATGGGATTATCTCAAGGACCGTGGAATGTTCATCAGATGGACTGGAAGTGATGTCCCAAAACAGGAAATCATAGATTGGTTTGCAGATCACTTTGAAGGTTGGGTAAGAGAGAAAACCCTATCTGAAATTTTATTTCTGTTAGAATGTGTGGAATAGAGTATCAAAAAGAATATTTTATTTTTGGGAACCTTTGTTTTTTAAGGGTTTTTTCTTTTATAAATTAGTCTCGGAACCAAACTTTTATCCCAAGAAAAATAAATGAAGAAATTTCCTCATTGGATTTGTTTGGACAATTTACCCCTTGAATACTGGAGTGAAGAAACATTAGGAAAAATTGGCAAAGCTCTAAAGACTTTCATTGGCTTTGAAGAAGATTTCTTCCTTGGAAAATTAGAAGTAGCCAAAATTTTGGTTGATTTGAACACTACAATCTAGAGATCCTCATTGAGAAAGGAGAATGGTTCCAAAAGGTCACAGTTGACACAAAAGGAGGCAGATGCATTTTCAAAGTGACTAACTTGGCTTTAAATGAAGGTTGGAATGGAAGGGAACCCATATGAACACTAAACTAGGAGAGCACAAAAATTATAACAATTCAAAGGGTTAGCTAAGGGAGGAGACAGTGGGGGTTGCAAATGACTTGAAGATTCAAGGCTTAGATGATGAAAAGGAAACAAACCCTAGTAGACATTTGGTACAGTCAATTTTCCTTGAAGAGTTAAGAAACCTAAAGAGAGAGACAAAGGTATTGGAGAAGGATATCAATGACAACATATTGGCCATCTCGACACAAGGAATGAACAAAGAAAGAAATAAGGAAGTTGTAGGCATCAATCAATTTGATTACATAGCTCCCCCAAAAAGGAAGATAACTTAGACAAAGGAAGTCACATGGTGGGGGGTTGAAACCACTGGTATGGGAGAAAATAATAACAATATCCTTTTGAAGATAGCTATGGGAAATGGAGAGGAAGAACAAGATAGGGAAACTCTGGACATATCATTTCCCTTCAACATTGTAGAGGGAAACCCATAAGAAGTCTACAATGAATCCATAATTACAATGGACCAACAGTTTTTGTTGTAGGCTACAATAGAGTCAGAGGAAGAACAAGAGGAAATAATAACCCCAAGAAAATTAGGGATGAAGAAACAAACAACCAAAATTTTCAAGCCAGACTGTGGAAAATGGAAATCCAGAGGGAGAAAATCACTACAGGAACTGAGATCTATGGATGGGGATGCTAAAGGATAGTAGAATATCACTATGTTGTTGAAATCAGGGAAGGGTTCTCCCATTCTTGGTTCACCATGAGGCTAATTTCATGGAATGTTAGGGGCCTAAGTGCCCCTAAAATATAGTGTTTGGTCAAAAGAATACTCACTTTGACCAAAACAGATATAATTTTAACTTAGCAAACAAAACTAGGTAATGATGATTTAGAGTCACTCCAGAAGAAGATTGTAGGGTGGAATATTGTTGGGGTTCAAGAAAGTGGGGCTTCTAGTGGTGTAGCAATTTTCTAGAAACCAAATACTGTGGAGATTGAAATATTGCTAGAGAACTCATTTTGGCAGTGTTGTAGGGTATGCAGTATTTACTCCAAGCTCAAATTTGGACTCATAAATGTGTATGGGTCCAATTTGTGCATTAGAAAGCATAGTATGTGGCAAGAAATTGAAGTGTTCCTAAAGGAAATGCAAGGAAAGAATTTTATTTTAGCTAGGGACTTTAATTCAATATTGGAAGATAGGGATAAACTAGGAGGAATTCAATGAGAAAATCAATCTCTAAAAGATTTTAGAGATTGGATCATAAGGAATCAAATTCTCAATATATATTTTATAAATGCCACCCACACATGGATGAATAGGAGGTTGGGCCCTTGCTTGATAGCTGAAAAATTGGACATGTTTTTGTTTTGGGGAGGTTTAGACAACTTTCCATTCCTATTTGAGGCTAGCATTTCCCCTAGTGTTGGATAAGATCACCTTCCAATACAATTGGACATCCAAGAGGATTGGAGCCATACTTGTTCTCCCTTAAAATTTGAAAACATGTGGCTCAAGGACCCAAGCTTTTTGGGCCTAGTAGAAGAATGGTGGGGTTGATTCAATGTAACAGGATAAAAAATGTGTTGTTTGATAACTAAATTGAAATTTCTGAAGTAGAAGATTAAGGAATGGAACTAGAATTCTTTCAAAAATATCCTCAAAACAAAGGAGAGCATAGATGAAGACCTCCACTCAGAAAATTTATCTCAAAGAAAAAGAACTCTTAGGGAAGTATGAAGAGGTTTTGGCTAAAGAGGAAGGTTTTTGGAGGGAGAAGTATAGAGAAGTCTAGCTCAAAGAAGGGGATAAGAATACAAAATTCTTCCACAACAATACAGGTAGTGAAGGAATTTGAATCAGATGAGTAGTTTAAGATGAATGAATGGATCCACAGTGGAGGACCCAAAGGAAGTGGCTAAAGAATTGGTAAGTTTCATTAGCAAAATTCTAAATAATTTTGAAGGGTCAAATCTGCAACATCAGCTAGACTTGTTAAGAAATATTCCAAAATTAGTCAATAAGCGCAAAATAAGATGTTGAATGATAAATACACTAAGGAAGAGATAAAGGTGGCCCTCTTTGAGTTGCACTTGGATAAGGCCCCTAGGCCAAATGGACTACAAGCTAGATTTTTTCAAAAAAATTTGGGTCTGATTGGTGATGAGTTGGTGGATGCAATCAAGGCCTTGTGGAATTATGGAAGCATAATTAAGGATGTTAACAACACCTTCATAGATTTATTCCCTAAGAAAGAAGCCACAAAATCACTTGAGGACTATAGGCCAATCGCCCTTTGCAACACAATATACAAATTTATGACAAAGTTCATGACAAATAGATTAAATATCATTCTCCCAATGGTAATTGCTGAAGAAAATGGGTTTTGTTCCAAGGAGGGTGATCTTTGATGGAATTATTATCACACAAGAGAAAAAACATTCGATACAATAGCACAAACAAGCCAGCATGATAATCAAACTACATATCAAGAAAGGCTATGATATGGTGGATTGGATATTTTTTATCAAAGTTCTTGAGGCCTTCGGGTTCAACAAGAGATGGTTGAATTGGATCTTTAACTACACTTCTATGCCCAAATTTTTAGTTCTTGTAAATGGTTCACCTCATGGTTTCTTTGAAGTATCAAGAGGGTTGGGACAAGGAGATCCAATCTTTCCCTTTCTGTATATTCTTATGAGGGGAGCTTTAGGGAGGGAAATAGCCCTTGGCATTAGCTTTGCACAAATTAAAGGAATAAGGGTAACAAGTGATGTGCAGGCATCATCACATAGCAATTTTTTGATGATACAACATTAATGGGAGTAGCCAAGAGGAAGGAGGTGATCATCTTGAGTACAATTCTTAGGAAGTATTCTAAGGCCTTGGGACAAATGTTGAATGAAGAAAAAATAGAAGTCTTTTTATTTAACACAACTATACAAAAGGAGCATGAGATCTTGAGGATTCTAGGCTTCAAAAAGGTGAATTTCCTTGTACTTATTTGGGAATTCCATTGGTGAAGGGGTCTAGATCAACTAGACTTTGGGACCTACTCAACCTCAAAATGAGCTCAAAATTGAACTCATGGAAAGAAAAATGGTTAACCTAGGTTGGGAGGATAACATTGATAAATCAGTATTATCTACCCTTCCAATCTATCTAATGCCACTAATGTGTATTCCAAGCTGGTGTGCTTCAAAGTTAAGAAAAATGTATAGGAAATTATTTTGGAAAGCTAACGAAGAGAAGAGGAAAATTTCTCTAATTTCTTGGGAAAACTATGCAGAACCAACGAAGATGGTGGGCTTGGTTTTAAACACTTGGATTTGCAAAATAGAGTTCTTGGGGCGAAGCTTATATGGCACATGCACTATGAACCATAAAATAAGCATGTGAAAAATATTCATCAGAAGTACTTAAAGGATGATAGTAATGGTGATATGCTAACTATTTTGAATCCTCTCACTGGCTCTTGGATTTGGAACTTTGAACATGCAAAAATGCAAAAGAGTAGTTTGTGACTATCTCTCATGGGATGTTCATGATGGAAGTAAGTCCTTGTTTTGGGAGGATTGATGGGTTGGTATCCCAAGCTTGGATAGTTTGATTGAGGTGGGAGAGGTAAAACACATGCTTAAAAGCATATGGGGTGACTGGATCAAGGACTACATAGCCCCAAATAAGAGAAATTTGGTGCTTGACTAGAAGTGGATGGACTTCATAGGGCTCAATTTACCACAAAGAGAAGTACTACTCCTCATCAAAGCATTGATAAATAGAACCTTGAATTTGCAAGAAGGAAATGATTCTTTGATCTGGGTGGGTTCTAAATCTAGTAGATATAATGCAAAAGATGGATATAGGATGTTGTACAGGGAAAGAGGTAGGATTGTAGAAAACCTTCCATTACATATTTGTTGGAGTAATTTTTTCCTCCCCAAGGATAGAATGTTTGCATGGGTAGCGATACAAAATAAAATTTTAATAATAGAAAGGTTTATCCACTTAGGATTTCAAGGCCCATCAAGATGTTTTATGTGTGAACAGGCTAAAGAAACAACCAATCACCTCCTCCTTAGCTACCCTTGTGCATAAGAATGTTGGTGTTGGCTATGTGCGAGGCTTGGTTAGGTGTGTGCTATGCCGAATGATTTACTTAGTTGGTTCTGCTCGTGGAAACCCTTGAAAAGAAAATCGATGTATGGGGATGTATGGACTCTTAGTCCATAAATTGTAGTATTAGAGCTATGGAAAGAAAGAAACATGAGGCTATTTCAGGATAAGAAAATTTTCTCTACATATCTCATTAGTAAAATTGAGTCTATTTTAGTGGAAACATTGAACACAAAATTTGACCAAAGAATGGTCAAGGAGAAGGTTTTTTTCAAAATGGGATGTTAAACTACATATGGCTTAACCTTCACTTTAGATTCTGACTTGGGTTGGGAGGGGTGGTTTTGAGACTCAACAAGCTTGAGCTTCAATATTTTGGTCCCCCAACTACATGGGGGGTATAAACTAAATTTTGATGGAACGTTCAAAGGAAATTTGGGCTCATCTGTAGCTAGTTGCATCATCAAGGATTGGTAGGGTAGAACAATCCTAACTTTATCTAAACGGCTTCCTGAAGGAACAAACAATGAAGCTAAAAATTTCTATTCGTTATCCATGGGATTAATCTGTGTAGAGAACTAGGGATGGACAGGATAGAAATTGAAGGGGACTCGTGATTGGTCATTAATTCCCTCAAAGGTGGAAAAACTTCCAACTAGAAACATTTTTCTCTCTTCAACAAGGCCTTAGAGTTGGTACAAACATTTAAGAACTTCACAGTAAATTATATATACAAGAAGGGAAATAGTTAGGTAGACACATTAGCTTAGGCAAGAGTTTATGGAAAATAATGTTTCTTTCCATTTGCCAATTGGGTGTCATAGTCTGGGGCTTACTTGGTTAGATCGAGCACATGGGAATTCTCATCTAAAGGGTGTGACATTAGCTAGGACATCATCCTCACCACTAGAGCAATCTATTCATATGAGGGCATCTACATTTTAAGTAAGGAGAATTAAAATATTTCACCTATGAGCGATCCTTCTTTGCACTAGAATGGAGTAAAAAATTGATCACACAAGGGACATATCTTCAATCTTGATTCAGTTGTTAATAACCATAACATTTGGTTGATGTAGAGATCAAAATAAGGATTATTTGAAATTGGTATGTGTGGTTTGATAGGGGAAATGAACTAGAAAAGACTTGATAAGGGTGATAGTATGTGGTCAAAAGATATTCTTGGTAATCACTTGGATGATGCAACACTATCATCCATGGAAGATTAATTTCCACCTTTAGTTAATCATATGAAATTGATCAATAGTAGTAGTGGGTACTCATATGTTTAATGAATCTAAGTTGGCTAGTTGTGGGATATAATGGCAGTCGCACTATATCTGGCAATGAGGGTGGCAATTATGTTCAAAGAAAATGGACACTCTGATAAGGTTGAGGAGCTCCAAAAAAGAGTCAACATTCTTAGGTTTCATCTTTGATTTGAGGCCGAATAAGATTTACCTCAACAAAGACATTCTATTTCTAGAGGTAGATAGGATGATGCTCAGGAAGAGCTTTTGCTTCTCATGCAATTGGACAAGGGAAAGCTCTAATATTTCCTCATGCTTCCTTGCCTCTCTCTTGGACCTTAAGCTACCAAAGGTTTGATGTATGATTCTACTCAAAATAGTGTTTAAGGGAGCTATCCTGATCAATAATGTTGATGTGGTTGTTGTTGTGAAGCTAGGTGTCAATATTCCCTGGCCAGATGACATTGAAAAAATGTTTTTGTAAGGGGTGGATGTAGAGTGGCACCCTTTCATCCTCAACCTAAATGCTAGATACCTGGCCCGTCACAGGCATTGGGTGACCATTGGATACAACTTCTTATGCCATAGGTTGGGGCTAAATGAGGTCATTGACATCTAGTGGTGTCAATGTTTCATAGAGCTAGTGGAGTTGTGCAAATTTTCTGATGAATATGACTGATGAGTTGGGTGTTGATGTTTGCAATTTTTTATTGGGTCCTGAGGTTAACATTTGAAATGGTGATGGATGGTGTTCTTCTTTTCCTGCATTAGTACATGTTATGGGGTTTGGGATTTATCCTGATGTATTTTGGTTTTGGGGGATACAATGTATGCCAATCTCTCTATGCCTTGTAATTTTTTGAGGGCTAAAATGATGTAAATTTTCTGATGATATCAATATAATCCATGTAGCCTTGACTATGTATTACAAATTAAAAAAAAAGAATCCTTCCACTAAAATAAATATTTCATTTTGTTTTGTTAGAGTGGATCATTCAATTATGAGTAGGGTCCAATGAAATAATCAAGGTTGTCATTCCATGAAGGGGGGTTTCCTAAAACAAATTAGTGGATGTTGTTTTAAGATTTTCTTAGTATTTTAAAACAGGTGGTCCCATAAATTTTTGTATGCATCTTATGTTCAAATTTTTTAATTCTAAAATTAGAAGTAGTGGTCTCATAAATTTTATTATTTTGCATATTTAATTCAATAGAGTATATAAATATAAAATGATAAAAAAAATTGATATAAACTATGCCAAAATATTTTGTGCTAGAGAGTTCAATTTGATAGCCAAATAGCCACTATTCAAACTACAAAGAAGTCCAACTAAATTGTTATGTACAAATTATAATGCCTAAGATTTCTTATGTTTGAACTTTCAAAATATGTCATTAAAGACTCCAAGACAAAATTATATTTAGTAATTTCTATGGAATAATAATGAAGAAAATATAAATCAATAAAAAAAATATATTATTCAACTTTATTATAATGACAATTTAGATTACTTTTTATGATGTTGTCCCTTGGTCCATTAATATGATCTAATTGATTTACAAACAAAGAGATTAAAAAATATAAAGATAGATAATTTGTCTTCAAAAATATTCCTATATTAATTTTTGGAATCTAAAAAATTTAAATGATAAAACGATAAAAAAAAATTAAGCTAGTGGAAGAGATTTCTATCTCAAACCCAAATATGCCCACTCAAAATTATAAATATAAAATAAAATCTTTAGTTTATAAAAAAATTGATTAATTCTTTAACATTGTTTTATTTATCTTTGAAACCCTCTCTATAAAAATAGTTCCTAAACCCCACCATAAGAGTAAAGTAGGCATATGGCCAGGCATAATTTTGAACTTTCAACTATAGTGTCTTCTACCCTTCTCCTCAAGGCTTGCTTTTGAATACACCTCTCCCCTCACATTCAAAGTATAGTCTACAATGTGCATTTGAACAAGCAAAATTTTGTTCATTGAAATACATGTGGCTTCTCCTCTTCTCTCTAGGCTAGGCTTAAACAACACACACCAAAATTGACTAGTGTCTATTGTCTCATGCAAGACCCTCTTACTTTGTTTTTTTTTATTATTATTTTTTTATGTACTAATGATAACAATATTATTTTCCTTCAATTGGAAATTAATAGCTATTATATTTAACTATTATTTTATAATTTTATTTAACATATTTAAATTATTATTCAAAAGTAATTAAATAATCATTAATATAATTTAAACTATATTTAATATTATTTCATTAATAATATATCATCATTAATATTAAATAAACATTATTTAAATAATATTAATTAATAATGATAAACACTATATAATTTTATTTATTAATGTGTTTATATAATGATATATAATATATTAAATATTAATAATATGTTATTACACAACTAATTGAAAACGTGAAAACTGGGAGTCTCTTTTTCACCATTAGGGTTTTGGACCTAAAAGGAGAGAGGTAATCTTCACACTCTTCACTCAAGAACAAGCCCTTGAGATTTCAATGCAAAGGTTATTCAAATATTAGAAATAGACTATCCTAAAGGCTTAATGAAACCTAATAAGAGGTTCACCACTAATTTTAGACTCGGAAAAGACCATCTAATGTAAGTTGTAAGACAAAACCCTAATTCAATGCAATGATTTAGAAAATACCCTAGAAATGTAAGTAAAATAGAACATAAAGGAAAAAAATTTAATGATGTGCACTTGGAAGCCTTGAAGTGATTGAGAACAACTCTAGAACTCTAGAAATTTTTACTTTTTCACCTACTAGGACTCATTCACCAACTTGAGCGAATCAGTCCCAGATTTGGGTTTCTACATAGGAGTTTGTTTTGGGAAAAAAGGGCATCAGAATCTGTAAATAGATCTGACAAACAACTACAGTGGGACTCATTCACCACTTTTGGTGAATGAGTCCAATTTGGATTTTCTAGAAATTCAATGTTTGGGTCTTCTCTTCCCAATCTGCTCAATTTGTTCCTCCAGGTTCCCAGATTTGAAACTCTGATTTCAGGGCTATAGATGACCTTTTAGTGAATATTTTGACTTTGCAAATAGGAAGACAACTCCAACAAGTTTGAAACCTAATCTTCAATGATCTTCAAGTCTTCAAAGCACCTAAATTTGCAATTACACAAATAAAGATAGCAAAAGTGTTGATTATTAGAGAATAGGGGTTTTCCTTGGTCAAACCCCTTTTAGGTAATTAAACCAAATGATGAAACAATGAAATGGAGGAATGAACATGAAATAATGTAATGAGAACCTTGCCATGATGATAGATCTTGAAATGTTGCAAAAATTGACGAATAATCTTTCCCTTGAATGCCTTAGAAATGATTTTTAAATGCTGTCGTGAAGACTTAGAATACTTAACTCTTGAATGCTTTACTTTATGACATGAATGTATTACATTTATTTGATTAAATCAGGGTTTTAAATCATTTTTATATAAGAAATCCACTCAAATGATCATTAATTTTATCCCCAAGGCTGACATAGAAGAAATTTAAACTTAAAACCTAGTTTTTCATGCTCAAACCTCAAAAACAGCTCAAATGGGACTCATTCGCCATCCTAAGAGAATGAGTAACACACGTATGGGACTCATTCACCCAAGGTGGAGAATGGATCCCATAGGGGCTATTTTTCCACCTAGAATGTCGGGGAGTGAAGAAATTAAGTTTATATGTTGATTTTGTCAGGCTTTTTTTTATCAAAATATGCCTTGGGATGCACAATATGGGGTCAAAGCGGCCTATTAATGATGATATTTTTGATGGGTGTTTTTTCACTTCTCAACACAAACAATGCACAAGTGCAATGCCTCTCTTGAAAGGTGAAAATTTGCAACTAAGTTTTAGAAAATCACCCCAAGGTCTTATAGGTGTCAAGTCATGACAATACTTGGAATAATTTAGTTGGTTGATGTGATTTGCTAGTAATCACAAAAGGCATTTATGGTTGACTAAGCTTGGATGGAATTGGGTCTGCAAAAGGAGTTTTATGAATTTTGGAGATGTGCTACACTTGCTGTAAGTTCAAGAGAATAGCCTAAAACTCCCCTTTACTCATCAGATCTGACTTTGTAATGATGTTGGAACTTGGTTTTGGATTTCAATTTTCAAAGAAAAGTCAAAAGGGAAAAGGGATGAGAAGTTTCCTAAACTTGCAATTAATGTTGAACAATAAAAATGGAGGATGCTATAGTGGATAGCCTTCCTAGGACCAAGTCCCACATAACCAAGGACTACCTATAGTCTCATGAAACTAGTGCAATCTTATAAGGTCTACAAATTTCCAACTATCCATTCACCATTAAAGCATGAACAATAGATGAACCTAAGTGCAACAATATAAATAATGTTCATATTAACTATGAATGGTGATCCTAGACCTACAAAAACATAAAGAAAAAACACACAATTAGTCCCAAATTAAAGTTAGAAACATCATTCCCCATGGAATTCATTTGAAATGCACAAAATAAGAAATAGAATGAAGAGCACAAATAAAAGCTTTCAAATCCTATTTAATGCAAACAAACTCTCAATCCCATGGGGAATCGATGCCATTTTGATGTGGAAAATGGTCCTTTCTCAATCCCTTGTAAGCTTGAATGATGATTTGATGAAGATTTGATGCTTCCTTGGTGAAATTCCTATATAATGTAGGGCCCCTGTGAATCCCTCTTTTTGGATTATTGGCATAAGTGTTATTTGTGATTTTATTGATAAATATGCCTTGTTC
This sequence comes from Sequoia sempervirens, assembly GCA_007258455.2. Taxonomy (NCBI): domain Eukaryota; kingdom Viridiplantae; phylum Streptophyta; class Pinopsida; order Cupressales; family Cupressaceae; genus Sequoia; species Sequoia sempervirens. Next base: position 561,397,461 of record VDFB02058242.1, read on the forward strand.
AATTAGCTAATTAAGTTAAATTATGGTGTTGAGAGGAATCTATCCATTCATTGAATTTTAGAGCACACAAAATTATATTAGTTTTTTTACATAGAAATGGATTGTATGTGCCTTGGAACATAATTATATAACCTTAGATTTTTATTTGATGTACTTGCTTAAGGAAGGGTTACCAACGGGTTTGTGTTGTGCTCAGAATCTAATTAAAATGTGTAGCTTGGGGTGTAAGAAATTATTTCGATAGTTTGTACTTTTGTTGGCTTTTGAAATATACCACATATATATACATATATTTAATTTTATGTGCATAAGTTAAGTAAAACCTAAACAAAGGATGCTAAAAATTCTCTACAAATTTAGTTATTTGAAAAATTTTGTTGTTCAGGTATTGTGGTGAATTTCGTTGCTTGTAATGGCAACTTTGATTTAATTAAGGTATTAAATTAAATTATTAAATTTATCTAAAGGGGGGAATAATGATTTAATAGATTATATTATTCTTTATTAAAGACAAATTGTAAATTATAATTTGAAATAATGAGTAATTAAAAATTTAATAAGAATTGATAATCCAGTATATTTATAAATTTAAAATATTTCTTGAATATGTACATAAAAATATAAATATTAAATTTGCATTTTACAAATAATAATGTAAAATATTAATAATCCACTTATAAATGTAGTTTAAATATAAACTTCAAAGTGTTTAGACATAGAAAAGAATATGGAAGATAAAGAATAAATATATATAAAATTTGAGAAAATAAATTAAAACATATATATATATATAAAAATATAAAAATATATGTATAAAATTAATACAATAAATAAACTTATAATAAGACAGCTAAGAGTTACCCTTGTCTCTTACCTTAACCTCCACCTTGCCTCAGACTTTCTGTAAAGCAGAACACGTGCCATGTCCTTGCATCCTCTATTTTGCATGTTCATTTGCGTGGCATTCTTCCCTGCAAAGGCTGCCTTTTTAGGGGGGGGGATGACTGTATGGAGGAGGGAGGATACGTTTGGAGGAGATTAAAAGGAAAATGGAAGGAGGTCACAGTCTAGCAGAGATCAGTAAGTCAACGTAACAGGTAAGAGCTCTCCTTAGATTGCATTGGCTTTAGAAGTTTCCTAAATTCTCTATTTGTCTTTGCTTCCACATCGGTTGTTAGAAGTTTTCGTGCCCTACCAAAGCTTCCACTTTTTTTGTCCACATGTCTGCCAGGGCTGCTTCAACTACATCATCTGATAAAATCTCCCCTACCCTCTTGCCTGGTCGATGCCTTAAACTGTTCAAAAGCTTCATATTGGCGCAGGTAGTTAGGATGTTGGCTAAGGTGGGAATCGGGTCTTACTCCTGCCAATTGCATTTGCCTCACAGTTTTTAAATCTTTTCCCACCAATCCTTTTAGTGCATCTCCTACAATCATTGCATCCCATGAGATCACATTTCCTTGAGGTATTCTGTCAAGCAGTTGCTTGCCTTGCCCATGTTTCAGGTATGAGGGTCAACCCTGCACTCCTAATGATAAATTATATATGTAATGCAAATAAACGTTGTGAATGTGTGTAGTATGTGCAGCCCTCATGCACCAAACCTTCATGACTGCACGCACCCTGTACTCACGCAAATCTTGCTATGTTTCGATGCATGCTAGAGTGCTTCATTGATTCAAAGATTTTGAGAACTTCCTTGCTAAATCCAGTTTGTGCTCATTCTGCAATAGTTGCGTCTCTTTCCATGAGTTGACATCTCTTTGAGGCATTATGTGAAACAGTTCGCACGCCTATGTTTGGGTGATTGAGATCCGTTAGAGGGTGTATAAATTTAAATAATCTCCATGAAACCATCAACAACCTATCTTTGTTGTAGCGTTTAGACTTTGGAGGGTGTATAAGTTTTAAATAATGTCCCTATTACCAGTTGCAACCTGTCACAGCAGGAACAATTGAACATAGAAGTCTGAAGAGGGGAAGATAGCCTTCATACATCCATTTGCAACTGGTCATAGCAGCAACACTTAAATACAGAAGACTGTAGAGGTATAAATAACTTTCCTGTTCCGTTGGGAACCTGTCACATATGCAGTACTTGAAATTAGAATGTTATAGAGGTTTAAATAATCTCTCTGATCCCACTATCAATTTGTCTGGCAATCCATCGTAGTTGCAGCATTTTTAGGATCCAACTAAAAAGCAGTGTTGCTAGAAATACCCTGCCCATATTCATCTTTGACCCACAGGTCCGTATGTCATAATTTTCCTGCTGTTATGCTTGGATGGATGTCCCTTAGTTATTTCTTAATATCTGTTTTTGTACACACTATTACAGTGCAGGTTTAGTTTTCTTCATTTAGCAAGACCAATAATCCCCCAAGAACAGCATCCCTGTTTTAAATGATGGAGATGGTTCACATCTCTCAGAACTTTGGTATTGAACATACCCTGTTCGACAGCTTTTCTTGAGACCATATTTATTTGAGGTATTCTGTCAAACAGTTAGCATGTCGGGGCTAAGCTTCCTCCCTTTTGGCTCACAATGTTTTATTTTGAATTGAAACTTCGATGCAATAGTCATGGTGCCTCCTCTACGTGGGCATCGTTGTCTCACTGCAAGCAACGCACTAGGTGCATTCTGCGTCTTATTCGATGCTCACGTTGGTTGAAGCCTTGTGGTGTTTATATAATTTCGATGTAGAATTTTACGAGCCCTTTTTTTTGTTCTGTATAAACTATTAATTATGAGAAGTGGTTATATCGATCGGCCAGCGTAGGGTCCGTTTTGCTCTGGTTAGTTTATCTTGTGGTTACGTTGAATATCTGTTCATGGCGTTTCCTCGTCAGTTTTGGATATATCTTATATGGACCAAACAAAAGTCATACCTAGTTATAATAGGTTTTGTTTAAGGGTTACGAAAGTAAATATAAATATATATTTTATATTAACAGGCATAAAGGTGGACTTTTTTTAAAGGGCTAGAAATGTAAATATAAGTATATATATTGTTTTTATTAAAATAATTAAAGGTGAATTGTTTTTACTATTATTCTTATATTTAAGCTTTTAAATATAAAATTAATTAGGTTTATAAATAGCTAAGGTAATAATTAGAAAGATATATTGAGATAATAATTATAAATTTATATATGAATTAATATTAGTAACATAAATAAAGCAAGTAAAGTATTGTCATTAATTATTATATTAATTAAAGCAGGCTTAATATATATTGGTTTAATTGTAATTGAATTATGTGTGAGAATATAAGATATCATATGAGAGGATTAAGTAAGAAGAGAAATTAAGTTAATTGCGATGGAAAAGTTACAAGACTTATTGGAGCGTATTAGATAATTCTTGTAAAATTGAGTTCTTTTAAAACAATGTCTATCTTATATTTGCTTAATCAATGTTAGATTATATATGTGGTGTTAGGGTTATTGTTCATTCAGAGATCGATTGTACTATGTAAGTAAAATATTTACTTAAATAAACAAATAGGTTATCCATGTTTTCTTAATTAGCATTGCTTACCTTTATAACTACTTAATAGTAAGGCTATAAATTACCATGTATATAGTTATTGAATGCAACGTTAGTGTGGTGGAATAATGCCTTCTGTGAGTGCACTATTGCTTGATTTTTCGTATTGATATTGTTCCAAAATATTTTAAGTGTATTATGAGGTGATAATGTTTACTTATTTGCTTGTAATAAATGAAGTGTTGAGTTATTATTAAAAGTTACTAAAGATTCTTCATTGAAAAGAATATATATATTTATTAGTTTAATAAAATTACTAAATAGATCCAATGTTAATAATTATTAATTTTACTAATAGACTTTTAAATTAAGTTAGTAAGAGTTTAGCTTCTCAAAACGATCAAATGAATATGTTTTTATTTTGGATGCTTCAAAATTTGATTGATTGTTTTAGTTATGTTAGTAGGTTATTACATGAGAAATATTTCATGGAAAGTTAAAGAAAACGGGAAATATGTTGAACAATTTTTGAATTAGATAATTAATTATAATTGATCTGTGTGAAACTTAAATATTTAGTTATCATATTTATAAAGTAGCTACGTATGGTGTTTTATAAATATAGTGATGTACCATGAAAGCATCCTTTAAATAATATATATATATATATATAGTTGATTTATCATTTAAAAAGAAGTTTTATGGTTACAGTAAATATGCATGTATATGTGTTGTGGATATTGTATAAATATGTTTATAAGAAAATTGTTAGTATTATATGTGTAACCTAATGAATTATTATTATTATGTGCATCCGCTATGATTGTTTAAGTCAAACAAAAATATAATTTTGTCTAAGTGTCATTAATATGATATTGTTTCTTTTATAATATATTTATATAGGTACGTATATATTATATATATATTTATTATTATGTCATTAGGAGCTAGGTATGTTCTTTTGATATAATTATTTTGAAATTACATGCCATTATGAATTAGTTGAATGATAGAGAAGGAAATTTGAAAATTAAATAGGGAATTGAGTTACGTATGTTTAGACAATTGAGGGATTTAATTAAGTAGTTGAATTAGATTACCTGTTTATAATTAATTCTTGTCCTTTCTAATCATTTAATAGTTGATTTGATATTCTTTGAAAAGTGTGGTTTTTGACATATCCTTCTATACTTGAATTGTAAGTTTGATGGTAATTGGTCATTGGGTATCATGCAAGGAGAATATTGAGGTTTCCCTTAGATGCCCTATTGACTGATTTACTATCGGTAAATACAGTTGATTTTGTATTAAATTGATTATTTTAGCCTCGATTGAGTTATAAGATTTCATTATGATGTTGGTACACTATCCTGCACTTGTCGTTTGTGAGTGTGAATTTTATATCATCTATTCATGGTCCCATGTTGTGAGTTTTTCTCTTATGGAATGAGAAGACTTTATGTGTTAACTTTCTTGAGGTCATAATTTTTGAGAGGGTTGGGAACCCAAAGAGTTTGAACTACCTTCAGTAGGAGATTGTGGATTTTTGATGTTTTTGGCTTCCAGAGGGAATGGAGAAACTTGAATTATATTTATTTTCCATGGTTGGACCTTTGTGATTCATTAATCTTATCCCTAATGTTGAGTTCTCGTGGGTGGTACCTCCTTTGTTTTGTTTCAATGTTATGGAATGGGTTTGCGAGATGGTTCTTTCCTCGCATGTTGTGAGTTATGTACACTTTTATTTTTATGTGAGTAGAGGTACACCCCCTTGCTTGTATCTAGTTTTGGTGCCATAGGGAGAGTGGATCTTCATGGGGGTCGGTGCACCAAAAGGTTTATTAGGGTAACCCATGGAAGAGTTTCCTAAACAAGTGATAATATAATTAATTAATTAATGAACTAGTAGGTTTGGGTAGATAAACACTAAACAAGATTAATTATGAGCCTCACCCATACTATTAGTGCTTTCACAGGCTAAGGATGGCATGAGAAGACCTGGTTGGTAAGATCACTACCTTGTCCTCATGAAAGGTAAGTGGTTCCACATGAATCACCCTATGGAGCAGTCACCTTGAGATAAGTAGCTTGGATAACCATAGATGGAGGTGGTACCTTGTGATAGGTTGCCTAGCTAATCCATGTAAGGCCATGCCATGACACTCTCCTATAGTACCTGTTTATTTTTCCTTGTTTGGTCACCTTTGGGAGTGTTGATTGGATTGTTGATGTTGTTGAGGCAATGGGTTCTTGGTGATTGTTGTTGAAGCCTCCAAGTTCTATATTTTAGTTTTGTGCACATTCCTCATGGCAACTTGATTGATGTTAATGAAAGGTTCCCTAAATATTTATTGTTGGTTGATATCGTGATTTCATTTGTAGGCTATGGATCCTATTGTTGTTGGAGCCTCTTATGGTTACTTAATGTTGATCTATAATATTGATATTTGGTTTTGGATTGGACTTTTCGTTATTTTTTTGTGGCTACGTGATGGAAATGTTATGGGTTGTTACTGTATGTCGATGTTATCCTTGTTGTGGAGTTTGGTTTTCTTTTGGTTCATTTGATTATTTTGGTTGAGGGAAGGGGATCTTTCTTGTTGACTACTAGCATGGGGGGTGGACTTTCGAGTCCACGTGGTCAGGTGGAACATGCTATGTACCCCATTGGGTCCCCAATCGAGGATCCAGATGTGCAAATTGTGCCACTTGTAGCGACTCCAGAATTGTACCCAAGTTGGAGTCAGTCTTGTTACTTTGTATCGCCTTTCTAGTTGTATTATTCTATCTTACTACAATGTTCTCGTTTATGTTGGGGAACACATCTGTATTACTGTAACTCTTGTATGATGTAACTTTTATCATCATTGTAACGAATGTAACCTTTGGCCTTAATTTAGGATCTTCAATCGATGCTTGTTGTTTATGAGATGTATATAATTACTTGGTACTTATATGTCTTATCGTATCATAGTATGTAATTCTTAATGGTGTTGTATTTGTGGAAAAAAATTTAATTATGTTCATAGATGTGATGGATGGTTTTATATATATTATGTTGTGGATGTTTGATTGTCGATTAGTAATTTTATATAATGGTGAAGTGGGATACTTGTAGTTAGTTAAATATCATCTTGTTATGAGATTATGTTTGGTAATGTTGTCATGTGTACCCCAGCGGATGTGGTATATGATGAATATGTTTAACTACAATGTATGTGTTGGTCGTCCCTGTTCATTATGTGTTATGTTTCTCTTTCAAAAAAAAAAATACTGTGCTTTTATGGTGAGTTCCTTTTTTCCTTTGGGGTTCACGTGGCGGAGCGTTACACATAACCTAGCTATGAAAATGTGAAAATGGATGAACAATGGATGAGAAAATTCAAAATATCAAGATAATGTCTTTGCATATGAAGTTGTGGATGAAAATGCCTAAGATTGATCCAAATGAGCATGGTGATCTTACATGGATTGTGGATGATCAAATGCAATAGAGGAGGCCTCTATTTATAACAAAGAAGGATGGAGGATTGAAGAATAGGATGAATGTGGGATTAAAGATGGACCAATAGCATTGTGCCACTTGTCAAGATGCTAATGGAAGGAGGTTGAGCACATTTTGATCAATGTGCATGCATTTGAAATTTGAATTTGAAGAAGTGACATGTTTAGGGGGGATGTAAGAAGAGTTAAATGCCACTTGGCTCAAGGCAAAGGACATGTAAGAGGCTTTTAATGCCTTGTTGGAGAGGACAAGTCCTTTTGGAGGGACTTTTTGAATTTGAGGAATATTCCATCCTTGATTCCTTTTTGAATGGAAATTGAAGATTTATAAATTAATTAAATGGATTTTCATGTGCAAGTTGCAAAATCTAGAGAATTTGAGTTATTAGTGTTAGCATTAATCATGATTTGATGAATTTTAATAGAAGTTAGCTGATTTGACATTGTGATTTAGATTTTAGGATTAAATAATGATTTTAGACTTAATTAAATAAAGTTTGATTTATTTAATTAAAGAGGATGATGTTAGATTTAAATCAAATAAAGATTAAATTATTTAATTTAAAGGAAATGACTTTATAGCTTAATTAAATAAAATGAATTATTTAATTAAGGGAGGGAGTATAGGATTAATTAAACAAAATGATTTATTTAATTAATAGGAGATGATGATTTAATCAGATAAAATTGATTTATTTAGTTAAAAGATGAAATATGATGAATTTAATCAAATAAAGATTATTTAATTAAATGATTAGCAAAGGAGATGATTTAGGATGAACCAGAGTTAGTAAAATTAGGATCAGGTGTATAAAATCAATCAATATATTTAACATGTCTACACTAACTTTACACTATTGTTCATCACCAACAAATAACAAAAATTATGAACAAAGAAGGCATCAACACCATAACATTCTTCACCATTAAAGTGCAACAATGAGACTAACAACTACAGTAACTTGAAACTAAAAAAAAAAAGCTAAAATCTAATATTGGGAGGATGAATCATGCACGCATGTTAAAAAACACAAGAATCCATCAAAATAATGCAATTCTCATTAAATTTTTGTAACATGCCTTTACACAAAAACTAAACTCTATCTTTGAAAATGAAAGGAGACCCCTATTTATAGTTTTCCAAAAGTGAAATAAATTGCTAATATTTAATTTCATTGTGTGGACCAGATTCATTTTATAATAGGATTTCACGTACCCCAAATATATGACAATATAAAATACATCTTTGTCTTTTCCCTATTTTGTCACCTAGTGAACTTGGCACTGTAGCAATTTATTCCTGTAGTGGTTGTCATCCTTTATGGTCACCTTTTCAAATACTCATCATCTATGATTAGATTTCTTGCATTCTCCTAGAGAGTAGCATACTCCACATATTTTTTGATCAGAGCCTAGAGCTTATGGGTATGTGCAGGATCATGATGGGCCAAAAAGTGGCGATACAATGGGTATGTGTAGGGTATGTGGCTGACAACTTTTTTTTTACCCAAAATTGATGAACCGAAAAGGGTTTTTAAAGAAGATTATCAGATTTCCACCAATATAAAGTATGCATTACTTTGAATTTAATAAATAATTATTATTCATTTTATATTTAATTTATGACTAAAGTCTTGATTGATAGGTTGATTGAAAAACATCTATAGCTTTCAACTGGTATCAAATTTTTTGAATCTAAAGCATGCGCCACATTCTATGCTTTGCATACTATAGGATTAAAAAAAAAGAATTTCATGAAGTTTTGGCCAAGTTAAGGTGGTGAAACATATGATCTTTTATAATTTTAGAAAGTTGTAATAAAAAAATCATCATTAATTATTTACTTGGAAAAAGAATACAAAAAAATATGCATCACATTGGGACACAATTCTTCTACTTATATCTAAAATATTTTTTAAAAATATTATCATTTTATTATGGTTAGGATGGTCAAATAGATACCCACTTCTTATTTTTTCCATAAAATTTAAGTACTACTGCATAGAAATTTAAAATTTTTACCAAATAGATTTTCTTTTTAAAATAAACCTAGTAGTTTAGAAACTACATTCAATTTTCTACAGATTCTATTCTTACATATTTTTGAAATAATATAGATAAATTATTCAATTTTTTTACGTCATGTTGCCTAAAGCTGATTTTTCTAAATTTTTCACCACTTAAGGGCCTATTTTTTCCATGATGATCCTGCACATACCCTTATCCTATTTCATGATGTTAGATTGAAGGGTCTAGAAGGATATCTTCTTAATTATATCAATGATCTACTCCGAGCTCTTAGTGCATTTGGGTTGCTTTGATGACTTGTTCTGACTATGAGAAAGCCCTAGCAATAAAGTCCACGAAGTTCAATGACTATGTATCGGCGCCCCCCTGCCACATCTTCTTATGAAATAATGGTTTTATCTTCTCTAGGTCTATTTCAACAGCATGCATCTCATAATCTATCATCATTTTCAAGTAATCTTCACTTTCCACCTAGAGTTTAGCAACCCATTCAGAATCAAGCTCCAACTTGTGCAAATTCTTTTTGAGGACATCCTTTCTAAAATTCAGGCCCATTTCCCATGTTTCCACTAACTAGTGATGATCCTATAGGAGTCCTAGTTCTTTTTCCCATATTGCCTAAGAGAGTTGGAGGATGCTTTTGAGCTTAGGATACATGGAGCTTAGGATACATGATTCTATATAGCTCAGAGAACTTGTTGCACATTCTTATAATCTCCTCTCTCTACTTTTCCAATTCTCAAAACTTGTTGAAGAATTGGGTAGCGTGGCTGATAGCCATGTCATAATTGTATATTACCCTATTGAACCAATCAACTACATAGACTTGGTCTAATTTTTCCTTTCCTCCATCTTATGGATATCTTCTTTTGATAGCAAGGAGGGAAGAGCAAATGTCATAGGGGCCTCTTCTTCAATGGACATCCACTGTTGAATGTAAGTAGTGAGATCCGCTACCTATGCTTTTAGTTCCTCCTTTGTGGATTGGTCCTTATTGTTGTTTGTTGCACTATGTTGGCTACAGACCCTTGGAACTCATCTATCTTTTTCACTCATGTTGTTGGGCTTAGATTGATTATTGATATATTGTAGCTCAAGCCTTGCACCACACATGTATCTTTGTTCATTATAGGGGTAGCAATTTGCATCGTCCTAGATCTAGAGGCATCCACCGTAATGTGAGAATAGACCCTGGGCTTCTTCTCATTCCTTGTATTCGTTTGTGCCCTAGCTAGTATTGCCTTAAGTCTAGCCTTTAGGTTAGAAACCGCAAGAGTTTTCTTTTTCAGCTGTACCTCCAACCAATCAAGAATCTTTCTTTATTCCTTGGGTAACTCATCATCACCTTCCTCTCATTATTCATCCTAAGGTTGCTCCTCTTCATTTCTAGGAGCCTCCTAATCAATCATCTCTTCCTCATCTAAGCCTTCTATTTGTATAGTATTCTCTTTGTCTGGCTTGATGGAAGCTATATTTTCCTCGGGGATGTTTTCTTCTATGGGCACCTTTTCTCCTTCATGCCTAATCTCATCATGGTGCTCAGGTTTGAGGCTCTTCCTTGAGACACTTCCTTATTCCTTATCTTTTTCTTTCTCTTCCTCTTTTTTGGGAGGCACTTCTTCTTCCAATATTAGGCCCTTATCTTGGACAACTAGTGGATTCTCTTCGATTATCTCCACATCTATATCTGTATCAGCCCTTTCCTTTGGGAGGTTCTTTTGAAGATTATATTTCTCACCCATATCTTTAGGTTATTTAGGTAGCTCTTCATCTAATTCTTGGTTTGATGTTTCTATTTTGTACTGTGTTAGCCTTGCCACTGCACCAAAAGGTCAACGTGTCAATGCTCAATACAAGTGTTAGTTAAGATCCACAAGAGGTAGTTAGACCATGTCACAAACCCAAGCACTTTGTTGGAAAAGGAAGACCAAGGGATAGACTATCTTGCAACATACCACTCATTTAGAGCTTTAGTATCTTCCTCCAAAGAATATGATATTTCCTCATCAAATGCCACTTTAACCAAATTTATGCTCAACCCAACTTCTAGGTGCTCAAAGTAAGCATCCTAATCAGAGTCTTTGGGCTCCTCAACTATATTTTTTGTAGCCTCCTTTTTTCATTATGTGTGATGTTTCTCCATCTCCTCAGAGATCTTTATCATAGATTTCATCTCTAGAGGCTCTATGGGTGGCAAAGAAAGAGGTAGGGTAGTAGCAAGTTGGGAAATTAGAGCCTATACCTTGGGGTCAAGGATTACCCTAGAGATTTCCTTAAGTACATTTTGCATATATGTTGTGAAAGTGTGCGACAGTGTAAGAAATGACATGGTAACAGTGGATACTGTAGGCCACGGAATAGAGAGAGTAGGAAATGGAGGGAGGAAAGAAGAAAATAGCAGGGACATAGTAGAAGAGGAGTCCTACACCATTACTGAAGTAGTTGGCGAGGTGGAGGTGAGGTGGACCGAGATATCCATGGTGGGTGGAGATGAAATAGGTAAATCCTATGAGTTCATAGGTGGGGGAGTGGTAACGGTAGTAATGGCAATGTGAGCGGAAGTGATAGGTGGTGAATATGACTACTCGATGTATTCTTCTTCATGATGGGGATCGCCCTCCTGAATGGTGGGAACCTCAAGTACAAACATTCCATCTTTCTTCACCCTTTTGGATGACTCTCCCTTAGTAGGCTTTTTGGAATACACCTTATGCATTGGTTTTCATTCGGGTGTGTCCTTTCTTTTCTTTGACCTCATTAGTAGTAGGGACTTGGGAGCTTCTTCTAAGGTAGCAGGGGCTACTCCATTGTCTGTTTCACTTCCAATCTCGTCCTCAAGCTCACCATATATGAATTCAACACCCTCTATTTTGAGTTGACCGATCTGAGCATCTATCCACTACCTCATTCTATTCTCTATGGATTGTGTCAATATATCAAGGTCAGTGACCTCTTTTTCATTTCAATCTATGACAAGTAGGGGAAAGTTGGCCATAGCATTGAATCTATCATCAATAATATTATTGTCTTCTTCCACTATCTGGTTGAGCACAAGGAACAACATCACCGACTTCACGAACTAGGCCATCATTCTCATGTAGTGCCTCATCCACACATCTGTGTCATCCACATAGTTGGCTAAGAAGTCTTCAGCTTGAGGTTGTTGGGAATATTTTTTCTGACCCATTTCTTTAGTTTACTATAGGGGTCCAATCTTCCTTGGTTGGTATGAAGGTCCAAGTTGTATTCTACCAGTTCCTTCTCTGAGTACTCCACATACTGGCTAGCAAGACAATAATACATTCCTTTCTCAAAGGTTAGGGGATATGGAATCTCTACTCGATGTTTTTTTCTTAGCAATGTGTGGAAATTTTGCAATTGTTGAGAAACCTTCAACAGAATCATGCAGGTGTTAGGGTGTATTGGTGCTATGAGATACTCTTCTCTTGAAGTCCCCTCCAAGGAGCCTAATTATGTGTGCAATGAAGGCATCATTCACCCTCTGATATTCCCTTTTGAAGTTTCTATATTGCAACTGAGGATAGCAGTCATAAACCTTAAGCTCTCCTCTCTTCGTTCCCAAGATTCATCCATTGAAGATTCTTTTATACGAGAATTTCTCCACCAAGAGTTATACTAAATATGAAGTCATGTAAAATTTGGAACTCTTCTTCACCACCATAAGTTGGTTGTGTAGGTTCTCACTGAACATCTTAGCCTAGTGAAATTTGGTCTTGCCCCCGGTGATCTCCTTAATGAAATAAATCATCTAATATTCAAAGAAGTAAGTAGTCGAAAGACTTAGTACACTGCTCAATAGAGTGACTAGATCATGGTATTCCTCAAAAAAGTCACTTCTGAACAATTCTTGAGGCACTTTAGTAGTGTTACCCCTCTTTTCCTTTAGCTAGTGTTGGTTGATTATCCTTTTGCATGATAAGGGGTCTTTCTTCCACATATTCTCAACATATTTTTTCCCTATTTCTTCCATTAAATCAAACGTGGTGATGTTGAACATTTTGCTAGTAGATTTAGCAGATAAATCTACCAACACCCTGCCATCATGATCAACAATATTTCTGTTTGCATGGTAGCATTCCCTACAAACCATGACCAACTCTAGGGAAATTAGTGCAGGAGGAAAGCCAACTGCCTTGGTGAGACCACTCATTCTAATCTTTTGTGCATTTTTTGTTGTAGGATTGAACATTACCCTTTGTTAAAACTCATCTATGTCCATGTGCCCAAGATTTGTCTTTGATATTGAATACTAGGTAGAAGTGATCTTGTAGGTACACTCCACTCCGTGAAACTGATATTTCATTTGATCATTTTCTTCCTTTCCCCTTGGAATCTTCGTAGGATTCTTTTGTTTATCAAATTTCTCAATAGCCCTCTCTAATGGCTCCATAACAAGTTCCATAAATCCTACATGCAAAGATGTAGTAAGTGCATTCATACACAAATCAGGGATAGTGTTAGTCAAATCCTACAAATGACAGTTAGATCCAGTAATACATCATCAAAACATCACAAAATTCATCAACATTAATCATTTAATGCTCATTTAGATCATATACAGGAATGCAATCGCAAGGATGTGTGTTTTTGTGGGTTGGAAGCCATTAGGAGGGATTGGGAGTAGGATGATGCTGAGGCCACGGAGACCTGTAGGGAGCCACCTGGAGTAAATTTTTGCATTGTTCTCTTGGTGGTCAAGGATTCCATAAGTTAGCTTGGTACAAGTGAAAATTCATTGTAAGGCAGTTTAAGTCATCTAATTGGTCATTATGCCTTTGTGGGTTTGAGGCATGCAGGCACAAGAGGGTTGGAGGATGTTTGGAGCCTTCGCCATTAAGTAATGACCTTCAGGGAATGGTGGCCCACAAGCAGAAGTTTGCACTGTAGGATTTGCAGGCACCTCAGATGTTGGGCATCATGTGCAAATGTTGGACCAATCTAGGAGATGTGGAAGGGATTTAGCGGGTCACCATCGTACGTTCTCCATTAGGGACGATGTTGGAAGGATGGCAGTCCACATAAGCAGAAACGTGACGAGCTCATGGACTAGGCATATATGTTAAAGAATTTCAAATCTTAGTAAGGAAAAAGTCCATTGTGGAACTTCCTGTGCATAAGGATGCAGGTGGAAGGACATTAGGAAATGAAAGTAAGAAAGCAACCACTCGCATGAACCAATCCACACAACATTTTAACTTAGTCATTTTTAGTGCAAATAGGAGGCAAATATGGAAGAGTCAGAATCCACAACATAGATGAATGGGAAGGTTTTACCGCTAAGCAACGACATTCAAATAATGGTGAATCACACATAGCGACCTGCAAGATGTAGCCCACAATTCATTAAAGACTTAGCAATTTTTTGACCAACTAGCAGTGGTGACATTGGTGGGGCCCACAACATGGACATAGGTCAAGGCCAGGCTGCTAATCAATGACGGCAAGGAGACGACCACCCGCAACCGGTGGCCCACATAAGTGGACTCGCAATGGGTCGAGAGCTTAAGTGTTTTCATTTAGGGTTTTAATGCTAACTAGGGCAGTGAAGGTAATAAAGCGATCCACAAAGGTACTCATATCATTCAAAGAATGGAGAAGAAAATATGGGGTTCTGCAAGATTGGAAGGGAACAGTTTGAGTGATTTAATGTTTTTAAAGCACTAAGAGTGGATTCTCCTTGAGGAACTGACTGTTGTGATGGCCATTGGGAGATTTAAGGTTTTACTTTGAGATTTTAATCACTAATTTGTAAATCCTAGCTACAACAAAGGCCCATTTTGATATTTTGAAGGTAGACATACTTGAAAACAACTCAAGAATTCGACGAGGGCCTTGATTTCGATACACCAAGAGGAGATGTGGGCATGGGCTTCTCCTTTTCCATTTTTCTTCTTTGAAATTTTGAAATGCATCAGTGAGAATGATAGGTTTGGGAACCTATTCATCCATAGACTTTTGGGTAGGGATTTATAAGGTACTCTTGCACTCTTAGGGTGTTTCACCTAAAAGGAGAGAGATAAACCCCACTCAAAATTCTAGGTGGTTCACTCAAATTATGCAATGTATGACGTCATTTAGGCTAAATGAGATGATATAAATGCAGCTAAGCTATGAAAGTAATAAGATCAATTGATTAATGAATGGAAACTAAAGGAAAACAACTTGTTTGAAAACACATTGTGTTATGCAGAAATGAACTAGAAATGAATGTGAAACTTAACAGAAATGAACCAAATTGAAAGTGTCCACCTAGAATGTGGATGAGTACTAGAAATGGCACTTTAAATTCTATTGATGCTAATTTTTAGACCTGGTGGGACTCATTTTCCATTCTGAGTGAATCACTCCCAATTCTGTAAAACTCAACCAGAACCTATTATTGATGAAAGGGTATATAAAAATGTAGAAAACTAAAAACTAACCTGAAACTGGGACACATTCACCACCCATGGAAAATGAGTCTACTTTTGAATTTCTAAATATTCAAAAGTGGAATCCGAAGCTTCTGATCTGCACTTTTGACGTCTCTAAGTGTCTGCTTTCGAAACTCTAATTTCCAAGCCTAAAACTGAGTTTTTGTTGGGATTTTGGCTTGCTGAATGAGGAAAAGACTTAAGAAACCTTGCAACTTGATCTTTAATGATTTCCAATCTTCCAAAAGACCTAAATATGCAAACACACAAGGAAAGAGAGAAATGTTGGATGTTAGGGCATGGGGGTTTCCCTTGGTTAAACACCTTTTAGGCAATTAAACCAAAATGATGAAATAAAGTAATGAAACATGAAATAATGGAGTTGATTACCTTTCCATGATGTTTGATCTTGAATTTCTACAACAATAGAGGAAGATTCAGCCCTTGAATGTCTTTAGGAGCTTTCTTGATGTCTTGCAATGATAAAACCCTAAGTTGCTTGACTTGAAATGGAAGAATGGTGGATGAGTGAATAATAAGAGAGATGTGTGAATGAGTTAGGAGATTGAATGGGGGTTGAAATGGATGTAAAAACACCTATTTAGACAAAAAATTTCCTTAATAACCCAATAATACCTCATCACAGGCCGACATAAGGTGATTTTGAATAAAAACCTTAAAGAAATTTTGAAATATTTTGAATTTTGAGCCAAGAGGGACTCATTCACCACCCACGGCGAATGGATCTCACCTTGGATTTGAAATTGGGTGTTGGAAATTTTTTTTCATTTAATGTTGTTTATCTTGTTTACATTAAAAAATAAACTTAATTAGGCCTTATAAGGGAAAAAAGGGGTCAAATTAAGTTTAAGAAAGGTGTAAATAGTGAAATCAAGCCTAGAAAAGCATGAAATCTTGTTACAAGACTTTACAACACTTCAAAATAGAACTTTTCAAGTGATGAAAATGTAATTTTTAGGTGAATTGTAAGTAATATAGTCTAGAAAAGTGTAGAAATGTCTTACAACACTTCTCAACACCTTCACAAAACATCATGTTATTTAATTTGGAAGGGTCCAAGACTTAGTGTGGATGCATAAAATGCCTCACAACACCTAAATCAAGGCCTCATTAAGTCAATTTAGTAATCCCATGTCAAGAAAAGGGTACATTTTTCTACGACACATTTAGCTCCCACTTTAGTGAGAGGATGAACTTACTTCAAACTCATACTAAAGTAGACATTCAAGAGAGATCCGAGTGTACAGATGCAGATGACAAAGAATGAAAAATATCAAGGAGATTGCACAAGCCCCCAGGATTCAAGATCCTAAGTCAAACCATCAAGATACATAATCATGCAATGGCAAGAAGTAGGGAGAAGAGAAAGATGAAAGTAAGGTGAATAAAGCTTCGATCGTTGGCTAGCTAGTTGTGGATCATATCTAGGTTGTTTGTTTCAGAAAGAAAATTCATATTCACTCTGGGGTGATGGAACTCTTGGCTATTTTTCAAGTGAAAAAGCCCAAAAGTATACTCACTTTGGGGCCATAGAACTTGTGGTTCTCTGTGGGGTGAGAAATCCCAAAAGGTGAAATACATACGTTAGTTGGTATGCACTCAAAAACACATAGGTGGCTATGGGGAAAGTCATGCCACTGAGTGGGCTTCCCGCTCATTCATATCAAATTTATACCTCTTGATAACTTTAATAAGGTGCCACAAAGAAGATGATGTTGTTTTGAGCTCTATGAAGTAAGAAAAACTTTGTATGCTTGACACTCGTAGACATTGTTAGGATTGTTCAAAGGGATTTTTCTTTGTTCGTGCAATGTCTCATCTTAGGGAACATCATTCTTAATGTATCCGAGAGAGGATAAGTGCAAGGTATTATCCTGGGTAACATTGTACCTAATGCTTCCAAGAGAGGAAAATGCTAGAAAAAGAAAATCACACAATGAAATGTGAGTGGTGAGCTATTCCCCTACTTTAAAGCAATTGTGAACACCATTACTATGAGCAATTGCTTTAAAGTAGATGAAGGATATGGGTGGCTGCATGAAGTTGGGTTACACTTTTGTCGAAAACTCCAAAAAAAATTGAAAATGACATAACGTGAGTGTGTTATAACGCACTCACGTTATGCCATTTTAAAAGAAAAAAAAGTGAAAGTGATTCATTTTCTCTTATCTATTTTTCTTCTCTACACATGGCCAAAAGCCCTTATTTTTGTGCTCGCATTCTAGGAGGAGGAATTCTACAAAATTCATCAACAATAGTTGTTTTTCCTTTGCAAAGATGGTTCCATGATGACGAAGAGGTGGAGGAGGTAATTATTGTTTGCTATTTGTTTTGAATTTCTTAGTTTCAAGTTTATTTTGTTTGTTTTATGTTAGATTCAGTTTTTTTAAAAAAATTGTAGGAGATGCAAATGATCCTGCAAATCATCAAAATCCTCAACAAGAAGATCATGAAAATCCTCCTCAACAAAATCAACCTCCCCCACCAATCACTCAACACCCTCCTGGCACTCAAAAAAAAATTGAGTGAAATTGAGAACAATGAAAAACAAATTAAGGATCTTATCAGTAGGTTAAGTGATACAAATGCTTCAACCATAGAAATAATGACACTAGAAAATTCAATGAAAGAGATGTTAAAAAATGTAGATTCAATAACCTAATAAATAACGAGATGGCAAGATAGGAGGCAGGTAGCTAGGGCACATTATGCAAATAAACTATCATATAAACAAGTAAAAGATTTAAAAATTAGTAAAGGTGATTTGTGCTCTTTATTCACTGACCCTAGAACAAATCAAAATATTAGCCTCAATGCAAACAGGTTTCCTATTCATTGGTGCCACCACCAAGAGATTAGGAACCATTTTTATGATAGGTGGTACTTGGTCTTTGATTACCCACCATACAAAAATTGTGAAGTCCCCTAATATTTTCTTAGGAAACTATACAGTGAGTTTGTATTGAACCAAATCCCAAATTATTTTGATATGAGGGAGTTTCAAGGGAGAGGGGGCGTCAGCTCAAGATAGGCCTGGTGCATAGTCGGATCCTATGAGGCAAGGGAGAGGACCTCTCATTAGGCCACCTCGTGAGCACATTGTTATGCATGTTGTTGCGAAGGAGAGTGTCAATGTAGAGACATTGTAGGCAATCAACAGTTTGACCCGGAGTGTCATCCATCATATTAGCCCTATTGTACAACACCATCCAAGGGAGTCTTCAGGTTGTGGCCTTTGAACCCATGTGTGTCAATCTTGTGGAGTGACTTGTTCATATGACCCCATTGGCACTTAGGAGGCTACTATGTAGGATCTGTATGCTGCTACGTAGGATCTGTATGCTGCTACACAAGATTCATATGCTGCTATGGGGATGGTGAGGACGGTTGAAATTTTGCATCATGCATATGGCATTGATAGTTAGGTAAAATTCAACATGTTCATTCAATTTAATTTATTAAATTTTGATTCTGAAATGCAAGATTAACTAATTTAGTTTTATTATTTTAATAAAATTGCAAGGTTACAGTGTTGAGATTGGATACACCAGTCCTCCACCTACTTATTTCTATACTACACCTATCAGTGGGGTATGTAACTAGTAAACCATTATAAATTTATTACATGTTAATAGTATTTTCTTACAAATGGTATTTTAGTATGTGATTTTGGATGTTGAAGAGGCTAATATTGTAGGTTTCAAGAAAACTCCTCCTAGTGCCAGTGGATTTACTCAAATGTACACAGAGGTAATAAAATAAAGAGAAGCTAACTAATGAATTCTACTTAATAGATTTGTGTAGTTTATATTCATATTGTTGGTTATGTTGCATTACACATCATTCAAACTCAAAGCATTACTTCAAATTCCATAACTAATAACTAGATGTTGATCATTGACAAAATTTCAACTATACAATATAGTTGTTTAGAAAGTCAGCATAAGCAGCACGATGCAATTACTTCACATGGAGGCATTTGCTTGCAAAGGTGCACCAACACGACAAACTATGGATGCTTGGAAAAAATATATGAAACCATAATAGTAAGAAATTTAGCATAGACAACCTGTAGATAGTGATGTAGAGCATCATATCAAAATAATCAATCATCAGGGTACATCTGATGTAGAGCATCCAACAAACACCATCAACATCATTTCTTCAGGGGATTTCAATCCCAAATAGAATCAAGAGACTATCAAATATAATTTCATCAGAAATCTACTTTTCATTTAACCAAAATCCACTCAAATTCTCTTAGACATTCCATAGGCCATCATTCATCATTCCACTAATCAGTATTCCAATTGACTCATTCAAAGCAAAAACCATATTAAAGAAAACTTTGACTTAATCAATTAGATTCACATCATTCTCAACCACTATAAAAACAACATAAACATGATTATTGACACTTGAACAATTCATCCTTTCATTTATTCACCAAGGAAACAAATCAACTAAACCATACCTCACTATTATTAGTCCATTATCAAGCATTTCACTCACCATATTTTGACTATAGTAGTCTATTTACAGGTTACAAACTCCTCCTACAACAGAATCTTAATTATCATCTTGTGGTTAATCACCAATTTGCTCAAAAGGCTTCATAATACTCACCCATGATCCAACCATCAAAGTCACCAAACCTTTCTTATACACCTTAACCAAATTTAGTAACATCAATCATATCATTAGTTTGATAGTAACCAAGCACTCAATATCATCATTTCCACTGTTTAAACAAACATCTTTGTTTTGTTCAGACAATATCATATTCCTCTAGTAGGTCTGTCAACCATTGAATCAGGTAGTTACATTCCTATCTCAAATCTTATTAAAAGACTCAATGCACATTTAGAAACAATTTCTAGCACATTACAACATATCAAATTTCTTAGACGTTTGACATAAATAAAATCATTAGATTTCAAACTATCCTCTAAAGAAACACTAGTAGATTAGGCCTATTTGACAAAGGAGACCCCTTCAAAACCATTCCAAATCACTCAAAACCTAAAAAAAGTCTTCAAGCATGTATTATAACTCAATATTTCAACATTTATCACTAACTCATTTCACTACAAAATCTGACGAAAATGTCCGACGAAATACGTATAATTTGATGTATTGTCGGGTGCTTGTAGAATTTGATGTGTAATTTTCAATTTTTTGTAAGTTTATCCCTGACGTTAGTCAAAATTTTGAAACACCTTGGTTTCGTTGAAATATCAACTATCAGTTTCGTCAAAATTTTGACAAACATGAAAAATAGAAAAAAATCAAATTGTGGCCGACATAAAGAAAAGTGAGTTCATGCCTAATTTATTGCGACAGTGTTTTTCTCTACTTGAGACAGTTTCTAGAGAACTAAGGATGATTTTTTTGGGAAAAAAAAATTCAAGAAGATATCACCAGGTTGAGGGTAGTCATTGTCTTCTTGTAGAATTCAGTTGTGAAGTCATATTTGTAGTTCCAGGTTTGAAAATCATATTTTAAAGCAACATCTCATCAGATTTAATTTTTAGAGGTTTAGGTTTTTGAGAATTTCATGTCTAGATTTTGTTGTGTACAATCACCATAAGATCACAACCAAGGAACATATTCTTGTGACTAGAATTATGTGATCCATAACTCTATTGTTCATGTGGCATAGTTGTGCTATAACAAATACAGGATGCATTCATGTGTCACCCAAGTTTAATGCGGCTATGTTGTGATAGAAATGGAGGCACTCATATAATGACATTAAGTCAAGTTGTATAATGTAGGTGTCAATCATCATTGGGTGCATTCAATTTGTGTCAAGTTTAACAGGTTAGGATGTGATTATAGGATGATCGAAGAGTGATTACCTCTTGCTGCAATAAAGTGCCTATAACTCTGATTGATATGTAGAGTGGTTGTGTTATATCAATTATGTAGTGCATTCAAGCACAACCCATGTTTAATGGGATATTCTAGAGAGTGATCAATATTTTCTAAATCTTATGAATGTTACTTAAAAGTGTATAGCTTAAACTACAAACCAAGTTTGTTGCATACTTGAATGCAATCTTGGGTTACCGTAAACTATAATAATGTGATCTACTAATAACCAATATGGAAAGTATTAAAGCAAGACCCATGATATATAGGATACATTTCCCTGATCAAGTTTACATACTTTAATGATCAAACACAAGCTTCCCACACACTCTAGGATACAATCCAAATTCATACCACAAATTTTTCAAGACAACCAAATTTTTGACCCAAGATTTAAGGTTTTTTTTAATGCCAACAGAAGCATTGGTTAAGAGAATGATTAGGGTACAAACCCTAGGCCTCCATAGAAACATAAATAATAACTATAGTAGATTAGTGAGGTTGAAATACCAGAAAGATTGAGACATTGTAGGTAATAACAAAATAAGATTGCAATCTAAAGATTGTAGCCAATAACAAGCACACTATGTAGCTTAGTGACATTTGTAAATGCAATCTACGGTAAGGAGAATGACAGTCACTTGAGATGTGATAGTCAAAAAGAGCCCGAGAAGTGACAAGATAATAAAGTTCAAATATTGAAATGTAAATTGGAGATTTTAACAGTGAGTTTCCTTACCCCCTTGTTGACCTTAAGGGTTTTTCAAATGCTTTTGGTAGTGTTAGACAAGGAAAATACAATCAGGGAATGACTATCCAAATGAAGTAACAGTGTTAATCATAGGTTAAATGTCTCTTCTTATCCATTAATGTATAATGGAGGTAGTGGATTGCATGTTTGAGCAGTGTTTTGAGACTCATCAAAGATGGGAGAATAGTGAATAATACCTTGTGAACTGTGAAGTAGTGTCAATAAGGTTGAAGGATCTTAAGAACTACAATACCATGAAACAATGAGTCCCCTGTAGTAAGTAGGCAATCTATAGGGCATAGTTTGATTTTATAGAAGGATGCTCATGAAAAGAATCTTTAAGTGATAGTAAGTGAGCTGTTTGAGATTGTAGTTGAGGGTGCAATACCCAGTCTTAAAGGAACTTAGCAAAGTAGTAAATGTGCAAGAAAATCAAATCGTACACAAAAAACAATTCACAATGTTATCTTGCATAATGCCTTGAGTTTGAAGACAAAAATCTCATTGTATCTTCATGATGAAAGTGGTGACCTTAATGGTCAATCACTTGTAGCCATGATTTTAAAACATGCCATTGTGCTTATGGAGGCAACATTTTAAGCAAGGCAGTGAGTGGTGGTTTGGAACAATGGAAGGTATGAAGGAATTACTTTATATGGATACTATGCAGTCTAGATTAAGACACCATTCTTAGAAGAGATTGAAGGTGGATTATGGAACTCAAAGGTTACCATGAAAAAGATTAAATCAAAGACTGAGATCTATTTAAAAGCCACGGTCATGAAGATATTAAAGATGTCACATGTAAAACCCTAGTAGCTAGAGTAATGAATACAGTGCCAAAGAGGATAGTGTGCTGGGGTAGGTTTAGGAGATCTCCACATTATCTAATTATAGGGAAATACATCATTTATTTATTTTTTTAATTAAAAGAAATCATTCTAAACCCTATATAGGATACATTAATACTTCAAAAGCTTCTGAAGGAATTTGAGATTATGCAAATATATGTCAAGTAAATGCCTAGATTACAAATAGTAGCGGGAACAATGTAAGATTTGTTAAGAAGAGCAGGAATGAGATAAGAAGCAATGAATCCTATGCCTCCTTTCATGCACATCTCCTCACCGTTCTTTGTCATTATTTACAGAAAAACTTCTCCATTTTGGTGGTCTATGCTTGAAAATAATGTTTTAACGAAGGTTTTAGAGTATATTTATTAAAAACTCTATTCTGGTGGGCTATGCCTGAAAATAAGATTTTGACAAAAGTTTCAAGGTATGTTTATTAAAGTTTTAGAGTATTTTTGCAGGCTATATTCTTGATTCCTTAAATGATTTATTCAAATGGATTGTGACTAAATAAATGATGAACTATTTAGTCATTTTTATTTGCGTGACTAAATAATTTTTAATCAATGACCAAACTAGTAATTTATTTACTTATTTATAGCTAAGTTGCAAAAAATGAAAAGAATTTAGTCATTTTTAGTTGTTGTGACTAAAATTTTTAGTTACCTAGTCATTTATTTTCCAAATTCTACAAGTCTGTGCTTCCTTGTGCGATTAGGGCTCTCTCAATGTTGAGGGCCCTAGGGATAAGCTCGTCATAAGAAGTGACACATTGCATATTTAACTAAAAGGATAAATCCGTATTGACATTAGCAATGATCACTCCAACTTTTTTCTCCTTAGGAATGGGTCACTCGCTCTTACTAGCTCGCTACCTCAATCGTTGTAGAAAGTTTGCGATCAAGTTCAATACTCTGATTTTAGAAGTCTTAACGGTTGGACATCATAGTACAATAATAATTTAATAAGTTTTGGAATTAGCATTTTAAAGTGTTTTTGGGGTCATTAACTTCAGACTATCTTCTCTTTTGCAGGGGTGGTTGCATGCCAAAATTTTTTGGTGTAAAATATCAGAATTATTAGATTTTGTAACCTGTCTATGAATACAAATTATTGGAGTGTGAGTTTGATATTTTTTGAAGATCTAAATAGTCAGGCTTGGTAAAGAAAAAACATGTCAGATAATATTAGTCTAGAACAAAATGAAGAGACACTTGATAGATTGTGGGCTAGATTGAAAAGAAAGGGTGATGGGAATGTTATTGTCCTTGCAATAATTGCAAGGGCTTAAAGATGAGATGACTTTTAATCACAACAAATGAGAAACATTGTAGGTAGCATGGTCACGTTGAAGGGGGGCATGATTATCATCCATTGGTAAGTTTTTCATTATATTTGTTTATATTGATTGAATTTGTAAATGTTTATATCATTTTAAAATTATATATATATATACATATATAATCACTTGATCATGATCATGGTTTATTTGTGTCTATCATTATTATAAAGGTGGGGTGCCCTAGGGTAGATGATATGGATTATCACGGCCTGAAGAATGTGGTTTTGCAAGTGGATGAACATGGAGTTGTGAATATCGAAGATAAGTTAATGATCCTATGGAAGAAGATGATCATGCACTAGAAAATACAGTTGAAGATGATGGTACGAATACGTTGATCCATGACACATTTAGTGGTAGAGATGATCATGATGATCAAGATGACTTTGATGATGTTCATGATTTACTTATACTTGAGAAGGCATACGAGACCCTTTATGAAGGCTCCCAAAGAACTCTTCTCTCTGTTGTATTGTTGCTATTGAACTTGAAGGTTATGAATGGTTTATCAAACATAGCAGTCTCACGGAGGTTAAGGTATGTCATATATGTCATCTTTTTTAATCTATTTTAATTGTTATTAATTCATCACTAGTAAATAAAGGATGAAATATGTACCATTAATATTCTTTATATTAACAAATTATTTTTTGTTGTAAATTGATTGGTGAATTTTTGTTACCACCATCAAATATTTTACCTCGCTCATACCGATATTTATCTGCCATCATGAAAGATATCAAAATGAAGTATTAAGCAATAGATGCATGTCCCAATGATCATATTATATATCATAAACTGTAACATGAATTTGCAACAAAATGTCTGGAATGTCATATCAGTAGATATCAAACAGATCAACTAACAAAAAAGGTGCCTCACAAGGTTCTTCATTATATTCCCATTATTCCACGTATGCAATGATTATTTAGGTTTGAAAGCTTAGCATAATTTATGGATTACCATGCACAGAATAGAAGTGGAGATGACATTCTTCGAATGCCTACAGATGGTTCTGCATTTAGGGACATGGAGGAAAAATGGCCACACTTTAAAGAAGAACCTTGTAATCTCAGGGTTTCATTGAGAGCAGATAGTGTCAATCCATTTGGAGAGCTGAGATCTATTTACACAGTGTGTCATGTTTTTGTTATCAACAATAACATTTCTCCATGGATGTCAATAAAGAGGGAGCACATAATGTTGTCAATGATTGTTCCAAGTATTTGTTTACATCAATTTTCTTTAACGTAGTAGCATCTCATTTGTCTTATTTGTTGCATAATGACATATTTTTTTCATTCAATAGTAATGTACATTAATTTATATATATTGCAGTAAAATTATTATAATAATTATGTAATGTTTATGTTCATTCAACTAGGTAAGTACCAAGTTAAAGATATGAATGTATATATCGAGCCTCTTATCAACGATTTACTAAAGTTATGGAATGGAATCACTATGTATGACATCTCTAGAACAATAAGACAAAGACAATTTCAATTCTATGCAATACTTGTATGGAAAATTCATGATGCCCCAGGGCTAACACATTTTGTGGTATGTTATAACATTTGATTGCACTTTAATAATATTTAATTTGATAAAGTAGATATCATGCATGTTTTTAAAATAATCTATTCATTATATATAATTATAAAAATTGACATATTTAATCCAATATATATGATCTTACAGGTCTTCAAACAAAGGGAAAATTTGCATGTCCAATTTGTGGTCCAAAGATGAAATCTCGTCATTCAACAAGTTTAAGAAAGCAGGTGTTTGATGAGTATAGGCACTTCCTCCATAGAAATCATAAGTATCAAACTACTAAAAAACATATTTTTAATGGAAAAGAGGAGACTACATCAAAACCACGAAGAATGACACCTAGCCTATGGAAGCTGGAATATAATAGAATTAATCATCAAGGTTATACATTAGATCAAATTTTTTATCTATCATATATGATATGTTTTGAATTTATATTTTTATATTGTGTTGTGTTTACTCATTTTGTAATTAACAATGATTGTCGTTGTTAATTTTTTTAACTTATATGCTTCATGAAGGTCGTCAAGGCATTAATGGCTGGCCTCCATAGGGACTGAAAAGTTATCCCAGACAATTTAGTAGGTTTCCCTACTATGAGCAGCTACAAATTGTGCATTTGTTTGATACAATGAATATCAAAAAGAATATAATAGAAACATTATAGAAAATATTGGATGGAAGGCATCACAAAGAAAAAATTCTCAAAATTTGTAGTGACATTCAGGAAGCCAATCATGCAATGAAAAATTTCATTCAATTAAATAGCGATGGAGACCAAATTAATATAAGTGCCCTTCTTGGTTATTAACAGAGCAACAAAGCAATGCTATAAAATAAGTCATACAAAAAATTCGATTTCCCACAGGATTTGTTGCGAACATAAACAATATAATAACAAAGAAAGGTGAATTTAGGTCAGGGATGAAAATGTATGATTAGCATACCTTCATTAAGGTAATTATTAAGGTATATTATATACACTTGTATAATGCATGTACTTTTCAGTGTATTGTGTTTACTAATTTTGAAAAAATAATGAAAAGATCATTTTATAATTGTTGCAGTGCATTCTACCTCTATCTCTCCCAGACAACTTTGACAACAATGTCAAGCAAGTTATATATGATCTTGGAAAATACATGAGGTAAGTAGCGAGATTTGTTCAATTCATTGTATACATCTTATAATTTCCATTTGTTTTACTTGTTATGTAATATACTGTATATTTTTGTTAAATCTCATTAATATATTTGTGCCTTGAATCACTTGTAGATGGCTATCATCTAAATAAATCCATAAAGAAGATATAAATTACTTGAAGAGAAAAATTCCTCATCTAATGTGTGAAATGAAAAAGTTCCTACCTTCGACATTTTTCAATGCACAAGAACACTACCTCATACACCAGGTTGAGGAGATTGAAATGTGTGGACCTGTACACACAAGGTCAATGTGGATGGTTGAGAGACACTTGAAATTTTTGAAGGCTTTGGTTAGACAAAGAGCACATCCTTAGGGTTCTATGGTGGAGGGATATATGGTATACCAGACCATGGTGTACATTACTGAACATCTTCCTAAGTTTGTAGTAAAGATCCATGTAGATCGTATTTGGGATCCCAACTCCATTAACAAATTCAAAGGGGAGTACCTGATGGGGAAAGGTAGATTGAGGAAAGTGAGAGGTAATTATAAGATGGTCATGGAGATTGATTGGAATACATTTTACGTATGATTTTTATGTATATTGTACTTATTTAATTTTTAATCTTCAATATACATCAATTATAAATTAGGTTCATATACTGTGGTATTTAACTAATTATACGTCGTTTGTGAATTTCAAAATTTTTTGATACAGTTGGTCGAGAGTGGGATGCACTACATTTGTACATCGCCAACAATCTTGATTGGATGACGGTATGGATTGAACGATGTCAACAATCTGGTTGTGCATTAACATGGGAAGGTGTGGCTTCATTGGTTAAAGAAGCTCATCATAATGGAGATTCCAATGTTACACAAAGGGAAATTGATTTAGCATATGGTTTGAGAGATAAACAGGTACATATAAATATATTAATCACCCATATTATTTAATTATTTTCAATTATATTGATGTATATATGTTGAGATTTTTTTAGTTGCATACATTCGGCCAAGAATAAATATGTTTATCAATTGACGATATTGCAATAATTTTTACATGTTTGACATATTGCAGGTGAAACACCACAAGGCTATGTGGTGCAATGGTCATAAATTTTGAATCAAAAGGTTGGATGACATCAAGAAAACTTGTGATTCTGGTATAACTGCAGTCTTTCAGATGACTAATGTTTCATCTAGAAGCGACATACATCCAGAAGTCTCAGAAAATTGATAATATGTAATTTTGGATGATATACTTAAGTGTGACTTTAAGTCCTTCAGATTAATTTTTCTTGTCGTCCTATGATACAGGCTACAGATGAATGAAAATGATCCTGAGAGAACTGTTATTGAACATGATAATGGATTTACCATGGTTAATACAAGGTTGATCGAGTGAGCTGGAAATGAACCATATTTTCTTCCAAGCCAATGTGAGCAAGTATTTTACTTAGAGGTTCCAGGTAAACCAGGTTGGTCATTTGTTGTTACACATGATCCAAGAGGAAGGCTAGTAAAGTATAATGTGGTGAAAGAAGAAGATACCGAAGAACTAGAAGATGATGTAGATAATGATCAGGATCAACATTTAGTTGATTATGTCCCTGATGAAGATGTTGAAGAGGAGGAACTACATCATGATGATGTAGGATTTAATGTTCATGAAAATGATATCCATGTGGATGATGACATTATCAAAACTGATATCGATGATAATGATGATGATATGACTAATCCTTGCAATGTTGAATCTAGATCGGATGATATAGACAAAGAGTTGGATAAAGAAGAAGATCAATGACATTGAAATGTATAAGTTATGCGATTATATTATCTATTTGATATTAATTTCTTGATAAAATTATATTTGACTTATGTGGTTACATAATTAATTCATGATGTTTTTAATTTTTATGCCATTCCATAATAATTTAATGATGTACTTTTTAATGTTTGAAAGGTCAAAAAATTAAAACATTTCAATAATTATGTTAACAACCTTGAAATTAGTGTGTTTTATGTTTCATGTGATCATAAAAAATTAACAATTTAGTTGTACAAGTGGTTGTTCAGTGGTTGACATGTAAAGGCCTTTAAAAGGCATAAAGTGATCATTGTAATGGCTATTGATGGTTGAGGATTGAAAAAACAAGATCTTGACATTCAAAAATCTATGTTTTTCTTCAAAATTTCTATATTTTTCCTATTATGCAGCACTATAGAGTCACATGCAGCCATATTTTGATGTGAAATCAATTCTAGGTCATGAAGATATGTGTTAGCTTTGATTTGAATCTGATTTGAGGGCTTAAGGCATTAAATTAAGTTAGTAAGCTTCATTTCTTTGCATACAACTCGATTACCCTATTTTTTAGGGTTTTGTAGTCCAAACATGATATAAAGGGGCTCTTAAACTTTTTGCGATTACTGTAGCTTGTGTAAGAGGCCCCATGGATATTGTTGTAATTGTAGGATGCATGAATAGGGTGTAGGATGAGAAATAAAGAAGGTGTAGTTGATGTCCTCAAGAGTTTTGTGAAGAAAAGCACGTGAATTGAGATGTACTTTCTGGCCTGATGCTTCTTTTCTCCTTCATTCTCTATAAGAAGGATTTCAAAGCCAAAAGTATAGGTTAGCAAGTTATATATTTCTTGGTTGATTCTAGGTAGATTTGAAGAGAAAATTGTAAATTTTGATGGTTTTAAGGAAAATACAATTTAGGTTTTGAGTCTTTCTGTAGTAGGTTTTGAATTCATGGGGATTTGATGTTTTATGCTTGTAGAATATGATATTTTTATTTAAATTAAAATTAATATACAACCTAAGTGGATCAAATACTTATTGATAACTATAAATCTTTGATATATCTACCTTTTATATTCAACACATATGGACTAATAGTTGAACACAAAAAATCTATTTGTTGTTATAAAAACAACACATAATTATATAAAATACGACTTATATTCAACAAAAATGGACCAATAGTTGAACACTAAAACTTTTTGAAAATCCTTCACATTTAATGGGAAAATACATGTTATTTATTGCACTCACCTTTTATATTTGTGATTGGACAAACTATTAATATAAATTTATCCAATGCTTGTACATTGCTACCCTAATTGTCTTACACATAAGAACAATATTTTTTCACTATGATAACAATATTGCTCGAAGGGCCTGGACCAACTGACGAGGACTTTAAAAAGCCTCCTATACTTTGGGCTCTGCAAGACCCGGTAGGGTGATCCCTTAATGTGTTTGCAACCTCTTCACCAATATCATAAACAACATTAACACATAATAGATAATCTCATTGAATAGCTCAACACAATAGGATAATATCAAATAAAATTGGTTGTTCACTGATAATATCAACTATGTGGAGTGAGAGATAACTACAACACAATCCATAGTAAAATATAGTCATTAATTTTCAATTTGTAGCAAGCTCTAGGAAAAGACAAACAATTATTGAACTACACAAATAAGTACAACTTAGATCAGTGCCATATATCCATTGCAGGAGTCAAATTCATAAGCATCTAAAGGCTTATGATAGATTTAATACATGACATATAAGATCCCTGACAATATTGCATTACAATTTCACCAGTATGCATTCTCACCCAATACTACTTATCAAATCCTTATACAAAACATATCCGCCTATAATCCCATTCAAGCATTTTAATTAATTCCTTGAATTAAAGCTAAAATAAGGATTATACACACCACAACAGTGAGATGAATGAAACAACACTTAGTCATCTTATTCAAAATTTGGATATGCATGTACAGTGGAGATATATGAGTTTGAATTTATCATTTCAACTCAAATGCTAGTACTGTTATAAAACATTAAATCCCCATCAATTGAAAACCAATTATAGAATAACTTAGAACCTAAATTGTATTTCTATCTAAAACCATCAGACTTTACAATTTTCTCTACAACTTCACCTAGACTCGACCAATAATTGTCTAACTTGCTAACCCATACTTCTGGCTTTGAAATCCTTCTTATAGAAAATAAAGGAGCAAACAAACATCAAGCTAGAAAGTACATATATCATCAGCTAGTTGGCACACCTGGTGATATTCCAAAAATTGTTATAATAGCCATCACCTTGGAGAATATTCTTGTTCATCATGTCAGCTAAGAAAAGTCGATGCAATAACAAAAAACCACAAGAAACCCGCACTGAGAATGCCATCAAAGCAAAACTGGAAACCATTGTAACCACAACATTTGATTTACTACCTATTAGTAGTCCATTAATTTTACTATTCCTCACTCAAATATTTAGTTACCCATTTTTGGTATTCGTCATTAGTCGGCCAGTCAAAATTAATCACCTCATTCACCTTATTATTATAAAGTGTGTATTTTACAACAACCTAATTTGAATCTCTTTCAAAAGCTTCAAAAAATGAGCAAGTACTAATGATTTTATCCATACAACTCACCAAGTCATAATCTAACTCATCACAAATTAATTTAATTTGATCATTGATGACTTCACTTGCTTGATCCTGCCACTGCTGGAGTGACCTGATTTTCCCCTCCTCATCAATTATATCTAGTAACAATGTGTTAACCCAATTATTAAAATTCTTCACCAATTCCCTGATCTTTCTACTCAAATCATCTGGTAGGGTCTGAAAACCTTGCAATGATTTAACAAACACTTGAGTAGGCTTTAATGATTGGGGCCTATTATTTGTATCAAACCTTGAAGCCTTATACATGACATCCAAGTCACTGGCCCTAGGGATCCAATTTTCAATCAATGACCATATCACTAATTTCTAATCCCTATCAATATTCTTTATTACATCTAACAGAAAAGAATATAAAGAATGTATAGATAGCAATTGATTATCAACCTTTTCATTTAAATGCCTCAAAATAGTAGTAACAATCTCATTTTTCTTTAAAAGAGACCCCTCCTCACTTACCTTTAATGATGCCTACAATTCATCAATTTTTTGCAAGAGATGCTTCTTTGTAGGATCAACATAGCACTCTATTTCTTCTTCAATTTCTTCTAAAGAAGGGGTGAGGGAAGGATTCTGACTGGGAGATCCTGGTGTGGAAACAATTGGAGAAGTAGGAGGCACTGACCCTGCTGTGGAAGGTAATGTATTGACTCCCCGAGCACTTGATGTCTCCCTAATCTGTATATATTTAACCCTTTCCACCTCAGTCTGCAACTCAATATTCTTCTGCTGCATCTTGTTGTATTTCTCAATCAAGAGGTTATACTTCTCCATTAGGCTCTTCTTTTCAGCCTCCTCCCTTTCAGTAGTCTTTTGGGCCAATTTGGCCACATTCAAAGTCAAATTAGTCACCTCGGTGGTTAAGGAATCTAAAGCTCTTTTTATTATTAATCCTCCTCTGAAATTTGGATTACTATTAGAAACATATGGTTTTCTCCCTTGTGGGGCCAATTCCTAAATTGCAAAGGTTTCATATTCTTCACTGAAAGTAGATTCTTCAAGTGCTACCTTGACTTCTTCTTCACTAGTGTCTTGCAAGGGATGCTTGGACTTTAGAATAGCATTAAATACTATAGCATCTGTAATGTCCCATTTAGGAAGAATCAATACTCCAGCCTGACTCACCAGTTTTCTTCCTTCTTCAGGAGTGATGTTCTTGAATTCTTCCATTAATTTAGTTTTCACTTCCTCATCATTCTCTAGGTCTGACCTGTTAGGTATTAGTTCTCTTCTCTTCTTATATTTATCCTGATATTCTTCATATTTCATCCTCCATACCAATTGCAATAATATAAGAGTTTTTACAAATGTATAGTCATATAGAAACTCCTTGTGTGCTTCCATTCTTGCATCATGTACACTTTTTCCTTTCATATCTAAATCAAATAAAACCAATTTAGTTGGCCTAATAGGGGAAGGCATACCAACTTGCATGTCTTGATTAGTAACAATGATTTCATCCATCAGATCCTCCTATGGTTGATCAATCCTTTGTCTCTTAGGGCTTAGCGCAGTTGGTGGTGATGGGGGACTATCTTCTGGTGATGATTCTAAATCAATAATTTTGATTGCCACAAGCACTTTGAATTTTGGACCTAGTTGTGGAGGCACCTTCATTATTTTCTTTCCTTTTCTATCCACTTCTTCTTCATCACTGTTGTTATCCTTTTTCCTCTGATAAATGGGCCACCTTTCTGTAGGCTGATATGCTAGCCTTGTTTCAATTGGTCTGGCACCCTTTTCTTATACACCCAGACTTAGTTCTAAGTTTTTCTTTTTCGTCCTCAATGTGCCCATAATTTCCTTGAAGTTTTGCATTAGAAAGTCAATCTTCTTATGGTATGGATTGAACTCCAACAATGAATCATACTTCAGATCCATCTTATGCACAATATCTAATAGATTATCATAAGCTATCCATTTCTCCTTGTTAAACTCCTTCCTATTTAGATCAAATTCATTTCTGGTCAAATCCTCAAGAAAGTTGAACTCATGCACAAATTTTCCAGCCTTTATTCTTTATTTGAAAAGGGAAAATAAACCCTTAGGATCATGTTGCCATTTTGGACCACACCTCAAATGGTAATCATAAAATAATTTCTCAAAATGCACCCAGCCTCCTTTTGAAAAGGCAAAATCAGACACCACTATATAATCAAGGAAAAATGTTCCTTTACCCCTCCTTGTGAGGTTTTCCTCATGGATACAACCTATTTTGCACATAAATTTTTCAAACCTAACTCTTGGTGGCACATTGTATGGTAGTATATGGGGGGTTCCTTGAAAATCGTATACTCTCAAAACAGTGTTGACTAGGTATGGGATAATGTCACCCCAGTTATGCCAAACTTTCAATTCTGGCTTCCTCCCTTTTGGCTTGAGGAAATCATGCAATTCCTTAGGGATACTGGGTACATTCACCATCAGTCTAGCCATCAATGTAGAACAAAGCAATTATCAAATTGCACATAACTGGTGCTTTCCTTATTGCATGATAAATCTACAACCCATAACTGTACTAGCAATCTTTCTCCATGTCAACCAATTGCCTTAATTTTATCTTTTCAGAGAAAAATTCGGCATTTTTGAAAAAGAACAATTGCATCAACATAGAATACCAGAAGAATTGAGTGGCAGTATCATTGTTATGAAACTTTGACAACCCTTCATGTATCTTCTCAGCCAAGAAAGAAGCAAATTCATGTCATAGAGAAGTTAGGGTGTTGTATTTGCACCCCCACGAACATGTATGCAATAGGCATAACTGCACCAGGACTGAAACCCAAAATCTGACACAATGAATAGAAAGTGGCCAAAAAATGATTTGTAAAATAGTTTAATATGAAAGGTTCTTGGTCACTGGGGATGATATGAAATTGTGAACCTCCCGCCCTAGAAAGATGAGGTGGAAGCAACTTAGCTCTAAAAAGAGACTTCAACTTTGCATATTCTTGCTTCATTTCCTCAAGATTGATAGGAAACAAGTCTTCACTCAATTAACTCAAGTGAAAAATAAATTGGACCTCTTCTCTATTAACGCTCAACAGATTTTTTGAATTTATATTTTTATATTGTGTTGTGTTTACTCATGTTGTAATTGACAATGATTGTCATTGTTAATTTTTTAACTTATATGCTTCATGAAGGTCGTCAAGGCATTAATGGACGGCTTCCATAGGGACTGAAAAGTTATCCTAGATAATTTAGTAGGTTTCCCTACTATGAGCAGCTACAAATTGTGCATTTGTTTGATACAATGGATATTGGAAATAATATAACAAAAATGTTATGGAAAATATTGGATGGAAGCCATGACAAAGAAAAAATTGTGAAAATTTGTAGTGACATTCAGGAAGCCAAGTATGCAATGAAAAATGTTATTCGAATAAATAGTGATGGAGACCAAAGTAATATAATTTCCCTTCCTTGGTTATTAATAGAGCAACAAAGCAATGCTATAAAATAAGTCATACAAAAAATTTGATTTCCCACAGGATTTGTTGCGAACATAAACAATTAATAACAAAGAAAGGTGAATTTGGGTCAGGGATGAAAATGCATGATTGGCATACCTTCATTAAGGTAATTATTCTAGTATATTATGTACACTTGAATAATGCATGTACTTTTCAGTGTATTGTGTTTACTACTTTTGGAAAAATAATGAAAAGATCATTTTATAATTGTTGTAGTGCGTTCTACCTCTATCTCTCCCAGACAACTTTGACAACAATGTCAAGCAAGTTATATATGATCTTGGAAAATACATGAGGTAAGTAGTGACATTTGTTCAATTCATTGTATACATCTTATAATTTTCATTTATTTTACTAGCTATGTAATATACTATATATTTTTGTTAAATCTCATTAATATATTTGTGCCTTGAATCACTTGTAGATGGCTTTCATCTAAATAAATCCATAAAGAAGATATAAATTACTGGAAGAGAAAAAATCCTCATCTAATGTGTGAAATGAAAAAGTGTCTACCTTCGATATTTTTCAATGCACAAAAACACAATCTCATACATCAGGTTGAGGAGATTCAATTGTGTGGACTTGTACACACAAGATCAATGTGGATGGTTGGGAGGCACTTGAAATTTTTTAAGGCTTTTGTTAGACAAATAGCACATCCTAAGGGTTTTATGGTGGAGGGATATATGGTATACCATACCATGGTGTACATTATTGAATATCTTCCTAAGTTTGGAGCAAAAATCCATGTAGATTGCATTTGAGATCCCAACTCCATTAACAAATTCAAAGGTGAGTACCTAATGGGGAAAGGTAGATTGAGGAAAGTGAGAGGTAATTATAAGATGGTCATGGAGATTAATTGGAATATATTTTACATATGGTTTTTATGTATATTGTACTTATTTAATTTTTAATCTTCAATATACATCAATTATAAATTAAGGTCATATACTATGGTATTTAACTAATTATACGTCATTCGTGAATTTCAAATTTTTTTGATACAGTTGGTTGAGAGTGCGATGCACTACATTTGTACGTCGCCAACAATCTTGATTGGATGATGGTATGGATTAAACGATGTCAACAATCTAGTAGCGCATTAACATGGGAAGGTGTGGCTTCATTAGTTAAAAAAACTTATTGTAATGGGGATTCCAACATTACACAAAGGGAAATTGATTTAGCATATGGTTTAAGAGATAAATAGGTACATATAAATATATTAATCACCCATATTATTTAATTATTTTTAATTATATTGATGTATATATATGTTGAGATTGTTTTCTTTGCATACATTCGACCAAGAATAAATATGTTTATCAATTGACGATATTGCAATAATTTTTACATGTTTGACATATTGTAGGTGAAACACCAAAAGGCTATGTGGTGAAATGGTCATAAATTTTGAATCAAAATGTTGGATGACATGAAGAAAAATTGTGATTCTAGTATAACTGTAGTCTTTCAGATGACTAATGTTTCATTTAGAAGAAACATATATCCAAAAGTCTCAAAAAATCAATACCATGTAGTTTTGGATGATATACTTGAGTGTGAATTTAAATCCTTCAAATTAATTTTTTTCGTCGTCCTATGGTACAAGCTACGATTGAATGAAAATGATCCTGAGAGAACTGTTATTGAACATGATAATGGATTTACCATGGTTAATACAAGGTTGATCGAGTGGGCTGGAAATGAACCATATTTTCTTCCAAGCCAATGTGAGCAAGTATTTTACTTAGAGGTTCCAGGTAAACCAGGTTGGTTATTTGTTGTTACACATGATCCAAGAGGAAGGCTAGTAAAGTATAATGTGGTGAAAGAATAAGATACCGAAGAACTAGAAGATGATGTAGATAATGATCAGGATCAAAATTTAGTTGATTATGTCCCTGATGAAGATGTTGAAGAGGAGGAACTACATCATGATGATGTAGGATTTAATGTTCATGAAAATGATATCCATGTGGATGATGACATTATCAAAACTGATATCGATGATAATGATGATGATATGACTAATCCTTGCAATGTTGAATCTAGATCGGATGATATAGACAAAGAGTTGGATAAAGAAGAAGATCAATGACATTGAAATGTATAAGTTATACGATTATATCATCTATTTGATATTAATTTTTTGATAGAATTATATTTGACTTATGTGGTTACATAATTAATTCATGATGTTTTTAATTTTTATGCCATTACATAATTAATTTAATGATGTACTTTTTAATGTTTGAAAGGTCAAAAAATTAAAACATTTCAATAGTGATGTTAACAACCTTGAAATTAGTGTGTTTTATGTTTCATGTGATCATAAAAGATTAAAAATTTAGTTGTAGAGGTGGTTTTTCAATGGTTGACATGTAAAGGCCTTTAAAAGGCATAAAGTGGTCATTGTAATGGTTGTTGATGGTTGAGGATTTAAAATACAAGCTCTTGGCATTCATAAATCTATGTTTTTCTTCAAAATTTCTATATTTTTCCTATTATGCAGCACTATACGGTCACATGCAGCCATATTTTGATGTGAAATCAATTCTAGGTCGTGAAGATATGTGTTATCTTTTATTTGAATCTGATTTGAGGGCTTAAGGCATTGATTTGAGTTAGTAAGCTTCATTTATTTGCAGACAGCTCGATTACCCTATTTTTGAGGGTTTTGTAGTTCAAACATGATATAAAGGGGCTCTTACGCTTTTTTTGATTACTTTAGAATGTGTAAGAGGCCCCATGGTTATTGTTGTAATTGTAGGGTGCATGAATAGAGCGTAGGATGAGAACTAAAGAACGTATAGTTGTTGTACTCAACAGTTTTTTGAAGAAAAGCATGTGAAATGAGAGGTACTTTCTGGCCTGATGCTTGTTTGCTCCCTCATTTTCTATAAGAAGGATTTCAAAGCCAGAAGTATAGGTTAGCACTTTATATATTTTAAGGAAAATGCAATTTAGGTTTTGATTCTTTCTGTAGTAGGTTTTGAATTCATGGGGATTTGATGTTTTATACTTGTAGAATATGATATTTTTATTTAAATTAAAATTAATATTTTTATTTTTATTTTGAATTCACCAATAATATCAACTATGTGGAGTGAGAGATAACTACAACATAATCCATAGTAAAATATAGTCATTAATTTGCAATTTGTAGCAAGCTCTAGGAAAAGACAAACAATTATTGAACTACACAAATAAGTACAACTTAGATTAGTGCCATATATCCATTGTAGGAGTCAAATTCATAAGCATCCAAAGGATTATGACAGATTTAATACATAACATATAATATCCCTTACAGTATTGCATTACAATTTCATTAGTATGCATTCTCACCCAACACTACTTATCAAATCCTTATACAAAACATATCCGCCTATAAACCCATTCAAGCATTTTAATTAATTCCTTGAATTAAAGCTAAAATAAGGATTATACACACCACAACAGTGAGATGAATGAAACAACACTTAGTCATCTTATTCAAAATTTGGATATGCATGTACAGTGGAGAGACATGAGTTTGAATTTATCATTTCAACTCAAATGCTAGTATTGTTATACAACATTAAATCCCCACGAATTGAAAACCGATTACAGAATAACTTAGAACCTAAATTGTATTTCTCTGCAACTTCACCTAGACTCGACCAAAAATTATCTAACTTGCTAACCCATACTTCTAGCCTTGAAATCCTTCTTATAGAAAATGAAGGAGCAAACAAACATCAGGCTAGAAAGTACACATGTCACCAGCCAGTTGGCACACCTAGTGATATTCAAAAAATTGTTACAATAGCCATCACCTTGGAGAATATTATTGTTGATCGTGTCAGCTGAGAAAAGTTGATGCAACAAAAAAAAACCACAAGAAACCTGCACCGAGAATGCCATCAAAGAAAAATTGGAAACCATTGTAACCGCAACATCCGATTTACCACATGTTAGTAGTCCATTCCTTTTACTCTTCCTCGCTAAAATATTTAGTTACCCATTTTTG
Source organism: Sequoia sempervirens (assembly GCA_007258455.2). Lineage (NCBI taxonomy): Eukaryota > Viridiplantae > Streptophyta > Pinopsida > Cupressales > Cupressaceae > Sequoia > Sequoia sempervirens. The sequence goes on from VDFB02058242.1 coordinate 561,436,471, forward strand.
GTATTCTTCATCAGTTGGCCAGTCAAAATTAATCACCTCATTCACCTTGGTATTATAAGGTTTGTATTTTACCACTACCTAATTTGTATCTCTTTGAAAAGCTTCCAAAAATGAGCAAGTACTAATGATTTTATCTATACATCTCACCAACAAGTCATAATTTGACTCATCACAACTTAATTTGTTTTGATCATTGATGACTTCACTTGCTTGATCCTACCACTATTCATCAATTATATCTGGTTTTGATTTTTGCCTACTCATCAATTATATCTGATAACAATGTGTTACCCCAATCATTAAAATTCTTCACCAATTCCTTGATCTTCCTACTCAAGTCATCTGGTAGGGTCTGAAAAACTTGCAATGATTTAACCAACACTTGAGTAGGATTTAATGATTGAGGCCTATTATTTGTATCAAATCTTGAAGCCTTATACATGACATCCAAATCACTGGCCCTAGGGATCCAATTTTCAATCAATGACCATATCACTAATTTCTAATCCCTATCAATATTCTTTATTGCATCTAACAACAAAAAATATAAATAATGTATAGATAGAAATTTACTATCAACCTTTTCATTTAAATTCCTCAAGACAGTAATAACAATCTCCTTTTGCTTTAAAAGAGATCCCTCTTCACTTACCTTTAATGATGCCTGCAATTCATCAACTTTTTACAAGAGTTGCTTCTTTGTAGGATCAACAGAGCACTCTGTTTCTTCTTAAATTTCTTCTAAAGAAGGGGTGAGGGTAGGATTCTAACTAGGAGATCCTGGTGTGGAAACAATTGGAGAAGTAGGAGGCACTAACCCTACTGTGGAAGGTAATGTACTAGTTCTTAGAGCACTTGATGTCTCCCTAATTTGTTTATATTTAAACCTTTCCACCTTAGTCTGCAACTCAACATTCTTCTGTTGCAGCTTGTTGTATTCCTCAATCAAGAGGTTATACTTCTCCATTAGGCTCTTCTATTCAGCCTCCTCCCTTTCAATAGTCTTTCAGGCCAATTTGGCCACATTCACATTCAAATTAGTGGCCTCGGTGGTTGAGGTCTCTGAAGCTCTTTTTTTTATTATTCCTCCTCTAAAATTTGGATTAATATCAGAAACATATGGTTTTCTCCCTTGTGGGGCCAATGCCCAAATTGCTAATTCTTCACTAAAAGTAGAGTCTTCAAGTGTTTCCTTGACTTCTTCACTAGAGTCTTGCAAGGGATGCTTGGACTTTAGAATAGCATTAAATGCTACAGAATCTGCAATGTCCCATTTAGGAAGAATCAATACTCCAGCCTGACTCACCATTTTTCTTCCCTCTTTAGGAGTGATGTTCTTGAATTCTTCCATTAATTCAGATTTTACTTCCTCATTATTCTCCGAGTCTGACCTGTCCGGTCTTACTTCTCTTCTCTTCTTATATTTATCTTGATATTCTTCATAATTCATCCTCCATACCAATTGCAAGAATACAAGAGTTTTTACAAATGTATTGTCATCTAGAAACTCCTTGCATGCTTCCATTCTTGCATTCTATAAACTTTTTCATTTCATATCTAAATCAGATAAAACCAATTCAGCTGGCCTAGGGGAAGGCATACCAACTTGCATGGCTTGATCAGTAACAATGATTTCATCCATCAGATCCTCCTGTAGCTGATCAATTCTTTGTGTCTTAAGGCTTGGTTCAAATGGTGGTGATGGGGGACAATCTTTCGATGATGATTCTAAATCAATAATTTTAATTGCCCCAGGCACTTTAAATTTTGGACTTGGTTGTGAAGGCACCTTCATTATTTGCTTTCCTTTTCTGTCCACTTCTTCTTCATCACTACTATCCTTTTTCCTCTTATAAATGGGCCACCTTTCTATAGGCTGATATGATGGCTTTGTTTCAATTGGTCTAGCACCCTTTTCTTATACACCCAGACTTAGTTCTAAGTTTTTCTTTTTTGTCCTCAATGTTCCCATAATTTCCTTGAAGTTTTGCATTAGAAAGTCAATCTTCTTATGGTATGGATTGAACTCCAACAATGGATCATACTTTAGATCCATCTTATGCACAATATCTAATAGATTATCATAAGCTATCCATTTCTCCTTGTTCAACTCCTACCTATTTAGATCAAATTCATTTGTGTTCAAATCCTCAGGAAAGTTGAACTCATGCACAAATTTTCCAGCCTTTATTCTTTTTCTGAAAAGGGAAAAGAAATCCTTGGGATCATGCTACCACTTTGGACCACACCTCAAATGGTAATCATCAAATAATTTCTTAAAATGCACCTAGCCTCCTTTTGAAAAGGAAAAATCAGACACCATTGTATAATCAAGGAAAAATGTTCCCTTACCCCTCCTTGTGAAATTGTCCTCATGGATACAACCTATTTTCCACATAACTTCTACAAACCCCACTCTTGGTTCCACATTGTATGATAGTATATGGGGGGTTCCTTGAAAACCATATACTCTCAAAATAGTGTTGACTGGGTATGGGATAATGTCACCCCAGTTATGCCAAACTTTCAATTCTGGCTTCTTCCCTTTTGGCCTAAGGAAATCATGTAATTCCTTAAGGATCCTGGGTACATTCACCATCAGTCTATCCCTCAATCTAGAAGAAAATAAATTATCAAATTGCACATAACTGGTGCTTTCCTTATTGCAAGATAAATTTACAGCCCATAATTGTACTAGGAATCTTTCTCCATCAACCGATTGCTTTTATTCCATCTTTTTAGAGAAAAAGTCAGCATTCTTGAACAAGAACATATGCATCAACATAGAATACTAGAAGAATTGAGTGTCAGTATCATTGTTCTCTAAATTTGACAACCCTTCATGTATCCTCTCAGCCAAGAAAGAAGCAAAGTCATATGTGACAGAGAAGTTAGGGTGTTGTATTTACACCCCCATGAACATGTATGCAATAGGAATAACTGCACTAGGACTGAAACCCAAAATCTGACACAATGAATAGAAAGTGGCAAAGAAATGATTTGTAAAATAGTTTAATCTGAATGGTTCCTAGTCATTGGGGCTGATATGAAATCGTGAACCTCCTGCCCTAGCCAGATGAGGTGGAAGCAAATTAGCTCTAAAACAAGACTTCAACTTTTCATATTCCTACTTCATTTCCTCAAGATTGATAGGAACCAAGTCTTCACTCGGTTCACTCAAGTGAAAAAAATTTTGTACCTCTTCTCTATTAATGCTTAATAGAACCTTTATGTCATTTTGCCTGATTACCCGTGTGACAGGGTCATATCTTGTAACCATTGCCCTAAGTAAATCTATGTCACGAAACACGTTTGCGACCGCCAGCTTTCCCAAATCATACATCGAGCCTTTTGAAAAGGGTTGAGGAAAATTCCTCTGTCCATACCATAATCTCAACATTTCCAAGCCTGTGAGAGGAACCCTAACATCAACAATGTTAGTGCAATTATATACTAACCCTTCCCCCAGGATTTTCCCTCGCATTAGAACCAATCCCTTCTTCCTATCATTCGTTGAGTAGAGAAATTGATCTAGGAAATCATACTACAGGTTTCTTTTTAAATAGTGAACTTGGCCAAAATGTTTCTTTAGCGGTGCCATCTTGGACAAACTAGGGTCTTTCTACAATTTCACACTTTGAATAGCTAGGACTAACCAAAGATAGCAAATTATAGAACAAAACACTACAATTTCCCACAACTATAATTAAACTATAGCCCTAACACGTTTATCAACAAGCTCAATGACAAGCACAACAAATCTTTTCCCAAATTCAAGTGCAGAATGACTGGGAAGCATAGAAATTAACTCACGACTTTGTTTGTAGAAGTCCCAAATTTTGGCTGCAATGATTCACAACTTCGCTTTCGGCTCTAAAACTACTCTGTAAAATACTTGAATGCTTTGTGATACAACTAAAATAGGAGAATTGATTTTATCTCAATAAAATCATGCCTGCAAATGTCTCATCTTCCATTAAAGCTCACTCATGCATTGCACGAATGGCTCCAACCATATTTCATGCAGATTTAAATTTTAACAGTCCACGTGGTAGTCACCCATGATATTGCAATCAGTAAAGATCCTACAACTTTGGATCATGCAATGGCAGGAAACCATAGATCTTGAGCATTCATGATCTTGTTCCTTCAACATAGTCATCACCCTTATTATTAATTGTCGAGCAGCTTTTTCATCAAAATTATAACATATCCATTGATTTAAAACATGTGCACCTGAAGAACACTTTAGTAAACCACCTTTTAATGTATTAAGGCTAGATTAATTTACCACAGTATTTCCTTCATTCCTTCGGCTTCATCAGATGAGACACGTGATCTCAGCTATTCCCTGCCATCCCGCAATGACTGCACCAATCGATCGTGATATCACGGGCGAGCGTCACATGTACTATGCCCTCTCCATTAATAAATGTTATTATTTTCCAAATGGACAAGTTTGTATGGTTGTAGATGAATCATCGTGTGATCTTATCCATTCCCCGCCATCCTGTGATGACCCCACCAGTTGATCGCAATATCACAGATGAGTGCCTTGTGTCTCATCCGGTGAAATCTAAGGAATTATAAACACTTTGATGCATCTTTAATACATTATGTCGCGGGTTACAAAAGCAGTTATAAGATGCACATGTTTTAAATCAACAAAGATGTTATAATCACTGTAGAAATTTGCTTGATGGTTAATAACAAGGCTGGCGACTATGTTGAACAAACAAGATTTTTGATGGTTGAGATCCACAGTTGCACACCATTGCGTGATCAAAAGTTGTGAGTTCTTTATTGATTGCGATATCACGGGTGGGCGCCACGTGTCTCATCCGGTGAAGCCGAAGGAATGATAAATACTTTGATGCGTCTTTAATACATTATGACACAGGTTATATTTATTGATGTCTTAATACTATTTTATAAATTGAACATTAATTATAAATATTTTAAAATCAATTAAGTATTTCAATCTAAAATTTTAATATTTGACATTACAAATAAAATTAGAATAAATTCTAATTTTTAAAATCTATAAAATATTTATTATCTATTTAGTTTTACTAATTATCTAATACAATACAGTTAAATTAAATTAAATATTCTTTTTATATTAATTAAACAATTATATATTAGAATTTTAGAATAAATTAAGAAATAGGATCTATATAAAATCAACTTTTCTATTTTTTTTCTTTGTGTCAAAATCATTTCATTTTCTAAAATTATACTAAATTCTAGATATCATAATTAAACACAAAAATTTATTTTATTCTAATCCTAACCCTAGTGAAACCCTATCCTTATTTGGACTCTAACCCTTACCCTAATTGAACACTAAATCTAATTGTAATTGACCACTAAGCATAGTTGAATTCTACCCCTAACCCTAACCCTAACTCTAACTAAACCCTAAACCTAACTCTAATCAAACCCTAACCCAAACCTTCTTGATTCATAATCCCAACCCTAACCCAAAAACTAATTGAACTTTAAAATGAACCTTAATTAAGTATTAACCCTAATTGAACATTTATTGAACACTAGTCCTAATTGTACCAGAACCCTTACTTTGAACTACAGTTGAACTCTAATCCTAACCCTAGCCTTAAACCCTCTACCCTCTACCCTCTACCATCTCTCTCTATCTCACGTCTCTCCCTCCTACCCCCTCTCCCTCTCTCAAGTCTCTCTCTCTCTCACTTTCCCTATCTGTCTCCCCTCTACCATTAACCCTAAACCTTAAACCCTTAATCCTTAAACTCTCAACCCTTAAACCCCTAACCCTTAAAATCTAAACCCTTAATATTAGGTGTGTATTAAAACATTATAAAAGTATAATTTTTTGGAGTTCTATTAGGAATTGAATGATAAATGACGATGAATGGTAAAATCTAAGGCACTTTAATATTTTCAACAAAAAAGTTAGAGTTCAATTAGGATTAGTGTTCACTTAGGATTAGGTTTAGGGTTCAATTAAGGTTATGAATTCAATAAGAGTTAAAATAGGGTCAAGGTTAAGGTTCAATTAGGATAAGAATTAGGGTTTGGGGTTTAAGGATTAAGGGTTTAGGGTTATGGGTAGAGGGGAGAGAGATAGAGGGATTTAGTGAGAGAGAGATGGAGGGAGTGGGAGAGAGATAGAGAGTACATAGAGGGTTAAGGGTAAAGGGTAGAGGGTTTAAGGGTTTAGGTTTTACAGCTAAGGGGATAGAGATAGAGGGAGTGAGTGAGTGAGAGAGAGACCTAAGAGAGGGAGAGGGGATAGGATATTGAAGATACTTGAGAGAGAGAGAGAGAGGGAGGGAGTGGGAGACAGATGAGGGAGGGAGGTTAAGGGTAGGGTAGGATATTGAAGATACTTGAGAGAGAGAGAGAGAGTGTGAGTGATGGTGAGTGAGTGAGTGAGTGAGTGAGAGAGACAGAGACCTCAGAGAGGGAGTGGTGCTAGGAGGGAGAGACTTGAGAGAGAGAGAGAGAGAGAGAGAGAGAGGAAGGGAAGGCTAAGGGTTGAGAGAGACCTAAGAGAGGTTGAGGGGGTAGGATGGAGAGACTTGAGAGAGAGAGAGAGGGAGGGAGTGGAAGAGAGATAGAGGGAGGGGGGGTTAAGGGTAGAGGGTAGATGGTTTAAGGGTTTAAGGTTTAATGGTTTAGGGTTTAGGGTTTCAGGTTAAGGGTAGAGGGAAGTGTTGGTTTTTCTTTACAATGTAACTAGGATTCTCTTCTAATCTACCTATGGAATTTCCAATCCCAATCAAGGGAAACTCGAAGGACCTAGACCAATTGACAAGGACTTTAAAAAATCCTCCTACACTTCGGGCTCTACAAGACCTAGGAGGGTGATCCCTTAATGTGTTTACAACCTCTACACCAATATCATAAACAACATTAACAATAACAAATAATCTCATTTAATAGCTCAACATAATAGGATAATATCAAATAGAATTGGCTATTCATCAACATTATCAGCTATTTGGAGCATGAGATAAGTACAACACAATCTCAAGATGCCATGAATGCACCTTACCCAAAGTAATCCTTAGGACCTACATGCATACAAACACAAGGATTTTCATTTATCATCTTGCAGCAGTGGTACCTAAGATGATGGTACTACCCCTCCCTTGGACATTGCTCTCTTCTTACAATTTGATACATTAGTCCTCCTTTTGATTTTGTCAAAAAGACATGAAATGATTTCTAAGAAATGCCTTATTGGGTTGAAATGAGATAACCAAAATTCTAGGACTTATCAAATGAAGGTATATTATTGACACCTATCCCTTTGCTATTCACTTGTAAGGACTTAGTAATGACTATCCAAAGAGAAAATGAGATAGTGGCAACAACCATTTATATTATTTATCTCATTGCAATCCATTTCATGGCTATAGTCATGTTGTCACCTAGTGTAGATTTATTTTTTCAAATTCATAAATAACATGAAGACAAACCTGTAGCCTTTAATGGTACTGCTCTTATTCATGACTATGCTTTGTTCCCTTGAAGCACCATGATTTGTGATGGTTTTTATGATGAATATATGTCCTTTCCTATCCTATCTTATGTTCCTTTCCTATCCTATCTTATGTTACTAGTCTTTTATGGTATTTGGAAAATCCTAGGGTTGGGGTTTTGTCTTTGACTAAATCACTCTATCTCTCTCCCCTCTACCCATAACCCTAAACCCTAAACCCTTAACCCTTAAACTCCAAACCCTTAAACCCTCTACCCTCTCTCTCTCTCAAGTCTCTCCCCTACCCCCTCCCTCTCTTAGGTATTTATCTATCTCACTCACTCCCTCTGTACATGTCTCCCCTCTGCCTTAAACCCTAAACCCTAAATCCTTAACCCTTAAAGTCAAGCGCTTCAAACCCTCTACCCTCTACCCTCCTTTAGCTTTATCTCCTCTCCTCCCTCTCTCTCTCTCTCTCTCAAGTCTCTCCCTCCAGCACCACTCCATCTCGAGGTCTCTCTTTCCCACTCACTCCACTCTCTCTCTCTCAAGTGTCTTCAATATCCTACCCTCCCCATAACCCTCCCTCCCTCTATCCTATCTCCACTCCCTCCTCTCTCTCTCTCAAGTATCTTCAGCCCATCCTACCCCTCTCCCTCTCTTAGATCTCTCTGCTCACTCCTCCTCTATCTCTCTCCCCTTAACCACCAACCCTCTACCCTCTACCCTCCCTTCCTTTATCTCTCTCTCTCTCAAGTCTCTCCTCCTAGCACCACTCCTCTCTAAAATTATCTCTCCTCCTTTCCTCACTCTCTCTCTCTCTCTCTCAAGTATCTTAATATCCTGCCCTCCTGCCTTAACCCCTCCCTCCCTCTGCTCATCTCCCACTCTCCCCTCTGTTTGTCACTCCTCCCTCCTCCCTACCCCCCTCTCCCCTCTCTTAGGTCTCTCAGCCCCTTGCTTCCTCCTTCCATTTCATCTCTCTCTCTCTATCTATCTCTCTCAAGTCTCTCCCTCCAATCACCACTCCTCTCGGGTGTCTCTCTCTCCTCCTCCTCCACACACTCACTCCTCCTCTCTCTCTCTCTAAGTATCTTGCAATATCCACCTTCTACATAACCTCCTCCCTCTATCTTTCTCCCTCCCTCCTCTCTCTCTCTCAAGTCTCACCCTCCTCTCCCTCTCTTAGGTCTCTCTCTCACTCACTCACTCCCTCTATCTCTCTCCCCTTAACCCTAAACCCTAAACCCCCCTCTACCTCACCTTAACCTCTATGTACTCTCTATCTCTCTCCCACTCCCTCCCTCTCTCTCACTAAATCCCTCTATCTATCTCCCCTCTACCCATAACCCTAAACCCTTAACCCTTAAACCCCAAACCCTAATTCTTATCCTAATTGAACCTTAACCTTGACCCTATTTTAACTCTTATTGAATTCATAATCTTAATTAAACCCCAACCTCATCCTCAATTCTAACCCAAATTGAACATTAATTGTACCCTAAACCTAACCCTAAGTGAACACTAATCCTAATTGAACTCTAACTTTTTTGTTGAAAATATTAAAGTGCCTTAGATTTTCCCATTCATTGTCATCTATCTTTCAATTCCTAATAGAACTCTAAAAATTTATACTTTTATAATTTTTTAATACATACCTAATATTAAGGGTTTAGAGTTTAAGGGTTAAGGGTTTAAGGGTTTAGAGTTTCAGGGTTAAGGGTTTAAGGTTTAGGGTTAAGGGTAGACGGGAGACAGATAGAGAGAGTGAGTGAGAGAGGGAGAGGGGGTAGGAGGGAGAGACTTGAGAGAGAGGGAGATGGTAGAGGTTTTAAGGCTAGGGTTAGGATTAGAGTTCAACTATAGTTCAAAGTTAGGGTTATGGTACAATTAGGACTAGTGTTCAATAAATGTTCAATTAGGGTTAATACTTAATTAAGTTTGGTTTTAAAGTTCAATTGGGGTTTGGGTTAGGGTTGGGATTATGAATCAAGTAGGTTTGGGTTAGGGTTTGATTAGAGTTAGGTTTAGGGTTTAGTTAGAGTTAGGGTTAGGGTTAGGGGTAGAATTCAATTATGCTTAGTGGTCAATTACAATTAGATTTAGTGTTCAATTAGGGTAAGGGTTAGATTCCAAATAGGGTTAGGGTTTAAGTAGGGTTAGGATTAGAATAGAATAAATTTTTGTGTTTAATTATGATATCTAGAATTTAGTATAATTTTAGAAAATGAAATGATTTGGACACAAAGAAAAAAAATAGAAAAGTTAATTTTATATAGATCTTATTTCTTAATGTATTCTAAAATTCTAATTAATAATTGTTTAATTAATATAAATTGAATATTTAATTTATTGTATTGTATTGTATTTGATAATTAGTAAAACTAAATAGATAATAAATATTTTATGGATTTTAAAAATTAGAATTTAGTTTAATTTTATTTGTAATGTCAAATATTAAAATTTTAGATTGAAATACTTAATTGATTTTAAAATATTTATAATTAATGTTCAATATATAAACTAATATTAAGACATTAATAAATATAACCCACGACATAATGTAGTAAAGAGACATGAAAGTATTTATCATTCCTTTGGCTTCATCGGATGAGACATGTGGTGCCCGCCCGTGATATCGCAATCAATAAAGAACTCGCAACTTTTGATCACGCAATGGCGGGCAACTATGGATCTCAACCATCGGCAATCCTGTTCATTCAACATAGTCACTAGCCTTGTTATTAACCATCAAACACCTTTCTATCGGGATTATAACATCTTCGTTGATTTAAAACATGTGCATCTTATAACGGCTTTAGTAACCCATGACATAATGTATTAAAGACACATCAAAGTATTTATCATTCCTTTGGCTTCACCGAGTGAGACACGTGGCACTCACCCGTGATATTGCGATCAACTGGTGGGGTCATTGTGGGATGGCGGGGAACAACTGAGATCACACGACGATTGATCTACGGCCATGCGAACTTGTCCCTTTGCAAAATAAAAACATTTATTAGGGGAGAGGGCCCAGTACACGTGGCTCTCACCCGTGATATCGCAATCAACTAGTAGGGTCATCGCGGGATGGCAGGGAATGGCTGAGATCACGCGACGATTCATCTATGACCATGTGAACTTGTCCCTCTGCAAATTAAAAACATTTATTAGGGGAGAGGGCACACTCAATCGTGATGATAATACCCAACACATATTTATAATATATATTGTAAATAAATAGTCCAAAATGTAAATAAAGAAATATATTTATACAATCCAAGAAAATAAGTTAAAATGTATTTAATAAAAAAAAATATATCAATTGTGGGAGGTTGGGTGGGCTCCCCCTACCTCCTTTCTTTTTCTCATCCCTACACTGACATGCTAGGAGGGCCAGCTGGGAGTTGAGGTGGTGAAAAGAAAGGGGCTATGGGGGACGCAGATGGGTGTGACTAGGAGGTTGGTCACATGATGGAAGCGGCAATTATCTTCCCAGAGCACGAAGATGTCATAGGCATCATTCCCTGAAGGAAGTTGAATGCAAATTAAACGCGCAGGCACATGTGGAATGAATTAATGAATGATTTTAATATCGTCCATGAGACCATCAGCCTATGGTACTTAAAGTTTGGTCTTTAACCGTTTTCAACTTTCTTTCCAAGTCATCTCTCCTATTATGAATCTTGATCAGATAGTTGGCCGTCTTGAGAAGCCTATCCTCTATAAAGAGCTCATTTAGATTAACCACCTTCAAGTTACCCTCATACTAGATACGAATGTCTGCATAAGTTGAACACTCGAAGATAAAGTGACGTTCGGTCTCAACCACTCCCTTACTGTAGAAAATACAAGTTCTTTTCTCCCAAACTTCCTTGGGGGCAGTCCACCTACCTGTTTCACATCTAAGATGATGAGACCCAGTTCTTAGTTGCGCAACAAGAAGCATTACTTTACCTTTAATTGGGACCCTTAGGTACTCCTAGAGAGAAGCCTTTAGTAAGGTTGGAAATGAGTTAGTACTTGGCAATGATCGAATAGTAAAGCTTAAGCAGGCAATTCATCTCCTTAATTGCATTCATCTGTGTTGATTATATCAATTGGTGGTGACTTTAGTGGAGGAATTTAGTAGCAGAATTTATTTTTTCTGGCAGTGGCATTCATGGTGAAGGGATCTTGCTTTGTCATTGAAGTCTCCATGGATGGTGTGGCGAAGTTTGGTCCAGACATGCCAATCTCTGTAAAATCTTCGGCTAGACAAGCCTCCTTCAGAGAAGTTAAAGACCAACAACTAAAAAAAATTCTCTCAAACAAGGACCGATTAGTTTTGGTGGTGATAAAAATGATCCTAGGTGCTAGTCATTTGGCTAATAAGGAGTTCGGCAAGGACAATCTTCACATCTCTTCCCAGTTTTTGGCATCTATTCTGGACAATGGTGAGTCCAAGGCTGTGGCTAAATTTTTGTTGGTTAAGATGTTTCACAAGGATCTGGTGGGAGGGGTAAATGAGGTGTTGATTTTTGTGGTGGAGGGTAGAGGCATCCCAAGACCGAGTGACTTTGCAGCTATTCGAGGTTCAAACGAGGCCATAAAACTTTTCCCATTCCTTCTTGACTTGAACGGTCCAATGCTAAGTAGACACAGAAGGGTGGCGATGATGGCCATCGAATTCCTAAAGAAATTCTTTTGCCTGATGGTTGTGGGTGATGTCGAGTGCATAAAAGTCTTAGAAGATTTTGTTGTTTTAAAAAATTTCCTATCAATGCCCTTACATAGATGCTGGTTCTGATAGTTTTTAGAGTTCACCTCTATGGTCCAATGGCATATTTCAGTTTCGGAGTTTATAATTTTGATCTCTAATGGCTCATTTGGGAGTTTTGGGTGTCTAGGGATTCATATGTTTAGGGTCGGGGCCGAACCCTTGTGGTATTTTGGGTCGGTAGTTGGCTTTGTTGGCGGGGTGGTGGTTTCTAGATGGAGGGGTCTCCCTTTTTGTGGCTGGTTGGGTTTCGGTTTGGCCATCTTCAGGGTTGTTTTTTGGTAGTGGTGATAGGGATGGGTTTGCTGCTAATCAATGGCGGAAGCTTTCCTACATTTGTAGATGGTTGTACCTTTTTTTAATCTAATATATAAATCAATCTTGTGAATTAAAAAAAAATTATATATCAATTTGTTATTTTTTAGATGAATTAAGAGTATGATTTAAAATATTTTAATTCAAATAACATAAATGATAAATTGAAGTGGGAAAAATTGAATATTATTTTAAAATTTTGAGGTTTCATATTTATATGTGAGATTGATCTAATATTTTAGAAAATGAATGTTAAAATATCATGAAAAAATAGGCATAGAATGAATGTAGAAGTAAAATTATATTTGCATATATTCATAAAATAAGATCTAATAAACAAAAAATATATGCAATTAAAAATAAAGGAAAAATAATTCAACGCAAATTTAGATAAGAGAGATAATTAGATTATATAATAACTCTAAGGCTAGGGTTAGGGTTTGATTAGGATTAGTGTTCACTTAGGGTTATGATTAGAGTTATGAATCTATAGGATGGGTGCATGAAGTTGGGTACCAATTTTGTGGCCACTTTTGAAAAAAAGTTTTAAAAAATGTGCTCGCATTATTTAGCGTTAAAAACAAAGAAAAAATTGAAATTATTTGCCTTGGGATACCAACCCAAAGGCTTGGAGGGCATTCCCAAAAAGGCCATAGACGTGTTTTTGCAAATTCTATAATTTTTCACATAATCGGGTATGTGCTCACCATCAAGATTACATCTAGTTCAATATCGACAAAATCAAACACATGGGTAATGTTAGGTTATCTCTTAGCTATCCAACGATGTAATTTTTTTCACTTTTTGACAATGTTAAGCCTTTCATCCATAATTTATTTTGTTTGCATGTATGTTTTTTGCTAAAAAGTAGTGTTTGGTGTTTTTTGTTATAAATTAATCATTCATCAAAATTTCAAATAAATTACATTTTTAGAAACTAGACTCCATTATACAAATTTTTTAAAAAAAGAAAAAAAATCAATTATTTTCCAAAATTTGTAGGGGGAGCATGGCCAAAATTTTGTTTTTTAGGAAGTTCCCACTTAGAAAATTAGTAAAAAATCAAATATTCATTAAAAAATTATCAGAAAAATTGTGCATCAACTAGATGTTGTTAACTAACTTATGACTATAGCAATTTAAAAACCACTACAAAAAAGTTCACCATACTCAGGTCGTACAAGAGTTGCTATGTTATGTTTTTCTGACAGAAACAACACCAATTTGTGTACATCCCTCTTTTAAACCCCTTAATCTCAACCATTTTCAAAATAAATTAGTAGTTTAGAAAGTAGATTCAAATCACTTCAATCCTTGTTTTTGTTCCATCTCAAAATTTTGAGTGTAACTATCCTCAAATTCATGTCCAAGGTCAGCATTTCCTAATTTCAAAAAAAGGTGGCCACTTAAGCCCCCTTTTTGGGAACCATCTTGGTGCACTTACCCTACAATTAGGGTTCAATTAATGTTCACTTAGGTTTTATTTCTTGGGAGAAGTTTATTGAATGGTAAGTGTATTTTATAAAATTAATATGTCAAGAATTAATTTTAGATAATACTATATATGGTTTTTCATATGGTATTAAATTGTATATATAGAGATATATGGGAAGGTAAAGGGACAAATAGGTTGAGATATGAAGATATATAGGGGTATAGGGAGGGAGCAAGAGAGGGAGAGATAGAGAGAGGGAGGGAGAAAGGGAGAGAGATATGTAGAGGAGGGAGAGATAGAAGATGCGGAAGAGGGAGATATATGTAGAGAGGGGGAGAGAAGGAGAGCGAGAGGGGAAAGCTAATATAGAGAGATAGATAGAGATAGGAAAAGAGATAGAGAGATAGATGCATAGGGAGATATAAGTATAGAAGTATGTGGATAGAAAGAGATAGAGAGATGAGAGAGGGAGATTGAGTAGTTATATATGGATAGAAAGAGATAGAGAGATGAGTGAAAGGGAGATCACTACTACATAGAGCCCCGGTTTAAGACATTAATTTAAGACAATATTAATTTTGTTTAATTTTATCTTAAATTAAGACAATAAAAAAAGTCTTTTTCTAAAATATATTTTTTATTTCCCTCCAAAGTTTCCTTTTCCCTCCAACATTGGACATTACCTTCAATCGAGTCATCTGTAGGCGTTAATTTCATTTCCCTTTTAGAACAGAGAATAGGAACAGGGGAACGAAATACCAATAGAGGAATAGAGGCATGGCACAACGGGCACGAAGAATAGTGAACAACACAGATAGCGGTCACGAAGCATCACAAATGGGGGTTTTCCAAAAACGACAAGGGCTTTTTCATCAGAAACAACAAGGGGTTTTCAGAAAATCAAAAGGGGAAAAAAGTGGATCCAGATTCTTGGACAAGTGACAACAATAAAACTTCCACGAAGGCCTTTCAGCAACAGCCCAGGTGTGCCCCACCTTTGTCTCTTTTTTTCTTCTATTTCTTGTCTCTTTTCCCGGCAATGTATGGGTGCGTATATGCTGGTTTTTGTGGCACTAAACATTATTTGGCAGTGATTCTGATTCTAGGTGAATGTTGAGGAGAGTTTCCTCCTCCTCGACCCATGCATTCTCCCAAATGTTCAAATCGAACTCCTTTGAGTCAACTAATCGCCTTCCTTTCATCTAAATCACCATCACGAAAACCCTTCACCAAAGGAAACACCATTTCCAACACCATTGCAAGTTGTCGTTGCTGGTAGTTTTTTGGTCCCAGTTGTAGAAAATTCCATCGTGCCCTTTCTACTCCTTGTTATATGTCAATGAAACTATTGTGAAATCATCTAAACTTGACTTCAGACTAGCATTACGAATGTGTTTAGTCAACCTTTTGAGGGAAATGTTTTGGTAAAGACCAAAAACATTGTGGACCAATTAGCTAAACTTTGACGTAAGACTGAAAACATTGTGGATCAAGGTGGAGAGTGTGTGCGTTTAGTCAACCTAGGGTTGAGGAGGAGGAGAGCATCTTAAAATCCAAATACATTTAAACATTATTTGTCAGCGATTCTTTGACTATCGTGCCTTTTAAATATTTTTATCAGACCTGTTAAAATGGCTTTCGACCTATTAAAATGGCTTTCCACCTTCATTTTTATCGTGCCTATTAAGAGCAGGGTTGATTTTGGACATTTTGGGTTGAATCCGCACTTGTAGGGTTGAACTTGCATAGGATAGAGTCACACCTGCAGGGTCAAATGTGCAGCTGTAGATTTGATCCTTGACTGTTGAAAACTTAGAACTGAAATGAAATGACGTCCTTTTCTCTTCTAGCTTCTAGATGTTTCTTTAAGGGCCTGGGGGAATACTCTAGCATTATTCTATGTTCTTTGAAGTTGTTTACTCATTGTGTACTAGAATTTTTTCCTGAATTTACATATAATTTGCATATTATTGTATGTTTTTGGCAACCCCAGTATCACCATCAAAGATGCTTTTATGGCACCATTAAATACCAGCATATACCTATCAGCTTGTTAATTGATAGCATAGTGCTTCCCACTCCATGATATAACTTCGACACAAGTTTTACTCCAATCCCAGAGGCTGGAGACTTGTGAACCTCTAAATCTCTGTTGCTATCTATAAGTTATCTTTAAAATGAAAGCACAAATTGCTCACATAGCATCATTCATTCACCTCCAAATAAGTATTGTTCCTGAAATTATGATATTCCTAGAAAATCTCAAACCTATTTCTACAATGAATACTATCATGATTAAGCTTATGCATATATTAGCTTGCAACTTAGATAATAACATTATGTGATGAGAAAATAATGAATTTCCAAATTTCTCCACCTTACTATTACATCCATAGGTTATGTTCATCACTAATAGAGTACAGGACATTGAAGAGAGTGGGGAGATGCCTTTAAAACCAAAACTGAAAACTTATGCCTACACAATGTTCGCTGTATATTCTCACAATAGTCAGCAAGAAAAACTTGGCATGACCAAGGTAATTAACTTGCAACAAAGTAAAATTTTGACATTTTTACATAATTGATAACTACCTAAATAAAAAAACATGATAGATAAATTTAAGCTTAATTTTATACACAGACATGAGAAACACTGGAGATTAGAACATTGAACCAGAGAAAATCAAGAGGTATATTTACACAACTACAGCACTATTAGGACAACACTCCTGCATTTGCTGAAATCATGCTCTTGTCAATCATTAGAAATGACTTCAAAATGTTATTGAGATTTTTGTTAATCCAAATAATATGACCAAAGGAAAAACATCTAAGCTTCTCTCCAAATAAAAACACTATATTCTTCTTGAGTTTCTTTTGGTCATGATGACTGAAGCCAATTGGATCTTGGCTGCCTGGAATGTCCCAACTCTGGGACCTGTAAGACATATTCACATTTTAGGGCAACCATTTCAACTTAACATGAGCTGAGGCACCCTTATTCTGCACCTGGAATTCAGCAACTTGAATGATCAAATTTAGATTATATTTCATTTCAGTTTCAATCTAGTCAGACATTTAGAATCTCAGATCCACCTTTCAAATGCACCAGAAATAAGAATGATGATCTCCTTCACTTCCTCAGCATCATTTAGGAATTGATTATCATTCCATTTTATAGGTTAATTAAAAACATTCTCAAGAGATCAACACTGGACAACATAAGATCAAATGAAAAAATGCATAGCTTTACAATCTATGTTGTCTTTCATGATATTTGGTAATCACAATTGCATCACTGTGCATGATGACACATGCTATAGACAGTCATAGAATTCATGTATGAAAATGTACAATGATTGCAACTCCAACGCGCCACATTATCTCCATTTCTGCTTGAACGGTTCTTTGATGCACCAACCTTTAGGAACCCACCTTTGCCCCTGTTGCACTACTAGAAGCCTTAGAGCTACTAGTTCTGTTGTTGGCTGCTTGTGAAATGCTCACATCTAACAAGCCATTTTCCAAAGCTCGAAAAATATTCTCAAAATAATTACAATTTACGTTGGACAACAGAGGAGAAAAAGAACCAGTCAATGTCATGAAGCTGGATCACACCAGTATCCAACATTTAAGGTATACCATCAAAGCCCATATTGATCATTCAATAATCATATAATCATGCTTTATGTGAAGATGAGATTTTATAGGAGTGATAAAATATTAAAAACATACAGATAAAGAAGACAAGCAATGAGAGGCGGCCTTTTTCCTGTAGTAAGAAGTCATACCTATCACTTTGTGTGTTATATCTTGTCTATGGTCCCTGGTTGGAATTTGATTTCACTATTCATAAAAATTGGAAAACTAGATTGAGGAAAAAAATCATTTAAATCAACATGAAGTTTGAGAAATAAAAATCTTTACACTATTTCAAAAGATTAATATATTTTAAAATTTTGGAAAATAAAAAGTCTGTCTAAGATTAATTCCTATTTCTACCAACTACAGAGTCTATCTATTTGTTCCGAGGTAGTGATGGTTGTTGAAGATTACTATTTAATTATGATTGCTTTGTTTTTCTTTTTCTTTCAATCTTTATTACTTTAAATTCTACTTTAGATTTATATTTCTTAATCATTTTTCCTATTATTGATGGTATTTTTCTTTTTTTCCAACTATTGATATTGTTCTATTTTTTGGTTGCAGGTACCTGTGGATCTTGTTGTTGACCACTCAGTGCAGGTTGATGTGGCAAGGTCTGAAAATGAATATAACAGATATTCGTTACTTTTGGCATGAGTTATTCCCAAATGGTACTGGTATTGAAAGTTTTAAATGTTTCTTATAATATCTCTAGCAGTCACCAAGCAATTCTCATCTAATACTAGATCGTGAACCTTTGCAATACCAGGAAATATAGGGGCAATTATATCTCTCTGGGCACTTGTAATACTGGTATGTAGCATTTGGTTTTTACAATTGAGATTTTACCCAGTCACCCACAAATCATTCTAGTGTGCTACTTATTGACTATGTTATTTTATCAAAATAAAATAGACTTTTATCTTGGTATTTGTTAGAATATTCTGGTAATTTCTACCAGCTGTAGGATAGTTTTTTATTTATTTTTAATGCTTGTAGGATTTTTTTTATTCAAAACATGCTGGGGAGCAGCTGTGTGTGCACAAACACAACTGAGCAAGAATCCAACAATCTGGTTAACAGAGTGGGCCCCGGGGCCACGTGATGTATATTGGAAAAATTTACCTATTCCATTCGTTGAGCTCACATTTCGGGGATTGGTGATATCTGTTGCTGTCTTCTCACTTTTTATTCTCTTTATGGTTCCAATTAGATTTGTGCAGTCATTGGCCACCATTGAAAGAATTGAAAAGAGTGCTCCTTTCCTCAAAAATTGATTAGAATTGTGAGCACATAACATTTTGTGGAAGGATTTCGTAGCACTTGTAATTTTATTATTTTGAATTTTCTTAATTTTTTTATTTACATAGTATATGTCTGCATCTTTTACTTCCAAATCATTAGTTTTAATTTTTTCTGAAGACAAGAATATTGTTATGTCCTAAAACTGTTGACATAAGATGTAAAATAACAACAATTTAAAACAATCTCTAAGAAAAGCCTGATATGCCATCCTCTATCCCTCAACAGAATTGAAATACTTTTTTTTGAGAAATTTAAGAAAAGATGATTAGATATAATATATGAGATGAAATATATTCTAAGAGCCATTTAACTATAGGTAACATGAATATAGTTGGAAAAATCAATGGAACGACCATAAATTATAACTTGACCACTTAAACCTTGATTTCCATTGTACCTATCCTATTATTTTTAACATTAAGCTACAAATATATGAGCTTGGCATTTTTTAAATATCAATACAGTCTGAAGAGAATTCTTTTATAAATCTACACAACTGAAGAGAGGTTCTTGGAGGTATTGACCAGTAAAGTGCTCTAAAAAATGGGGCTGGTAATTGCATTGTAAGAGTTATTTTTTGATAAATCATCATTCTCACTGCAGAACCATTATTATTGTCTTTTCTTTTTTTCTAAAAATATAGTCTGTACATATAGAACCTCTAGAAGGTCATTTAGAAATAGCTAATACAATAATAGATATGATCCAAAATAGGAATAGCCAAAAATAACCACTTTGAAACCCCACCCGAAGGACCTGGTGCAGCAGTAGCATCCTAAACTCTCTAAAGTTTGTCCATAAACCTCTGAACCTTGGATTCATCTAGTATTATCACCTTATTTATCTAAAAAACCTGTATATCTAACACATAACCTGCCTTCGTCTCTAATGTATATATCTTAGCCAACTCTTCCTCACCCTCCTGGAAATGTCTAGCAATAGTGGCTAACTTATCCATGTTACTCACGTGATGTGGCCCTCCAAGAGAGTCCTTACCAGTTGTTGAAACTTGTCTTGCACCTCGTAAAGTTAAATGTCCATGAGATTCTCATCAGCAAATAAAAATGGGTTGGTAGTCACAAAAGTGAAATGTGCTTTGCCACTTGACTTAATATTTTTTATTTGCTAATGTGATAAGGCTCACTATAAAACATTAAAGGCAGGTCTCTAAACCAATAGCATCTTAAAAAATTACTAATTTAGGGTTTATTTTGAATTCTATTTATTAATTCTAGAGCTATGAAAAAGGGTAGCTAGTCAAAACCTATTTTTAGTTCAATGCCAAATATGTACTTTTACTGAGACATTTCTTTCTTAAGCAACACCATTAGTTGGCGATGTATATTCTTAAAGAACCATTTACTTATGCTTTAGTAATTCTCTTATTTTGCACCAAGCAACACCGGGTTTGCAGACCACACTAAGTTGAAAGCAACTCGTGATCTTACACAAGATTTAACAAGTGGAAAAGATTTTCTATCTTTTTAAGTACCTACAAGTTTCCGTAGAAGTATTTAAGATGGACATTCCCGAGGGTCGGAAGTGTGTCCTATTGCATATCAATACAGAGTTCTACTACATATTAAACAAAGCAGGTCCATACAACTAAGCATTTTTGCACATACAAAGTACAATTAGTCCTTAGGTAACATGACCATCAGCTCAAAACGATACACTAATTCCTAACGATACCATAATTTGGGAGATAAATTTAGGATGTGCAGGCCAAGCTGCTGCTGTCACTAGGTTCCCATCTGTGAAGCATTTAGTTATTGGTTCTAGTTCCAACCACTCAACACCAGCAAGCAATACGTTAAGTTTTAGTTATTGGTTTTGGAGCCAACTGCCATTGTAGACCCATTGTGCCATAGGTTGGCATATTTTCTCGTAAATCCAAAATTTAGTTTGAGGAATATTTTAATTTTCTTTTCCTTTCAATGTTTTGATTTTAGCAATAAGTTCACTGTGTTTGTTCTGCTTCATCTGTTGGCATTTGTTGGTTTTGGTATTTTCCAGTATGTTGAAAGCTCATCATTTGATGATAAAAAATGCTTATTGTCAAGATTGAAGAGATCATGAACAAACAGGTATCAACCAACCTCTGGACAAAACATAGTTGCTCTTTTTATGGTATGAGATCCATATTTTCTAAAATAATGGAGCTTTTGTGCATTTCCAAGTCTGAGTAACTATGAACTGTATTTGGGCTTCTTTTTAGATCTAGCTTGGTTTTTAGATTGAAATGTAATAGTCATGGATGTTAGGCCAGGAAATGGACTGTGATTGAATTTGGAAATGGAAAAGTGAAACCTAATTCTCATTCACCTGAAAATGTAATAGAGTACATATTTATCAACGTGAAATGTTAAGTTCATCTTCAAGATGACCGTTCAACTTGTAATGTATATAGGTAATAATAATATAAAATATTATTATTACTTTTATTTTCTACACCTATGATTAATCTACAATAGTGTCAACAACAGATCATAATGAATTTGAGACAAATCTAAAATACCCAATCTGCACATGGGAGTTAACAAATTTAGCTCTAAGAATTTAAATAATTCTTCTAATATGAGACTTTTTTGAATAGCAGACAGAGCAGATGTAGGCTTTCATCAGAATTTGCATTAGGGAAATAATGCTCTTACAGAAGACATGGTTTTTGATGTTTATATTATGTATTGGAATTCCTTGATAAGTAATGTTTAGTGTAGATGTGGAAGTTTATGCAATCTAACAAGATGAAGAAGCAGAACAAATATGTTCTGGTTCATGGATATTGATTGCATTGAACCAAATATTTCCTGTACCGATGGAAATTCCTATCACATTTTTTCCACCCTGTAAAACGTATTGAATGTTGATACTTTTCTCCATTCAATTAGCTATATGATTATGTTTTCTTGACTGTTATGTATAGGTTAGAGAAAGAAATACAGGATTGTTATCTTCAAGTTGTATTGAAGGGAAATAAGGATGTGCTTAAGGTGAGAATTCAGACCAATATTTTTTTGATAATAGTTTGTATGGACTCCGCCTTAGTTGTGCTAAATATGGGCTTCAAGGTGCAACACATATTAACTTTTTTTATAATTATATCTTGCATGGAAAATAGCCTTCCAATGCATCCAATCAAATCATAATATTTGTATAATTCTTGTTAAGCATTTACTTTTAGTTGTTGTTGTCCATTCTTATTTTACTTGAGAATTGGAATACATTGTGCTATATTCTTTGCTTTCAGACATAAGGACTTGCCAGTTGACATCCATTCTACAAGTAGCATCAATTAGCAAACACAATTTAATAGAGGCATACATTTTGGTGGTGTTACACCCATGTAGAACTCGTCATTTGAACCTTGTTTTCCCAGGTTTCACTGAAGTCTTCTGTGAGAGATTTAGGTTTAAGGGCTGCGAATGTCATTTCTAGTTCTTGTCTCCAATGTTGTATGTCGAGTCCATAGAAGTTGCTCATTTTCAAGGTTATTTTGTGTTTGTTGAGCAGGCAATGTGTAGAAATAAGGAATGGTGAGGGGTTCTCTACTATTATATACATTCCATGGCTTGTAGGAAAAGAAATAATAAAACTGTAATTTGGTCCTCCCACATATTTGTCTCATGTGCATATTTTTGCTACAATTTTGATTGATAAATTTCATTATGAACATATTTTAATTCTTTTTACTGTGTATAGTGAGTTGAAAATTCATAGTTGTAGCTCTGCCTTTCACTCTTTTACAGTGCACCATTAAAAAGGATTTTGTAGATGTAATTGTAGAATCCTTTTCCTCTAAATGTTTTTCTTGTTGGAAATTATAATCTTGAGCAGCCAACGGCAGGTGCATTAAATGCACTGTCAGTAGAAATCAATTTGGATTTCTTTCCCCCTGCCGTGCTTGACTTTCTTGCTGTCCAGTAAGTACTTTCTGGCAGCAATTTATTATTGGTAGGTAAGTTCAAATTTTGAGCGCCAGTTTTTTGTGTATTGGCTGAAAAGCCAAAAGTAAGAATTAAAATGATTATTTTGTGCAAGAGACAGACAGTAGTTTCCTGGGAGAGACAGAACAGAAAGAAAAAGTTCAGCAGAACACAGAACAGAAGGAATGTTCAGGAGCAACTGAACAGTGAAGTTCAGGAGCATCTGCCGCAGCAGAAGAGAGTCAGTGAGTCTTGCGCCCGTGCGCCGGAAGTGATCCCACACGGAGCAGCAGCGCAGAAGCGCCAGTGCGCTGGAAAACGCACAGTTTCTGTAGTATAGTTGTACAGAGCTTTTGCTCTGAATACTTTATATGTAAACAGTTTATGACTGCAATATTTTTTTTGAGCAAATAGAATATTGAAAATGTTGCAAATATTTCTGTCTCCACTTTTGTCTATCTCCTTCTATTGAAACACTTCCGCTGTGCATGTTTTTCATTCTTTGCCTGGCATAGGAGTTTTGAGTTATTTTCTGTCATGGTATCAGATCCCATAGGTTTACTGGGCAGTCAGTTTTAAAGCCTTAGATTTGTCCTAGGCGTGCAGAAATAGAATCTTGGTTTCTGGGTATTTGTGAAAGCCTTAGATCTTATCTGGGTAGTTTTTAGTTTCCCCCATTTTAGCAAAATGGCTGGAGGAGACAATAGGAGTTGGTAGCAGCCACCCATTTTTGATGGTAGAAATTATGATGTTTGGGCAAAGAAAATGAAAACAATCTTTATTGCAAATGATTTATGGGAACTTGTTGTAAATGGGTTCACAGATGTTGTTGACCCGACTGCATTTACAGCTTTGAGCAATGCTCAAAAGAACCAGCTGAAGGAGACACAGAAGAATGATGCAAAAGCCCTCAGTCTGATTGAGGTAGCCTTGACAGAGGCTATTTTTCCCCGAATAGCAACAACTAGTTATGCAAAAGAAGCATGGGAAACACTTCAAACCACTTGCAAAGGATCTGAGAAAGTTAGATCAGTCAAACTCCAGCTGCAACGGAGAGAGTTTGAGACCATGCAGATGAAGGACAGCGAGTCCATTATAGATTTTCATACAAGGGCAGCCACTTTGCTTAACCAGTTGAGGATAAGCGGTGAAACCTTGGAAGAACAGAAGATTGTGGAGAAGATATTGAGAAGCCTTCCCACAAAGTTTGATCCAGTGGTGATTGCCATTGAAGAGGCAAAATATCTCACAACTTTGTCAGTTGATGAGCTAATGGGTTCTCTGCAAACCCATGAGCAGCGCCTAAATAGGTCTGCAACCTCCTCCCAAGAGCAAGCTTTCAATGATCAGTCGAATGCAAGAGGAAGGGGGAGAGGTAGAAAAGGTTCCAGACGTGGTAGAGGAAACTCTAGACGTGGAAATGATGGTGATGAAAGCTCAGCCCGAGCAAGCAGTCATGAGGGGGCGACCAGCTCTCAAGGAGGAAAGAAGAACAACAATTTTTATCAGAAAAAAGATAAAAGAAATGTGCAGTGCTACAACTGTCAAAGGTATGGTCACTATGCAAGTGATTGCAGACAAAAACGTGACCAAGGGAGTCAGAATGCACATGTTGCTGACTCAAATGTGGCTGGAAATGAAAGACAGTCACAAGTCTTCATTGCTTGTAACCTTGCAGAATAGAGTAGCGCTGAAGTTTGGTACTTGGACAGCAGCTGCAGCAACCACATGAGTGGTAACAAAGACTTGTTTGCCTCCATTGATAGCAGCGTGAAGTCTGAAATAAAAATGGGCAACAATGAGATGGTTCCAGTTATGGGCAAAGGCATGGTATGCCTACAAACCAAGCATGGTGATGAAAGACAAATTTATGATGTCTTATATGCTCCAGGTTTGAAACATAACCTCTTGAGCATTGGACAGATGGTCCAAAATGGGTATAGAGTGCTGATGGAGAAAGGGGAATGCATCATCTATGATAAAGATGGAAGCAAAAGAGTTATGGCAGCAGTTCAAATGACACAAAACCGAATGTTTCCTCTCAAGATGCAAATCTCAGCACAATCAAAAGGCCTACAGCAATCAGCCTTCAAAGCAGCCATTCAAGATATCTCCAAGCTATGGCACCTCAGTTATGGACACTTAGGTTACTCTGGTTTGAGTCTTTTGTCCAAGAAAAATATGATAGATGGTTTGCCAAAAATTGTAGAGCCTAATATTAGATGTGAAGCTTGCATTTTGGGCAAGCAACATAGGTAGTCTTTTAATTCAGGCAACTCTACAAGGGCTAGAGTACCATTGGAGTTGGTGCATACTGACTTGGTAGGCCCTATGCAAAATCTGTCTTTTGGCAAAAGCAGATTTTTTATGACCTTTATAGATGATTACAGCCGTAGGACATGGGTCTATTTTTTGCAGCATAAGTCTGAAGCATTTGATAAGTTTTTGTTATTTAAGGCCCAGGCTGAAAAGGAGAGTGGACACTTTATTAAGGTCCTAAGGTCAGATCGTGGAGGGGAGTATACCTCCAATCAATTTGTAAATTTCTGCAGGAAAAATGGCATCAAGAAGGAGCTCACAGCCAGTTATACTCCGCAGCAAAATGGAGTGGCTGAAAGAAAAAATAGGACCATTGTGGAGATGGCAAGGAGCATGATGAAAGCAAAGGGACTCCCTATTGGATATTGGGGAGAGGCTGTAGCAACAGCTGTTTATCTGATAAATAGGAGTCCAACAAAGGCAGTCCGTGATAAAATCCCTCAAGAGGCATGGACAAAACAAAAATGGTTAGTTGAGCATTTGAAAGTGTTTGGGTGTTTAGCCTATGCACACGTGCCTAAAGAAAATAGGCAGAAATTGGATGACAAAGGTGAAAAGTGTATTTTCACGGGCTACTCTACAGAGTCCAAAGCCTATCGGCTATATAATCCAGTCACCAAGAAGATAATCATCAGTAGGGACGTGGAGTTCCTAGAAAGTGAGTCGTGGGATGGAAAAGTTGACAACAATACTGATATTTCTGTCTCCATACCCCTTAAGGATGAAGAAGCTGCAGAGCGCAGATGCACCGGAAACCTACAGGAAGCTGACAGTTCAGAAAATAGCAGCAGTAGCTCCAGAAATTCTCAGCAGAGAAGATGCTCCAGAAACTTTCAATAAGAAAGATGCTCCAGAAACTTCCAGCAAGGAAGATGCGCGGAAACTTTCAACAGGAAAGTTGCTCCGAAAACCTACAGCAGCAGACTTCTTCATCAGGCCAGCAGCCAAGCAGCTCCGGAAATTCAAACCCCACTCTCGCCTCCCTAGTGCCAAGAAAGACTAAGAGTCTAAGGGAGATCTACCAAGGTGAAAGGTATGATGAAGCTTTTAATGAGAGTGTAAATTTTGCATTATTTTCTCATAGTGATCCTATTTATTTTGAGGAGGCTGTAAAAGAACAGAAATGGTGTGAAGCCATGGATGAGGAAATAGATGCAATAGAAAGAAACAAAACATGGGAGCTCACTGATTTACCCAAAGGGAAATCAGTTATTGGTGTCAAATGGGTCTACAAGACCAAATGTAATGCCGAAGGAAGAATAGAAAGACATAAGGCAAGATTAGTTGTCAAGGGATACAAACAACAGTTTGGGAGAGATTATGATGAGACTTTTTCCCCTGTTGCAAGGATGGAGACCGTGCGGGCAGTCATTGCAATTGCAGCCCATCACATGTGGAAGGTTTATCAAATGGATGTGAAGTCCGCCTTTCTCAATGGAGTCTTAAAAGAAGAGGTATATGTGGAGCAGCCCTTTGGATATGAAGTTCTAGGTAAATAACACAAGGTATATAGGCTGAAGAAGGCTCTTTATGGGCTGAAACAAGCTCCACGGGCGTGGTACAGCAGGATTGACTCATACTTGATGAGCAATGGCTTTAGCAAAAGCGATGGTGAGCCCACTCTTTACATCAAGGCAGCAAATGGTAAGGTTTTAATTGTTGTCTTGTATGTAGATGATTTAGTATTTACTGGGGATGATGATTTCCTCATTGCTGATTTTAAAAATGCCATGAAAAGAGAGTTTGAAATGACAGATTTAGGACTCTTAAGATATTTTCTAGGCATAGAGGTCCAACAATTGGATAATGGCATCTTTATTTCACAATCAAGTTATGCCAAACAAATCTTGAAAAGATTTAGGATGTTGGACAGCAAAGCAGCCCCAACCCCAACAGCTACAGGTCTGAAGTTGAGTAAAGAGGACAGCAGCAATAATGTTAACCCAACTCTCTATAAGAGCATGGTTGGAAGCCTCATGTACTTGACAGCTACAAGACCAGATTTAATGTATGCGGTAAGCCTGATTTCTAGGTTCATGGAGCAACCTAAGGACACACACTGGCAAGCAGGTAAAAGGATTCTCAGGTATGTCAATGGCACAAAAAACTATGGCATAATGTATACCGTTTCTAATGAGTTTCAGCTGGTTGGGTACACTGACAGTGATTGGGCAGGAAATGTGGATGATAGAAAGAGCACATCCGGGTATGTTTTTCACTTGGGTTCAGGAGCAGTTTCATGGGCTTCCAAGAAACAACCGATTGTTGCTTTATCCACAACAGAAGCAGAATACATAGCAGCGAATGCAGCAGCATGCCAAGCTGTGTGGCTAAGAAGGATCTTAGCATATTTGAGAGAAGAACAAGAGGATGGAACAGTAATTTTCTGTGACAATGTTTCATCAATTTCCTTGACCAAAAATCCTGTGTTTCATGGAAGAAGCAAACATATTGAAATCAGGTATCATTTTATTAGAGAATTGGTTGAGAATAATGAAATTAAAATGGAATTTTGCAGGTCAGAGCAGCAGCTCTCAGATATTTTTACAAAGGCTTTGTCAAAAGAACCTTTTGAGCGCCTAAGATATAGGCTAGGTGTGCAGGAATGCTCCAGAACTTCAGTTCTGGAAAACACAGAGAAGCGCAGGTGCGCCGGAACTTCAGCAGACAGTTCCAGAATGCAGATCAAAGGAAAACAGGTTTGCGCCAGAAAATTTGCGCCGGTGCTCCGAAACTTTTGTGGCGATGCGCCGGAAGTTTCGCATAGTGTTGAAGAACAGGTTTGCGCCGGAAACTTTGCGCCGGTGCTCCGGAACTTTTGTGGCGATGCGCCGGAAGTTTCGCATAGTGTTGAAGAACATGTTTGCACCGGAAAATTTGCGCCGGTGCTCCAGAACTTTTGTGGCGATGCGCCAGAAGTTTCACAGAGTATTGAAGAGCAGAAACTTTTGTGCCGGAAACTTTGCTCCGGAAGTTGCTCCAGAAGCATTGCACCGGAAGTTTCCAAATAATGATGAAGAGCAGAAAGACTCAAGATTAAGGGGGAGTGTTAGAAATTATAATCTTGAGCAGCCAACGGCAGGTGCATTAAATGCACTGTCAGTAGAAATCAATTTGGATTTCTTTCCCCCCTGCCGTGCTTGACTTTCTTACTGTCCAGTAAGTACTTTCTGGCAGCAATTTATTATTGGTAGGTAAGTTCAAATTTTGAGCGCCAGTTTTTTGTGTATTGGCTGAAAAGCCAAAAGTAGGAATTAAAATGATTATTCTATGCAAGAGACAGACAGTAGTTTCCTGGGAGAGACAGAACAGAAAGAAAAAGTTCAGCAGAACACAGAATAGAAGGAATGTTCAGGAGCAACTGAACAGTGAAGTTCAGGAGCATCTGCCGTAGCAGAAGAGAGTTAGTGAGTCTTGCGCCCGTGCGCCGGAAGTGATCCCACACGGAGCAGCAGCGCAGAAGCGCCAGTGCGCTGGAAAACGCACAGTTTCTGTAGTATAGTTGTACAGAGCTTTTGCTCTGAATACTTTATATGTAAACAGTTTATGACTGCAATATTTTTTTTGAGCAAATAGAATATTGAAAATGTTGCAAATATTTTTGTCTCCACTTTTGTCTGTCTCCTTCTATTGAAACACTTCCGCTGTGCATGTTTTTTATTCTTTTCCTGGCATAGGAGTTTTGAGTTATTTTCTGTCATTTCTACACATATTTCCATATATATTTAATATATGTAGTTTTGAAATCCCTTACATAAACTCATCCAAATATTTTACTAACTCATTATGCATAAGCTTTGATCAGAAATTTTAGCCTTATATATATTTTTTAAGCATTTAAAAAATAAAATGCCAGTCATGTTTGATTTCTAAAAACTCTAGACTTATGGTCAATCATGGTCAAAGTTCTCAAGTGACATCCTTACAGGTGGCTTGACCTCATGCTTTTCCAAATTCTACATCTGTGATCTGCATCTCTAAGAAAGAGCTCTATCTTGCTAAGCATATTATGGACCCAAAAATTTAAGTCTCAGAAAATGACAGTGACCAAATTCTTGATAGAACTTCTTCAAGGCTCCACATCTTCGCTTGAATGCATATGCTTGTGTAACGCACTGTTTTTTCAACCACCCTTAAAAGTCTTGGTATTCTTGTGCAAGTGAACATACCATCCCTTCCATAAGTTGATATTGTGCTCCTTAACAAGATTGATGGCTTTATAAGATAAACTACGAATGACTGAAAGGACTGATTGTTATACCAAAGCTCATTACAAACAGGATATTTAATATTCCTCATTTTGACTAGCACAATTGGAAAGGGTCATTATCAATCTTGTCCTCCCCAAAAGAACATATGAAGATCATCCTCCATAGGACTTGTAGTTTCTTCAAAAGGATATATAGAAGATTTTATCCCAAAGCTCACCACAACACTATGAAATAGTTTGATGATTATATGGTAACAATAGAGCAATAAAGGAAAGGTTCCGTTGAAATCATTCCATCTCTATAATTTACTAGGTCATTATAGAATGTTAATGTACTATTATCAATTATGTATAATAATTTCATACGGAACCTTGCTTTTATTACTCTATTGTTAGTCCCATATATATATATATATATATATATATATATATATATATATATGACACATACCGCTATGGTTATGGGATTCATCTAACGAATGCATATATAATACAATTATCTGCGATACATTCTGTAGTCAACAATATCCAAGACACCATAACTTCTTTAGGATAATTCCAGAACAAAAATGACCTTAAATTAGTGCATCCAAAAGAAAATAAAATCAAGATTTGCTTATTTTGATGAATTTTATGTAAACACCATAGAGATTTGTGTTTTGGCACGTAAAGGAAAATTTAGAAGGAAAATTGTGAACTTCAAGAGAGAAATGTGGTTTTTGGATTCAATGGATTTGGGTAATCCATATTCTCTTTTAACTAGAATCTCAAATCCTAGATTAAAGTATAAAACCTCAAAAGTTTTCCCACATTCTTTAATAATTTTCCACTAAGAAAAATCTCTTTTGCTCTGTTAAGGATTAGATTGCTGGAAATCATGTCTTGGCAGACATTTAATACTGATTCAAAATTCTTATTAGAAAATAAATTGCAAGATATGTTTAGATATGATAGAATGTGGCTAGAATTGGAGTCATCTTGTGGATGATAAAATTAGCAGCTATGGGATCCCATTTGAGAAAACATTTTCCCAAAGTAAACTCAATAAAGTTCTTAGAATGCTATTATATAAGAAATTTGGAATCATATAAAATAGACCATGCATTGAACAAGAAAGTAAATTATGTTAACAATATGTAGTATTGAGAGAAAGGCAAGACATTAGTTCTACATAAGAAGTAAATTCTTATGACCTTAAGAATTCATGATACTCCATATTCCATGCATTTTCCACATACAACATGTAAATGAATAACGAGTAAGATGAAGTCAATATGATTAGCTTAGAGCTCTTTTCTATCAAGGTTGTATTCATGTATGGTTATATGGTAGTTTCCTACTCAACATGAATGGTATGTCATAGTTTAAATTATGACATGTACTTGGCAGGCCAAAGCCATAATGAAGCTGGCCAGCAATGTAGTAAATAGCAAACAAGCCTCCACAGCCAGTACTCCCACATCTTTTGAGTCCTAGGTACGAAATTCAAGTTATATTTACATTTATGATTTCCTCCAAATGCTGTGATGGATAGGGAGATAAAAAGTCTCACTTGTAATTGTTTGTACTGTAAAGTTTTCATGATTTTTCACATTAAAATTAAATTGCTTTCTTCAAGTAGTAATCTTCAAAACAAATTGACGTACTCATTAAACCAGCACATTCTTTTTAACTTTAGAATATATCATGCCTTAATTTTTGTTAATTATGTGATTACACATTTTCTTACAAATTTCTAGACTCTTTTCCAGAAACAAAAACTAGTATAACAAGCACATTGCCATGTAAATAACTAGCAAAAGCAACTCATTTCACCATAATATGACAAAATTAAGCAGCAATATATCTAATTTCATGTTATGTTGCTGTTATTGATGCACTCCATAATGTAAGTATTGTGAATGAGTTTTGAGGATTCTCCAATGTGCAGTGAATGCTACAATCTGAAGAAAAAACTAGTGAATTTACTCCATGTATACATTGTAGTGACCTACCTATGCCTAACCCTTGAAAAAGAATAAAACCTAGGCATAGCCTCCTTGGCACTGTTAAAATTCACGATCTTGGTATCACCAAGATTTGCCAGTAGCTACTTGATATCAAGAACATCAAGTTATGTGCACAAGCCTCTTCTACAAGAAGTAAACACCACCACAAAAGCTTAAAGAATAAGTTGCGGATCTAGTGGAGAAAGAGAACATCCCTAATAGGAGTGATTTAGTGTTAGGACACATGCCTATAGAAATATGGCATTACACTAAGTCATACAGTCTCATAATGTAGGAAATCAGGGAATAGCATGTTAGGAGATTCAAGCTGCCCAGAAATCAAATATTCGGTGACATTATCAAACGCCTTCTTTCAGTCAACAAAACAACAATACCCTTTTAAAGATTTTTATTTCTAGCTTCCTCAATAATACCACGATGCATGAAGGCATACTTCCTACCTTAAATTCCCTCTTAGACCCTACTTGATCCCTAAAGGCATCTCTCTCCATCTAATAAAAGAGGTCCATGTCAATACAAAACACATATTGTTTGGTGGTGGTGTAGCCATAGAACCAAAATAGTTATAACTTAAGGCATGAAGTTTGTATAAAATATATGTAAATGATTACAAACTTCAAGGATGGAAATCCATTACATTGAAAGGTAACATTATTAGTTGTGTCCAACATCTCCAGGGTGTCTGTATTCTTATCTCTCATTTTTCCCTTTTCCCCAATTACACAGGTACATTTAAGGAATTTGTAAGCAACAATTGCTAGTGTTAAGGCCAATGAAATTCGATTTTCCTTATTTGGCCAAATTTTTGTCTTTGCTGGATGAGTTTCTAGACAGCTTATCAGATTTCCAGTTCAATATTCTGGATGCCATCTTTTCAAAGATAATCTGATTGTCTTGGAGACTTACTTCCCTATTGGTGCATTTAAGGAAAACACACAGTAGTTTCATTAGTCAAATGAGATTTACTCTAAGATGTAGGTCTATGGAGAGATGCCCTTTTAGGTAAATTTGATTGTAAATTCATATTAACCAGAATAGCAAAATTGTATGTTTCTGTACATAATACAGTTCTGATTTGGGTCTTCAAGAATCAAAACTGTTGATAACTAGAGTAATTTTTTTCTTATAGTTTGGAATTGGGTTCTGAAGTAAGATTCTAATCACCAGATTGATTTCAACAGCCCCTTAGGTATCCTGGCTTTCCCAAGCCCCCAAAAATATAGAAGCGGTTCCAAAAACGTCTTGAGAGTCTTTCATTAACAGAATAATGAATATTTTCCTTCTAGAGCTTTGACTGTTTGGAGTGGTATAAATTAATTTTTAGATTGCTAGGATAACCTATTAGAATTCTATGTTCTGATAATTTAGATGAGTGTATTAGATAATACGTAACAGCTTTAATTCATAATTTTTCAAGGCATAGCAAAGAAGGGTTTGATTTTAGCTGATGGATCACATACTTTATAATTTGGCTTTGATAATTTTGACAGAAATTTGCAGTTTTATCTTATATTTGAGAGTTTTTCTATGTAGTAAATAGAACTGCTTTACTTGTTTAGCAGATGGACATGGCGTCAATTTTGGGGGATGCTATTGAGTATTTGAAGGAGCTCCTGAAACGCATTAATGAGCTGCAAGATGAGCTAATGCAAACTTCAAACAGTCCTCTTCTTACCGGTTCTTCTAATTTTAATTCCTTGAGAACTATACACCCTGCTTTTGTTTGTGGGGATAAGAAATTCTATCATCTTCCAGTGCCTGATCCAGATGCACAGCTAGCAAAGGTAAGTACAATTTGTAAGCCTGCAATTGTACTTCAGTTATTCAGTAAGAGTCTAAGAAATTATACTAGTGTCCACGAGATAGCGAAAATTGGCATGTGATGGTGATTTAAATGTAGGGAAATACCAAATCATAGCAAATGTAAACAAATAATTATTGTATCATTCAAGGAAAAGGTGCCACTTAATTGGTACACAGATGCCAATGATCATCTTCTCCTAAACCTCGTTCCAATCTTCTTCCCCATTATAACGACTTTCAATTCCTATCTGAGAATTTCATACTTTTAAATACCTGCAATCGTATGGATTTAAATTCTGCAAATTACACCTCAGAAAACAACTGTTCTTCAATATCAAAGGTTTCAACATTCGAATTTAATTGTTTTCAATAAAAATAGGACAATTATTTATCACTTTTGTGAGTGGATGTAATATAAAAGTGTCATTGAGACAATTATTTATCACTTTTGAACAATATCTCTATATCTCTATATGGAAACAATATTACTAACTTTACCAGAATCAATATTATTATTGGTAGGCCTGGTGATTGCTAGCCTGAAGAGTCACTTGTAGATGAACTACTAAGAGGTTTCTTGAAGCTAATCAATCTTTTCATGATAATTCCTCGTCATACTACTTCATTGCAGAATTAATTTTTTCACTCCCATTCATCCTTGAGAACTAAAATATAAGCTAACACCTTGGTTGAAGAGATATATCTGTTTCTTCATTTGGCTACTTTTACCAGTCCTTTAAAGTTAGGAACTCCAACTTTGCACCTCAACTCTTGGACATGGGCTTGTGAAGACCCAAGGCAAGAGCGAGGATGATGTCACTGGCCGGCCCCCCTCATCTCAAGTTCATGCTCTGGGGGTGAATGACCTATGGTGAGGTTTGAGGTCTGACTTTGACTACCAACGAGAGGTCTCATATGTAAGTTTATCAATTAAGGGGTGTTTCTTATAATTCATGTTGAAATACTTCAAATATTGAATTGTTTTCCCGCTTTCCTATTTTGTCTTTTCAGTCATTTATTTCTGCTATCTATATATATCTGTCATAGGATTTGTTTCCTTGAAGAGCATTAAATATATTTTTATGTCTAATATGACAGATACTTTTCTGTTTCATTGTTTTAAACAATTGAATGAATGGAACTCCTCTTGACTGGAAATAAATTTGTTACACTATAAAATTGAAATTTGATCATTTCATCCTATAGAAAGGCCTTTATGCTTTCAGGCATTGGGGACAAAAGGAGTTCTTAGTATTAAGTCTGAGATACCCTGCATTTTCTCATTGCATGTTTTACTTGTTGATTCCTGCAGGTAATTCATGGTCTGGTGGACAAAATTATGGAAGTTGTCGGTGTACCGTTTGTTTCAGTTGGAGATAACTCAGGCTATTATATAAGGCCATCTCATGTAAGATTCAAATGGTTTTGTTTAATTAGTATAGGGGAAAAAGGATAATGAACTTTCTTTGAATATTCTAGTAGTCATATCTAGCATAAACACTTTACTAAAATTTATAAATAACATTGCTCTGATGTTTTCTGATTGCAGGAGCCAGAGTTTTTCCTTAGTAGACAAGCAAATATTATGTTTAAAGGGAAGAGCATTGGGGCATTTGGAATTGTGCATCCTGAGGTAGTACAATATGCTGGCATTTTTTAATGTTAGAATGTTAATTTGTTGATTGTTAATAATTATAGTATAAATTATCTAAAGGTTGTCTTACATTTGCTTTCAAGTTGAAGAGCAAGAAGAATGTGTTATTAGCATGCAAATTTTATCTGGAATCAATTCCAGCATTTGAACTCTAATCTAGGTAAGGGTGCTTAAGTTTGAACTTGTTTGAACCATTAGAGATTAATGTAGTCTAATCTACTCATTTTCTGAAGAATCTATCTTTACGATTACTCCAAGTGGACCAATGGTGATTTTAACTATTTATACAAATCTAGTGAATGAGTCAAAAACACCCAAAGAATTATGGGCTAAGATCTAGAAGCATCAAATTTAACTCAAGACAAGTGTGAGTTGTTACTCCAACGTATGTCAAAAGAGTATTCAACCATGTTAAAGTTTCCCTTGAGAACCCAATCTATAATGGTGAGTTATATCTCATCCATTTCCAAACTTAGGTCATATTAAGAGGTGATTGGGGTCATAGATAGAGCAAAGACCAAACAGTCCTCCTTGAATTTGAATGGTGACCCAAAGATAGTAGTTTCTAAGGTCAACACTAGTTTTGGCACTATTATGGCTGTCCTCTCTTTCTAGTCCATTATTTTGTGTCTTTTTCTTAAAGTGGGAGATGGCTGTAACTTCCAGTTCTTGGTACTTCTTCTCACAGCTATTTCTTGTATTGTACTCCTTGTTATGCTAAAACTATCACAGCTTCTAAACTGTTCTTCATTACACTAAATTTCATAGAGATTTTCCTTTTCCGTTTAGTTTTTTTTCTGTGATTGATTTACCTTAGCATCATAATTGAAATTGGCTTACCTGAGAGTTTTGGTTGTTCTATGTGTTGGTTGTGTCTAAGCAGAATTTTATTGTTTATAAATTATAAAGTTAGAATTTCATGTATCTATCAGATCTATTGGTTTCTAGAGTTTTATACTTCAATTGGGATATTGGAGGTCATCAACCAGATTTTGATTTGGAAATTTAGAAGTCAATTTCCATAATTTAGATTCCCAATGTACTTCAAAATATTGTTTTCTATAGGAATTCGGTGAAATATATGAAGCTGAAGAAACTTTGGAACTGGCTTTGGAATAGTTTGAGCGAGTTGTAGGGCTTTATCAAGGTGAAGAAGTTACTAGTACGGCTAACCAGTGCCAACTTAAAATTGCACAGTTTGCAGCCCAGCTTGAGCAGTAAGTTATATGAAAGAAAATATTTGTGAAAGTTTTTTGGGATCACATATTTTCACTTTTGGGCTATCAAATGACTAGTGTAGTGGTTGCTTATAATTGGATATTTTTTTGGGGTTTGATTTGCAGATTTATTATTTTCAGTTAATGTGTAGAGACTTGTGGATTTGTGGTTCTTTAAATGAATAATGCAAATGGATTTACTTGTTAAATCTAATATTGTTTGCTTGCAGGAAAATTTTGCTTTCACCATATTGATTATCTTAAAGGAAGAATTCAACTCTCTCCAAAATCATATCAAAATCTTGAAAGGCTGTGTTATGCTCAAAGACGATTTGGAAATCTTGTCGTTCATCAATAACAAAGTACATGATTTAGTGGATTGTTACAATGAAAAGTTATCAGCGTTTGAGAGGACCATACATAAGCATGCAAGAAGAAAGTTCCCGTTCTGAAGCAAAATTGTCCAGTCCAGACAATTGAGTCAACTCTTTGTCAAGCTACCTTGCCATGCTCGAAAGAGTTATGCTGGTAGTTGGGTATATTCCAATGGCTTTTAGGAAAATATTAACATTTTCTCTTTCCTAGAAATGAATCGTTTGTGTATGTCATGTTATGACGTACGTGTTGCTTATGATTGTATGAACAAGTTTATAAACTATAAATAAAAAAATACTTATTGGCATTTACTTTATGAATTTGGATTAGGATGCATTATTTTCTTTGTTTTTTATGAACATTATGCTTTGTGTATTCGACAACTGTTCATTGTTCCAACTTCAAAATCATTGATAATTTCTATTATAATTTTCCATCGCATTTGAAAAATAAAAAATAAAAACTCCAACAAATAGGAGGACGACGAGAATTTGAAAACATTGAATTGTTTATTTTTTTAATACATTTTTACATATTGTCTCTAAAGAAACAATTTTTACATATTGTCTCTGTAGAGACAATGTCTTTAATCCCAACTATTGTCTTTAAAAAGACAAAAGTGAAATTGTCTCTAAAGAGACAAACGTGAAATTGTCTATAAAGAGACAAAAATACTTCTATGTCATATTGTCTTTATAGAGACAATTTCATATTGTCTTTAAAGAGACGAAAATACTTCTATGTCATATTGTCTTTATAGAGACAATTTTATATTGTCTTTATAGAGACACCCCCTTAAAGACAATACTTGAGACAATAAACAACTTTTTTTTGGTCTCAATTTAAGACAATATACTCAAATATTGTCTTAAAAACTGTCTTAAATACCCCCTTGATGTAGTAGTGGATTGAGAGAGAAATAAAGATAATGATATAGAGTAGAAGAGATGGAGTAAGTAAGATAGAGAGAGGGAGACATTTCTACAGATGGAGGGGGAGGGAGGAATATAGAGGTAGAGATGAATATAGAGTGAGAGAGGAAGAGTGGGACAAATTGATAGAGGTAGAGATGAATATAGAATGAGAGAGGAAGAGGGAGAAAATTTGATAGAGATATAGAGAGAGAGATAAGTAGAGAAAGACAAATAGAAATGGAAAGGGAGATAGAAATAAGGGGGGAGAGAGAGAGGGGGGAAAGATAAATGGGAAGAGAAAGACATAGATATAGAGATATATGGGAAGAGAAAGGGACAAAGAGGTTGACATATGAAGATAGATAGCGGTATAGGGAGAGAGCTCAGATGGGAAGAGATAGAGAGAGGGAGGGAGAAAGGGAGAGAGATAGGTAGAGGAGGGAGAGAGAATATGGGGAAGAGAGAGACATAAAGTTAAGATGTGTCAATATTTAAGAATCCAAGTGTTTATTCTGAAATTCTTGCAAACATTGTTAAATTTTCAGTTATGTTCAAGTATAATTTTTAGATAAAAAAATGACCTTTCAATTGGCACAAAATTATAGATGACATAAATTTTTCAATCAGATTGATGAGCATATATCCAATATTTCAATACAATTTTATATCTTTCCTATAGCAATCTATATTTATTCACATATTCCACCCAAACTCAATCTCTCCAACTGAGGTGTAGGCAAGCATATATGCAATATGTGATGTTTCTGCTAGATGATACATACAATGATATTTATTTAATTTAATTCAATTGTATTAGCTAATTAGTAAAACTAAATAGATAATAAATATTTTATGGATTTTAAAAATTAGAATTTAGTTTAATTTTATCTGTAATGTCAAATATTAAAATTTTAGATTGAAATACTTAATTTATTTAAAGTATTTATAATTAATGTTCAATTTCTAAACTAATATTAAGACATTAATAAATATAACCCTAATAATATGTTATTAGGATTAGGGTTAGTGTTAGTGTTAGTATTAAATTAGGGTAAGTATTATGGTTCAATTGTGTTAGGGTTTAATTAGGGTTAGTGCTCATTAAGGGTTAGGGTTTAAATATGATTCAATTGGGGTTAGGGTTCAATTTGTCTTAGAGTTAAAAATAGGGTTCAATTAGGCTTAGGGTTAAAATTACGATTCAATTAGAGTTAGGGTTCAATTAAAGGTAGGATTATATTTCAATTAGGGTTATGATTCAATTATGGTTAGGGTTTTGCTAAATTATAATTATCTCACATATATGAGTTTGGGGTTAGAGCTAGGATCTTGATTTAATTAAGCTTGGGATTAAGGTTAAGGTTAGGGTTAAGGTTAAGGTCGGGGTTTGATTAGGGTTATAATTAGAGTTAAGGTTGTCATGAGAACTATGGTTAGTGTTAAACTAAGGATTATGAATAACATTAGAATTATGGTTAGGGTTAGAATTATAATTAAGATTATAATTAGGGTTAGAATGAGAAGGGTTAGAATTATAATTATAGATAGACTTAGGGTTCAGATTAACATTAAGGTTAAGGTTAGGTTAGGTTTACCATTTAATTAGAGTTGGGGTTCTAGGATAAAGCTTGGGTTCAATGATAGGGTTAGGGTTCGGGTTAGAGTTAAAGTTCAATTACAAATAGGGTTATGGTTCAATTAGGTTTACAGTTAAGGTTAGATTAGGGTTATGATTCAATCTCAACAATAATTCTCACTCTAACTCTAACCCTAAACTTAATTGTAAAACTAACACTGACACTATTTGACAATTATTTTATTAATTGTATTTTAAAAATTGATATATTTATTTTATTTTATATATTAAGTATGAAACATTTTTTATCCTTTAAAAATTATTTTATTACATATATTTTAAAACTTGATATATTATTATATTTGCTTTATTATATGTATATATCAATTTTTTTAGTGTATAAGAATTATTTTATCAATCATATTTTAAAAATTGATATTTTTATTTTATTTTATTTATTAAATATATATAACAAAATATGAAGGAGTTAGTTCAAAATTATTTTATTAATTATATTTAAAATAATTCAAAGTAAAACAAAATTATTTTTAAAGAACAAAAATTTATTCTATATTTTTAAGAATTTAAATATACAATAGTTTTTAAAAGTTTTTAAAAGTAGAGAATAATTTTTTAAAGAAAAAAAATTATATTGAACATACTAAGGAAGTACGCAGCAGCTAATTAATGAAATGTACATTAACTAATAGTAACAACTGTTAACAAAAGTGTAGTAGGCATAAGCCATGCGGATGCTCGTGCCTTATTGTAGGTTGGGTAGCCATTGCCCCACCATACTACTTGTTGCCAAGGAGATCCACATGGCGCCCGCCTATGAGATCACAATCAATAAAGAACTCACAACTTTTGATCACGCGATGGCGGGCAATCGTGGATCTCAACCATCGGCAATCTTTCTTGTTCAACACAGTTGCCAACCTTGTTATTAACCATTGAGCACCTTTCTATCGGGATTATAACATCTCTGTTGATTTAAAACACGTGCATCTTATAACTGCTTTAGTAACCCACGACATAATGTATTAAAGACACATCAAATTATTTATCATTCCTTCGGCTTCACCAAATGAGACACGTGGTGCTCGCCCGTGATATCACGATCAACTAGTGGGGTCATCGCGGGATGGCGGGGAATGGCTAAGATCACATGAGGATTTATCTACGGCCATGTGAACTTGTCCCTCTGCAAAATAAAAACATTTATTAGGGGAGATGGCCCAGTACATGTGGCACTCGCTTGTGATATTGTGATCGACTGGTGGGGTCATCACGGGATGGTGGGGAATAGCTGAGATCACATGTCTCATCTGATGAAGCCGAAGGAATGAAGGAAATACTGTGGTAAATTAATCCAGCCTTAATACATTAAAAGGCGGGTTACTAAAGTGTTCTTTAGGTGCACATGTTTTAAATCAACAGATATATTATAATCTTGATGAAAAAGCTACTCGGTGGTTAATAATAAGGCTGGCAACTGTGTTGAAGGAACAAGATCATGAATGCTCAAGATCTACGGTTTTCCGCCATCGCGTGATCCAAAGTTGCAGGATCTTTACTGATTGCGATATCGTGGGCGACCACCACATGTACGGTTAAAATTTAAATCTGCATCAAATAT
Source organism: Sequoia sempervirens (assembly GCA_007258455.2). Classification (NCBI taxonomy): domain Eukaryota; kingdom Viridiplantae; phylum Streptophyta; class Pinopsida; order Cupressales; family Cupressaceae; genus Sequoia; species Sequoia sempervirens. The sequence goes on from VDFB02058242.1 coordinate 561,477,043, forward strand.
GGTTGGACCTGTGCATGTAGCATGCGAGTGAGCTTTAATGGGAGATGAGACATTTGCAGACATGATTTAATCAAGATAAAATCAATTCTCCTATTTTATTTGTATCACAAAGCATTCAAGTATTTTTTGAAGCAGTTTCAGAGCCAAAAAAGAAGTTGTGAATCTCTGCAGCTAGAATTTGGGACTTCTACAAACAAAGCCATGAGTTAATTTATGTGCTTCTTGGTCATTCTACACATGAATTTGGGAAAATATTTGTTGTGCTTGTCATTGAGCTTGTTGATAAACATGTTAGGGCTATAGTTTAATTATAGTTGTGAGAAATTGCAGTGTTTTGTTCTGTAATTTCCTATCTATGATTAGTCCTAGCTATTCAAAGTGTGAAATTGTAAAAAAACCCTAGTTTGTCCAAGATGGCACTGCCAAGGCAACATTCTAGCCAAGTTGACTATTTAGAAATAAACATGTATGATGATTTCTTGAATCAATTGCCCTGCAAAATGAATGATAGGAAGAAGGGATTGGTTCTAATGAGAGGGAAAATCCTGGGGGAAGGGTTAGTATATAATTGCTCTAACATTTCCGATGCTAGGGTTCCTCTCATAGGCTTGGAAATGTTCAGATTATGGTATGGACAGAGGAATTTTTCTCACCCCTTTTCAAATGGTTGGATGTATGATTTGGAAAAGTCGGTGGTCCCAAACGTGTTCCCTGACATAGACTTACTTAGGGTAGTGGATGCAAGATATGACCTTGTCACACAGGTAATCAAGGATAATGACAGAAAGGTTCTGTTGAGCGTTAATAGAGAAGAGGTCCAACAGATTTTTCACTTGAGTGAACCAAGTGAAGACTTGGTTCCTATCAATCTTGAGGAAATGAAGCACGAATATGCAAAGTTGAAGTCTCTTTTTAGAGCTAAGTTGCTTCCACCTCATCTTTCTAGGGCAGGAGGTTCACAATTTCATATCAGCCCCAGTGACCAAAAACCTTTCAGATTAAACTATTTTGCAAATCATTTTTTGGCCACTTTCTATTCATTTTGTCATATTTTGGGTTTCAGTCTTGGTGCGGTGATGTCTATTGCATAAATGTTCATGGGGGTGTAAATACAACACCCTAACTTCTCTATGACATATGACTTTGCTTTTTTCTTAGCTGAGAGGATACATGAAGGGTTGTCAAAGTTGCATAACAATGATACCGGCACTCAATTCTTCTGGTATTCTATGTTGATGCATATGTTCTTGTTCAAGAATGCTGACTTTTTCTCTAAAAAGATGGAATTAAGGCAATCGGTTGATGGAGAAAGATTTCCAATACAATTATGGGCTGCAAATTTATCTTGCAATAAGGAAAGCACCAGTTATGTACAATTTGATAATTTCTTTGCTTCTAGATTGAGGGTTATACTAATGGTGAATGTACCCAGGATCCTTGAGGAATTGCATGATTTCCTCAGGCCAAAAGGGAGGAAGCCAGAATTAAAATTTTGGCATAACTTGGGTGACATTATCACATACCTAGTCAGCACTGTTTTGAGAGTATACAGTTTTCAAGGAACCCCCCATATATTGCCATACAATGTGCCACCAAGAGTGGGGTTTGCAAAATTTATGTGGCAAATAGGTTGTATCCATGAGGACAACCTCACAGGGAGGGGTAAGGGAACATTTTTCCTTGATTATATAGTGGTGTCTGATTTTGCCTTTTCAAAAGAAGGTTGGGTGCATTTTAAGAAATTATTTGATGATTACCATTTGAGGTGTGGTCCAAAGTAGCAACATGATCCTGAGGGTTTATTTTCCCTTTTCAGAAAAAGAATAAAGGCTGGAAAATTTGTGCATGAGTTCTACTTTCTTGAGGATTTCATCATAAATGAATTTGATCTAAATAGGTAGGAGTTGAACAAGGAGAAATAGATAGCTTATAATAATCTATTAAATATTGTGCATAAGATGGATCTAAAGTATGATCCATTGTTGGAGTTCAATCCATACTATAAGAAGATTGACTTTCTAATGCAGAACCTTAAGGAAATTATGGGTACATTGTGGATGAAAAAGTCAAACTTAGAACTAAGTCTGGGTGTACAAGAAAAGGGTGCTAGACCAATTGAAACAAGGCTAGCATATCAGCCTACAAAAAGGTGGCCCATTTATAGGAGGAAAAAGGATAGCAACATTGATGAAGAAGAAGTGGATAGAAAAAGAAATCAAATAATGAAGGTGCCTCCACAACTAGGTCCAAAATTTAAAGTGCCTAGGGAAATCAAAATTATTGATTTAGAATCATCACCAGCATCTAAGCTAAGCCCTAAGAGACAAAGGATTGATCAACCACAAGAGGATCTGATGGATGAAATCATTGTTACTAATCAAGACATGCAAGTTGGTATTCCTTCCCCTATTAGGCTAGCTAAATTGGTTTTATCTAATTTATGTATGAAAGGAAAAAGTGTACATGATGCAAGAATGGAAGCATGCAAGGAGTTTCTGTATGATTATACATTTCTAAAAACTCCTATATTCTTGCAATTGGTATGGAGAATGAAATATGAAGAATATCAGGATAAATGTAAGAAGAGAAGAGAACTAAGACCTAACAGGTTAGACCTAGAGAATGATGAGGAAGTAAAAGTTGAATTAATGGAAGAATTCAAGAACATCACTCCTGAAGAAGGAAGAAAACTTGTGAGTCAGGCTGGAGTATTGATTCTGCCTGAATGAGACATTGTAGATGCAATAGCATTTAATTCTATTCTAAAGTTGAAGAATCCCTTGCAAGACACTAGTGAAGAAATCAAGGAAGCACTTGAAGAATTTGCTTTCAGTGAAGAATATGAGACCTTAGCAATTTGGGCATTGACCCCACAAGGGAGAAAACCAGATGTTTCTGATATTAATCCAAATTTCAGAGGAGGATTAATAATAAAAAGAGCTTCAGAGTCCTCAACCACCGAGGCCACTAATTTGACTGTGAATGTGGCCAAATTGGCCCAAAAGACTACTGAAAGGGAGGAGGCTGAAAAGAAGAGCCTAATGGAGAATTATAACCTCTTGATTGAGGAATACAACAAGATGTAGCAGAAGAATGTTGAGTTGCAGACTAAGGTGGAAAGGTTTAAATATAAACATATTGGGGAGACATCAAGTGCTCTAGGAGCCAGTACATTACCTTCCACAGTAGGGTCAGTGCCTCCTGCTTCTCCAATTGTTTCCACACCAGGATCTCACAGTCATAATCCTTCCCTCACCCCTTCTTTAGAAGAAATTGAAGAAGAAATAGAGTGCTCTGTTGATCCTACAAAGAAGTAGCTCTTGCAAAAAATTGATGAATTGTAGGCATCATTAAAGGTAAGTGAGGAGGGATCTCTTTTAAAGAAAAAATAGATTGTTACTACTGTCTTGAAGAATTTAAATGAAAAGGTTGATGGTCAAATTCTATCTATACATTCTTTATATTCTTTGTTGTTAGATGCAATAAAGAATATTGATAGGGATCAGGAAGTAGTGATACCATTGATTGAAAATTGGATGCCTAGGGCCAGTGATTTGGATGTCATATATAAGGCTTCAAGATTTGATACAAATAATAGGCCCCAATCATTAAAGCTTACTCAAGTGTTGGTTAAATCATTGCAAGGTTTTCAGACCCTACCAGATGATTTGAGTAGGAAGCTTAGGGAATTGGTGAATAATTTTAATGATTGGGGTAACACATTGTTACTAGATATAATTGATGAGGAGGGGAAAATCAGGTCACTCCAGTAGTGGCAGGATCAACCAAGTGAAGTCATCAATGATCAAATTAAATTAATTTGTGATGAGTCATATTATGACTTGTTGGTGAATTGTATGGATAAAATCATTAGTACTTGCTCATTTTTTGAAGCTTTTGAAAGAGATACAAATTAGGTAGCGGTAAAATACACACCTTATAATACCAAGGTGAATGAGGTGATTAATTTTGACTGGTCGATTGATGAAGAATACCAGAAATGGGTAACTAAATATTTGAGTGAGGAAGAGTAAAATGAATGGACTACTAACAGGTGGTAAATCGGATGTTGTGGTTATAATGGTTTCTAGTTTTGCTTTGATGGAATTCTCCATGCGGGTTTCTTGTGGTTTTTTGTTGTTGCATCAACTTTTCTCAGCTGACATGATGAACAAGAATATTCTCCAAGGTGATAGCTATTGTAACAATTTTTGGAATATCACCAGGTGTGCCAACTAGTCGGTGACATGTGTACTTTCTAGCCCGATGCTTGTTTTCTCCTTCTTTTTCTATAAGAACGATTTCAAGGCTAGAAGTATAGGTTAGCAAGTTAGATAATTTTTGGTCAAGGCTAGGTGAAGTTGCAGAGAAAATTGTAAAGTTCGATGGTTTTAGAGAGAAATACAATTTAGGTTCTGAGTTATTCTGTAATCATTTTTCAATTCATGGGGATTTAATGTTGCATAATAGTACTAGCATTTGAGTTGAAATGATAAATTCAAACTCATGTATCTCCACTGTACATGCATATCCAAATTTTGAATAAGATGACTGAGTGTTGTTTCATTCATCTCACTGTTGTGGTGTGTATAATCCTTATTTTAGCTTTAATTCAAAGAATTAATTAAAATGCTTAAATGGGATTATAGGAAGATATGTTTTGTATAAGGATTTGATAAGTAGTGTTGGGTGAGAATGCATACTGATGAAATTGTAATGCAATATTGTCAGTGATCTTATATGTTATGTATTAAATCTATCATAAACCTTTAGATGCTTATGAATTTGACTCCTGCAATGGATATATGGCACTGATCTAAGTTGTACTTATTTGTGTATTTCAATAATTGTTTGTCTTTCCCTAGAGCTTGCTACAAATTGCAAATTAATGACTATATTTTACTATGGATTGTGTTGTAGTTATCTCATGCTCCACATAGTTGATATTATCAGTGAACAGCCAATTTTATTCAATATTATCCTATTGTGTTGAGCTATTCAATGGGATTATCTGTTATGTGTTAATGTTGTTTATGATATTGGTGAAGAGGTTGTAAACACATTATGGGATCACCCTCCTAGGTCTTGTGGAGCCAAAAGTGTAGGAGGCTATTTAAAGTCCCCGTCAGTTTGTCCAGGTCCTTTGAGCAATATTGTTATCATAGTGAAAAAATATTGTTCTTATGTGTACAACAATTAGGGTAGCAATGTGCACGCATTGGATAAATTTATATTAATAGTTTTTCCTATCACAAATATAAAAGGTGAGCACAATAAATAACATATATTTTCCCATTAAATGTGAAAGATTTTCAAAAAAATTTAGTGTTCAACTATTGGTCCATTTTTGTTGAATATAAGTTGTATTTTATATAATTATGTCTTGTTTCTATAACAACAAATAGATTTTTTGTGTTCAACTATTAGTCCATATGTGTTGAATATAAAAGGTAGAGATATCAAATATTTATGGTTATCAATAAGTATTTGATCCACTTAGGTTGTATATTAATTTTAATTTAAATAAAAATATCATATTCTACAAGCATAAAACATCAAATCCCCATGAATTCAAAACCTACTACAGAAAGACTTAAAACCTAAATTGAATTTTCCTTAAAACCATCGAACTTTACAATTTTCTCTTCAAATCTACCTAGACTCGACCAAAAAATATCTAACTTGCTAACCTGTACTTCTAGCTTTGAGATCCTTCTTATAAAAAATGAAGGAGCAAACAAGCATCAATCTAGAAAGTACCTCTCATTTTACATGCTTTTCTTCACAAAACTCTTGAGGACAATAGCTATACCTTCTTTATTTCTCATCCTACGCTCTATTCATGCATCCTACAATTACAACAGTATCCATGGGGCCTCTTACACAAGCTACAATAATCACAAAAAGTGTAAGAGCCCCTTTATATCATGTTTGGACTACAAAACCCTCAAAAATAGGGTAACCAAGTTGTATGCAAAGAAATGAAGCTTACTAACTCAAATCAATGCCTTAAGCCCTCAAATTAGATTCAAATCAAAGCTAACACATATCTTCATGCCTGGAATTGATTTCACATCAAAATATGGCTACACGTGACCGTATAGTGCTGCATAATAGGAAAAATACAAAAAAAATGAAGAAAAACACCAATTTTTGAATGTCAAGAGCTTGTATTTTCAATCCTCAACCATCAACAACCATTACAATGATCACTTTATGCCTTTTAAAGGCCTTTACACATCAACCACTGAACAACCACCTCTACAACTGACTTTTAATCTTTTATGATCACATGAAACATAAAACACACTAATTTCAAGGTTGTTAACATCACTATTGAAATGTTTTAATTTTTTGACCTTTCAAACATTGAAAAGTACATCATTAAATTAATTATGTAATGCATAAAAATTAAAAACATCATGAATTAATTATGTAACCACATAAGTCAAATATAATTCTATCAAGAAATTAATATCAAATAGATAATATAATCGCATAACTTATACATTTCAATGTCATTGATCTTCTTTTTCATCCAACTCTTTGTCTGTATCATCTGATCCAGATTTGACATTGTAAGGATTGGTCATATCATCATCATCATCATCGATATCAATTTCGATAATGTCATCATCCACATGGATATCATCTTCATTAACATTAACTCCTACATCATCATGATCTAGTTCCTCCTCTTCGACATCTTCATTAGGGACATCATCAACTAAATGTTGATCCTAATCATCATCTACATCATCTTCTAGCTCTTCAGTATCTTCTTCTTCCAGCACATTATACTTTACTGGACTTCCTCTTGGATCATGTCTAACAACAAATGAACAACCCGGTTTACCTAGAACCTCTGAGTAAAATACTTGCTCACATTGGCTTGGAAGAACATAGGGGTCATTGATCAACCTTGTGTTAACCATGGTAAATCCATTATCATGTTCAATAATAGTTCTCTCAAGATCATTTTCATTCAATCGTAGCTTGTACCATAGGACAACAAACAAAATGAATCTGAAGGACTTAAAGTCAAACTCAAGTATATCATCCAAAATCCCATAGTATCAATTTTCTGAGACTTCTGGATGTATGTTAATACATACCTATTTATCTCTTAAACCATATGCTAAATCGATTTCCATTTGTGTAACATTGGAATCTTCATTACGATGAGCTTCTTTAACTAATGAAGCCACACCTTTCCATGTTAATGGGCGAGCAGATTGTTGACATCATTCAATCCATACCATCATCCAATCAAGATTGTTGGCAATGTACAAATGTAGTGCATCCCACTCTCAACCAATTGTATCAAAAAAAATTAAAATTCACAAACAACGTAAAATTAGTTAAATACCACAGTATATGACCTCAATTTATAATTGATGTATATTGAAGATTAAAAATTAAATAAGTATAATATACATAAAAACCATATGTAAAATTTATTCCAATTAATCTCCATGACCATCTTATAATTACCTCTCACTTTCCTCAATCTATCTTTCCCTAGTAGGTACTCCCCTTCAAATGTGTTAATGGAGTTGGGATCCCAAATTCGATCTACATGGATCTTTGCTGCAAACTTAGGAAGATATTCAGTAATGTACACTATGACCGTCTGGTATACCATATATCCCTCCACCATATAACCCTCGAGATGTGCTCTTTGTCTAACGAAAGCCTTCAAAAATTTTAAGTGCCTCTTAACCATCCACATTGACCTTGTGTGTACAGGCCCACACAATTCAATCTCCTCAACCTGGTGTATAAGGTAGTGTTCTTGTGCATTGAAAAATGTTGAAGGTAGACACTTTTGCATTTCACACATTAGATGAGAAATTTTTCTCTTCCAGTAATTTATATCTTCTTTATGTATTTCTTTAGATGACCTTCATCTACAAGTGATTCAAGGCACAAATATATTAACGAGATTTAACAAAAATATACAGTATATTGCATATCAAGTAAAACAAATGACAATTATAAGATGTATACAACGAATTGAACAAATCTCGCTACTTACCTCATGTATTTTCCAAGATCATATATAACTTGCTTGACATTGTTGTCAAAGTTGTTTGGGAGAGATAGAGGTAGAACGTACTACAACAATTATAAAGTGATCTTTTCATTATTTTCAAAAGTAGTAAACACAATACACTGAAAAGTACATGCATTATACAAGTGTATATAATATACTAGAATAATTACCTTAATGAAGGTATGCCAATCATGCATTTTCATCCCTAACCCAAATTCACCTTTCTTTTTTATTATATTGTTTATATTCGCAACAAATCCTGTGGGAAATCAATTTTTTTTGTATGACTTATTTTACAACATTGCTTTGCTACTCGATTAATAACCAAGGAAGGGCACTTATATTAATTTGGACTCCATCGCTATTTATTTGAATAAAATTTTTCATTGCATGATTGGCTTTCTGAATGTCACTAGAAATTTTGACAATTTTTTCTTTGTCATGCCTTTCATCCAATATTTTTTATAACATTTCTATTATATTCTTTATGATATGTATTGTATCAAACAAATGCACAATTTGTAGCTGCTCAAAGTAGGGAAACCTACTAAATTGTTTGGGATAATTTTTAAGTCCCTATGGAAGCCGACCATTAATGCCTTGACAACCTTCATGAAGCATATAAGTTAAAAATATCAACAACGACAATCATTGTCAATTACAACATGAGTAAACACAACAAAATATAAAAATATAAGTTTAAAACATATCATATATGATAGATAAACAATCTGATCTGATGTATAACCTTGACGATTAATTCTATTATATTCCAACTTCCATAGGTGAGGTGTCATTATTCGTGGTTTTGATGTAGTCTCCTCTTTCCCATTGAAAAGATGTTTTTCATTAGTTTGATACTTATGATTTCTATGGAGGAAGTGCCTATACTCATCAAACACCTGCTTTCCTAAACTTGTTGAATGATGAGATTTCATCTTTAGACCACAAACTAGACATGCAAATTTTCCCTTTGTTTGAAGACCTGCAATATCATATATAATTGGATTAAATATGTCAATTTTTATAATTATATATAATGAATATATTATTTTCAAAACATGCATGATATCTACTTTATCAAATTAAATATTGTTAAAGTGCAGTCGAACGTTATAACATACCACAAAAATGTGTTAACCCTGGGGCATCATGAATTGTCCATGCAAGCATTGCATGGAATTGAAATTGTCTTTGTCCTATTAGTCTACAGATGTCATACATAGTGAGGCCATTCCATAACTTTAGTAACTCATTGATAAGAGGCTCGATATATACATTCATATCTTTAACTTGGTACTTACCTAGTTAAATGAACATAAACATTACATAATTATTATAACCATTTTACTGCAATATATATAAATTAATGTATATAACTATTGAATGAAAATAATATAAGTATTTATGCAACAAATAAGACAAATGAGATGCTACTACGTTAAATAAAATTGATGTAAATAAGTACCTGGAATAATCATTGACAACATTATGTGCTCCCTCTTTATTAACATCCATGTAGGAATGTTATTGTTGATAACAAAAACAGGCCACACTATGTAAATAGATCTCAGCTCTCCAAATGGATTGACACCGTCCACTCCCAATGAAAGTCTGAGATTACAAGGTTCTTCTTTAAAGTGTGGCCATTTTTCCTCCATGTCCCTAAATGCAGAACTATCCGTGAGCATTCAAAGAATGTCATCTCCACTTCTATTTCATGCATGGTAATCCATAAATTGCACTAAGATTTCACACCTAAATAATTGTTGCATACGTGGAATAATGGGAATATAATGAAGAACCTTTCAAGACACCCTTTTTGTTAGTTGATCTATTCGATATTTACTGATATGACATTCTGGGTATTTTGTTGTAAATTTCTATTGTTTATGATATATAATATGATCACTAGGACATGCATCTATTGCTTGATACTCCATTTTGATATCTTTCATAATGGCAGATAAATCTCAGTATGAGCGAGGTAAAATATTTGATGGTGGTAACAAAAATTCACCAATCAATCTACAACAAAAAATAATTTGTTAATATAAATAATATTAATGGTACATATTTCATCCTTTATTTACTAGTGATGAACTAACAACAATTAAAATAGATGAAAAAAGATGACATATATGACATACCTTAACATTCATGAGATTGCTATGTTTGATAAACCATTCATACCTTCAAGTTCAACAACAAAAATACAATAGAAAGAAGAGTTGTTTGGGAGCCTTCATAAAGGGGCTCGTATGCCTTCTCAAGTATAGGTAAATCATGAACATCATCAAAATGATCTTGATCATCATGATCAACTATGCCACTAAATGTGTCATGGATCAATGTATTCGTACTATCATCTTCAACTATGTTTTCTGGCATATGATCATCTTCTTCCATAGGATCATTAATTTCATCTTTGATATTCATAGCTCTATGTTCGTCCGCTTGCAAAACCATATTCTCTGGGCCATGATAATCCATATCATCTACCCTAGGGTGCCCCACCTTTATAATAATGATAGACACAAATAAACCATGACCAAGTGATTATATATATATATACACATGTATATATATAAATTTAAAACGATATAAACATTTACAAATTCAATCAATATAAACACATATAATGAACAACTTACCAATGGATGATAATGATGCCCCCTTCAACGTGACCATGCTACCTACAATATTTTTCAGCTATTGTGATTAAAATTCATCTCGTCTTTAAGCCCTTGCAATTATTGCAAGGACAATAACATTTCCCATCACCCTTTTTTTTCAATCTAGCCCACAATCTATCAAGTGTCTCTTCATTTTATTTTGGACTAATATTATCTGACATAATTTTTATTTACCAAGCTTGACTATTTAGATCTTCAAAAAATATCAAAGTCACACTCCAATAATTTTTATTCATATAGAGAGGTAACAAATTCTAATAATTCTGATATTTTACACTAAAAAAATTTGGCATGCAACCACCCCTGCAAAAGAGAAGATAGTCTAAAGTTAATGACCCCAAAAAACACTTTAAAATGCTAATTCCAAAACTTATTAAATTCAGATTTTAATATGATTTCCAGCTGTTAAGACTCCTAAAATCATAATATTGAACTTGATCGCAAACTTCCTACAACAATGGAGGTAGCGAGCTAGTAAGAGAAAGTGACCCATTCCTAAGGAGCAACAAGTCAGAATCATCATTGCTAATGTCAATACGGATTTATCCTTTTAGTTAAAGATGCAATGTGTCACTTCTTCTGACGAGCTTATCCCTAGGGCCCTCAACATTGAGAGAGCCCTAATCGCACAAGGAAGCACACACTAGTATAATTTGGAAAATAAATGACTAGGTGACTAAAAATTTTAGTTACAACAACTAAAAATGACTAAATTTTGCACATTTTTTGTAACTCAGCTATAAATGAGTAAATAAATTACTAGTTTGGTCATTGATTAAAAATTATTTAGTCACACAAATAAAAATGACTAAATAGTTAGTCATTTATTTAGTCAAAATCCATTTGAATAAATAATTTAAGGAATCAAGAATATAGCCCACCAAAATACTCTAAAATTTTAATAAACATACCCTAAAACTTTTGTCAAAATCTTATTTTTAGGCATAGCCCACGAGAATGGAGTTTTCATTTTAATAAACATACTCTAAAACCTTCATCAAAATGTCATTTTCAAGCATAGACCACCAAAATGGAGAAGTTTTTCCATAAAGAATGACAGAGAATGGTGAGGAGATGTGTGTGAAAGGAGACATAGGATTCATTGTTGCTTATCTCATTCCTACTCTGCTCAACAAATCTTACATTGTTCCCACTACCATTTGTAATCTAGGTATTTACCAAGACATATATTTGCATAATCTCAAATTCCTTTAGAAGCTTTTGAAGTATCAATGTATCCTATATAGGGTTTAGAATGATTTCTTTTAATTAAAAAAATAAATAAATGATGTATTTCCCTATAATTAGATAATGTGGAGATCTCCTAAATCTGCCCCAGCACACTATCCTCTTTGGCACTATATTCATTACTCCAGCTACTAGGGTTTTGCATGTGACGTCTTTAATATCTTCATGACCATGGCTTTTAAATAGATCTCAGTCTTTGCTTTAATCTTTTTCATGGTAACCCTTGAGTTCCATAATCCATGTTCAATCTCTTCTAAGAACGGTGTCTTAAGCTAGACTGCATAGTATGCATATAAAGAAGGTCCTTCATACCTGTAATTGTTCCAAACCACCACTCACTTCCTTGCTTAAAATTTTTCCTCCATAATCACAATAGCATGTTTTAAAATCATAGCTACCAGTGATTGACCATTAAGGTCACCACTTTCATCATGAAGATACAATGAGATTTTTGTCTTCAAACTCAAGGCATTATGCAAGATAATATTGTGAATTTTTTGTTGTGTACGATTTCATTTTCTTGCACATTTACTACTTTGCTAACTTCCTTTAAGACTAGGTATTGCACCCTCAACTGCAATCTCAAATAGCTCACTCACTATCACTTGAAGATTCCTTTCATGAGCATCCTTCTATAAAATCAAACTATGCCCTATAGATTGCCTACTTACTGCAAGGGACTCATTGTTTCATGGTATGTAGTTCTTAAGATCCTTCAACCTTATTGACACTACTTCACAATCCACAAGGTATTATTCACTATTCTCCCATCTTTGATGAGTCTCAAAACACTGCTCAAACATGTAATCCACTACCTCCATTATACATTAATGGCTAAGAAGAAACATTGAACCTATGATTGCCACTATTACATTATTTGGACAGTCATTCCCTAATTGCATTTTCCTTGTCTAATACTACCAAAAGCATTTGAAAAACCCTTAAGGTCAGCAAGGGGGTAAGGAAACTCACTGTTAAAATCTCCACTTTACTATGCAAGATTTGAGCTTTATTATCTTGTCACTACTTAGCCTTTTTTTGACTATCACATCTCAAGTGACTGTCATTCTCCTTACCATAGATTGCATTTACAAATGTCACTAAGCTACATAGTGTGCTTGTTATTGGCTAAAATCTTTAGATTGCAAGATTTTGTTATTACCTACAATGTCTCAATCTTTCTAGTATTGCAACCTCATTAATCTGCTATAGTTATTGTTTATGTTTCTACGGAGGCCTAGTGTTTGTACCATAATCATGCTCTTACCAATGCTTTTGTTGGTATTAAAAAACAACCTTAAATCTTGGGTCAAAAAATTAGTTGTCTTGACAAAGTTGTGGTATGATCTTGGATTGTATCCTAGAGTGTGTGGGAAGCTTGTGTTTGATCATTAAGGTATGTAAACCTGATCAAGGAAATGTATCCTGTATATCATGGGTCTTGCTTTAATACTTTCCATATTGGTTATTAGCATATCACATTATTATATTTTGCAGTAACCCAAGATTTCATTCAAGTATGTAACAAATTTGGTTTTGTAGTTTAAGCTATACACATTTAAGTAACATTCATAAGGTTTAGAAAATCTTGATCACTCTCTAGAATAGCCCATTAAACAGGGATTGTGCTTGAATGCACTACATAATTGATATAACACAACCACTCTACATATCAACCAGAGCTATAGGCTCTTTATTGCAACAAGAGGTAATCACTCTTCGATCATGCTATAATTAAATCCTAACCTGTTAAACTTGAGACAACTTGAATTCACCCAGTGATGATTGACACCTACATTATACAACCTAAATTAACTACATTATATGAGTTCCTCCATTTTTATCACAACATAGCCACATTAAACTTGGGTCACACATGAATGCATCCTATATTTGTTATAGCACAACTGTGCCACATGACCAATAGAGTTATGGATCACATAATTACAGTCACAAGAATCTGTTCCTTAGTTGTAATCTTAAGGTGATTCCACACAAAAAAATCTATATATGAAATTCTCAAAACCCTAAACCTCTAAAAATGAAATCTGATGAGATGTTGCTTTAAAATATGGATTTCAAACCTGGAACTACAAATCTGACTTCACAACTGAATTATGCAAAAAGACAATGACTACCCTTAACCTGGTGATATATTCTTGAATTTTTCCTGACATTTCCCAAGAAAATCATCCTTAGTTCTCCACAAACTGTCTCAAGTAGAGCAAATACTATTGCAATAAATTAGGTGCGAATTCACTTTTCTCTATGTCGGCCACAATTTGATTTTTTTCTATTTTTCATGTTTGTCAAAATTTCAACGAAACTGATAGTTGATATTTCGATGAGACCAAGGTTCGTCAAAATTTCAATGAATCTCGAGGATAAACTTACAAAAAATTGAAAATTACACATGAAATTTTACAAGCACCCCACGATACATCAAATTATACATATTTTGTCAGACATTTTCGTCAAATTTTTCAATCAAATGAGTTAGTTCCCTACCCTTTATCCTTCTCCCAATCCCCCCTCTCTCTCTCAAGTCTCTCCCTCCTACCCCCTCTCCCCCTCTCCCCTCTACCCTTAACCCTTAAACCCTAAACCCTTCTACTCCCTACCCTCTATCTCTCTCCCTCCCCCTCTCTCTCTTGAAAGTCTCTCTCCTACCCACTCTCCCTCAAGATCTGCCCTTAACCCTTAAACCCCACCATCTCTCTCCCTCCCCCCCCTCTTTCTCAAGTACCTTCCTCCACCCCTCTCCTCTCTCCCATCTACCTAAGCCCTTAAGCCCTACCCTTTATCTCTCTCCCCTCCCCCCTCTCTCTCTCTCAAGTCTCTCCCTCCCTACCCCTCTCCCTCTCTCTCCTCTGCAACCCTTAAACCCTTGTGCACCTCCTACCCCTCTCTCCTCTCTCTCCTCTACCCTTAACCCTTTATCTCTCCCTAATCCCCCCTCTCTCTCAAGTCTCTCCCTCCTACCCTCTCCCCTCTTCCCTCTACCCTTAACCTTAAACCCTACCCTTTATCTCTCTCCCACCCCCACTCTCAAGTCTCTCCCTCCCACCAGCTCTCCTCTCCCCTCTACCTAAACCCTTAAACCCTACCCTTTATCTCGTCCCCTCCCCTCTCTCTCTCAATTATCTTCCTCCTACCCCTCTCTCTCTCCCTCTACCCTTAATCCTTAAACCCTAAACCCTTGTACCTACCCTTTATCTCTCCCAATCCCCCTCTCTCTCTCAAGTCTCTCCATCCCTCTGCCCCTCTCCTCTACCCTTAACCCTTCTTATACCCCTGCCATCTCTCTCTCCCCCCTCTCTCTCTCAAGTCTCTCCCTCCTACCCCCACACTCCCTTTCTCTCTCACTCCCTCCATATCTCTCTCTCAAGTCAATGATATGGGCCTTTCGTAAAATTTTCTAGCCATACTTGCCATTCTCTCCAGCTCAAAAAATCCATGTGGGCCCATTAAAAAAAAACATAAGAATAGTTAAAGAATACCCATAAGCACAAAGTTAACGAATCTTCAACTTCATTGCTTAGGTGATTTAAAGCATCAGAATAAAATAACCTTCTGGGTCTCTAAATCTTATACAGTATATGATATGAAGCAATTTCATCATTGTGGGAAAATCACTGCACTAAGAAGATTTCTAGAGAAAATAAAATCTAGGAGGTTCATAGGGTTGTAAATACATTAGAATCATAATAGGAACAACTAAAAAAGGAGTGACTCATAATCCTTTTAACCACATTTTACATTTTGAGAATACAAAAATTTGGAATATGTAGATCATCAAATTAGTTAGGTTGTGCAAATGGACCTCATCTTTCAACCGAATATTCTCAATACGCAGTTGCTACTTTTGAAGACTGACTTCTGCAATAACAACAGGTGCTCTGAAGTTGGTGCATATGGGATTTCTCATGGCTTCTTTAATTGCTATATATATGTATATGTATGTATGTATATATGTATATATACATATCAAGAGTAGCTCCAAAATTAAGATGTATTCTATTGTATTTAGTTTGCAACACAAAAATAAGAAATTCATACATAGGTAGTGGACATAATTGAAATGTAAAAGTTCCAAGCATACAATTACATACATCATTTTATCACATGAAATCATGAAACCATGGAGGGTTTACTAGATTGTAAGCGTGCACTAAAATGGAGAGTAGGATTTAATAATCATTTTAACCCAAAAAATTGTGGGAACTAATCCACCACTAGATCTAACAATGTGAAACATCACATTATGGAAAGGGCATGATAAACATGGCAACCCAAAGCTGACACATTCATAAAAAATGGACAGATGTGTGTGTGTGTAAAAATATATATAAATATATATAAATCATACACACACACACACACAAATACATATTTAAAGGGCATGATAAACTTGTCAACCCAAAGCTGACACATTTATTAAAATGGACAGATGTGTGTGTGTGTATAAATATATATAGATATATAAATCATATATCTATATGTGTGTGTGTGTGTGTTTGTATTAGGGTGTAATTATAACAATTTCATTATTCATGAACACTTAAAAGTGAATGGATAAAATTCACGGGTTAATGTTGGAGATTTAGGTTAGCAGTCATAATAGTCCACAAATACACATTATTCGCCAAGCATTAACACCACACACTACTACATATTCATTCCAATTAGTACTCTACATACTACCTCTTCATCACCATGTCAACATGAAATAACATTACAAAACTATTGCACAAAACTACCATGATAGTAACAAACTTGAAATAAATATTGAATGCTATGAAATGAATATACTGTAAAGTAGAACAAACATGATTAAAACAAAGTTGTAGAAAAGAAATTAGCACACATTCAAGTATTAAAGTTTACAGAAAAGACAATAACACAGAATGAAGTCAAAAAATTTACAAAAATCATCCTAATTAGACATCTATAGATCTGCTTAAGAAGTGGTGTGTCCTTGGGTATCAATTGAGTCAACATCAACTAGAGACGATGTTAATGATTATGGAATATTTTGCATGGAACTTGCTATACATGCAAGCAATACCTGGTTTTCCTTTGAATTGAGTTGCAAATTTTCTAAGCAACCTGTAGAAGACCCATTTTGTAGGCTACTAAGAGTAGCAAAGGCTGGAGATAAAATATGAGTCATGTCCCTTAAAATTGGATGTTGTGATGGAAGAGGAGTCATAGGTGTACTCTTACATCTATTTTTTTCCGCTCTATCTACTTTGTTTTGGGTTGCCTTCAACTGTCAAGCAATCTTTACCTGCTTCCTTTCAATCTCCCTCTATTGTCTCTTCTTGAGCTTCTCCTATGCCACTTCCTATTTTTTCACAACTCAATCCAATCTCAATGTCTCCCTCTCTACCAGGTTTGCTTCTTTTTTTCCTTCTTTTGTCTCATTTGCTCCCTTTTCCTTTGCTATAATTCTTTGTTTCTTTGTTTCTATGTCTCTCATTCATTTAGCAAATTGATATTATCATCTAAATTCAAAATCAGATATTACCTACTTAGGAGTAGCACCCTAGTGTTACATCTATTTGATTATTGGTGCTAGTTTTTCTTCTTAAACTTTTGTGCATGGAATAAAGTCAACTTTCTGGTCGCTTGTATCATTAGCATCCACTCCTTCCACTTCATCATTTGCATCCCAATTTCTCATAGTAGTGAAGTATTGAATTACACTTTTAGGATCAATATGTGGTGGTGATGGAATGGATAGTTCTTCATCCCCTTGACTGAAATTCAAATGCACCCCTAGGTTTAAAGCTTCATCTTGAAACCACCCTAAATTCCTTGTATGTGATGGCATATTGAGAATTTCCTCAATTTATGTTGCCTCATTGCATGTTGTTTCAACTGCAAGGAATTCTCTATCATACATTTGAAAATAATTATTCTCTGTGCAATGTCCTTCTAATTTTTTTGTTGGATTTGGGGCATTGCTTGCATTGAACATTTCCAAAAACATTTCAATCTCATCTTCATTAAAACCTACTAGCCTCAAATAAGCCTCCATCGCAATGAACTATGTGTCATCCTCAAATATCGTGGCCTTTGTTTCTGCTCCCATAGTGGTTGCTTTGTCTTTAACTATGAAGGTTTCACTTGGCCTCATATTCGTGTTAAGTGCATGTTGATTTAATGGCCAAATTATTTTTCTTCTAAAACCACTTATAATATTACAAGGAGTCAAATCCTATGCAAAGGCCTTGCTAGCAAGAGTTGTGAACTCTTCCCTTCCTATTTCAATTTAAGGATATGTAGAGACCCATAAACTCCTTTGTTGTTTAAAGTAATTTTAGAAAGGTGGGAATACACTGACATCAAAGGGGTTACAATTTGTGGTTGTTATGTGTTGGAAGTGTGAGAAAATCTATGCCCATACTCCTTGCTTCTTTAATTTTCTTGAATGCCACATGGCTCCCATGACCATCAAATATGGGAAGTTGCCTATTTGTTGGTGAAACCCTTCCTGGGATATTTCTAGCAAAGTATGTTAACCATTCGACAAACAATTATTTTATCATCCAAGAATGTTCTCAGGCTTCCATGCATGCCCTTGGCTCACTATTAATTTATGTAGTTTTTAATGTCTCTCTTTGACTTGAACAAGTAAAAACGATGTATATCCTATCATGTTGCACTAACACATGCTAAAATAATTATCAATTATCTATTTTTTGAGATTAAATGTAGAATGCATGTAGTCCCCATCTTTGTAATAACTCTCATTTCACAATTTCTACAAGCTTGCACACCTATTTCATCACAATTCCATATTCTGCTTGAACCATACTAGTGTTTGTTATACAACTCCTCCAAGTTGTAATAGAAGGATGAAACTATGCAGGGGTGTAGCATTATAGCTCTATTTGTGTCCACTCTTACATTTCAAATTGTTGAATTAGGATGCCTTTGTCAAAAGCCAACCCACCATGACCTCCCTGGTGTCCCATTTGTGAATGTGTTAGTCCTCAATTCAATCATTTGGGCCATTGTTGATCTTAGTTGTAGACTTGAAGGCCATGGCCAATACCAACCATGTCCTTGCACCACTACACTATTTTAACTTATTCTTCTTTAGAAAGGATGGTTCATGCCCCCTTCCTTTTTGTGGTTGTAACACCATTAAGCCACACCCACAAACTACTGGGAGAGATTCCCTACTTGATCACTGCACCTTTGATTGATATACGATTATCCTCAACATTTGCAACTACACTTTTCATGTGATACATAGTGCAATTTATCATGGACAGATTTGGGGATGTCACATGGATAGCAACTGACTCAGGAATGTGAATAGACAGTTCCAAGCCTACTTAAGTATTTTGAATAGCATGTTCAAAACCTAAATGTTCACTTGTATGGTCTACATTTAGTGAATTGGCATCTTCATTGATGCCTAGACTATTCAGTAGGATCAAGAATATTGAACCTCACTCCACAAGGTACTCTAATTAATCACCTCCTACTAGGTATTTTCCTCTTCTGCCCTAGTGCCATGATTATCAGTAAACTTGTATGTTAACTGAAAAAAGTCAGAAAAACATCTATTATGTTTACAAATAACAAAATCATAAGGCAGAAAATGTCAAATAATGATAAACAATGATGAAATCAATAAAAAAGGTAGTGACTAATAATCAAATAGCCAAGAAACCCTTTAGAGGTCCAAAAAATGTAGAATAATCAGATTCAAGAGTACCATTGTTTGCATTTTGAAAGGAGAAATGATGGTCAATATTATCTCAGACCATGGAGAGCAGACAACAACAAGCCATACAAGATATCTTGAGGTGTTTTAAGCTTCAATCACCTTCTCCCATATTTACAAATTTCCATGAGTTAATTTTTTGGCCTCCCACAATAGAATGCAATCATTTGAGTTTTATAGATGCAAAGTAGGTGTGAGGCCAAACATTGCAGGTTGAAGTTAGAGGAAATAATAACCATTTTCCGATTTGAAACAGTGTATTTTATATTCTGTTGACTTGTATCCATGTCGAATGGTGAACAAAACTATTAAAAGCTACCAATCTTCAAAAAACCATCGTCACATTTCTTCATATTTTTTCGAAATATAACTTGCGTGGAAGAGATCGTTCAGTTTTTACAGCTTTGATAAATATCTTTTTGCTCAAAAATCAATAAACATATAGAATATTGATGTAAAATATTGTATTTCCAACTAATTAAAAACTAAGTATCAGGTTGGTAGTTGCATTATCATCTACTGAAACTGTATATTGTTATTTATCTACTGTAAATTTTAACTGAAGTTATCAAAATTTGATTGTTACATCTTGTTGTGGTGAATACTAATTTAATCTTTTCAAATAAGGTTGGCGAGTCAGGGGATTTGTTTTCCTTTTATCTTTGTTGGCATAGTTTTAAAACGTTCTAAACTAAGCATAAAACTCCTCAGTTTGGGTCGCCATTCTCCCAAACAAGTTGAATAGCTGGCTTCCTAAGTTTGAGGAAACTGTCCAAATTTTGGTACGAGTCACTAAGTCCCAGCATGAGATTCAGCCACCCACAACCAAAAGAAAAATATCCCATTTTGCAGGTCAAAGATCTGGTTTGAATTTGCATTTTTTGGTCCGGTTCTGGCTAAATTGTGTTCCTCTTAGACTCATTTTGAAGCATGGATATTGTATATTCCAGTGAGTGTTGTGTCTAGTTGGATTTTGAAAAAAAAAAATTATATATAGATTGTTGTTTTCTGTAGCAGATATGATCTGATTAACATGCTAAAGAAATTGCAATGTAGGACAATCATGTGTTTGAGATAACTCTCCTTTTCATATAGTTATGGACAAAATATATCAAAACACATATTTGAAACCTGATATGCTCATTTGTCAAAATCCCATCTGACCAACATTTGGCAACTAGGCTACCATGCATCTCTTGTTTATAATGGGCTTCCTTGCACTTTGTCAATCAATATTAAACCCTAAATGTCTCAATCAACATTAATAATTACCTGCAAAGAAGGTATGAGTCTTTGGTGAGGACTGAGGATGCGTTATAGCCCTTTCAAAGACATTATAAAACATGGTGTACCATTAAAGAGACGTTTCTGTTGATTACCCATAAGGCCATGGAAGATGATCAATTTCACAGTAAAGTCGAAATTGTTGAAACATTTGAACACCTTCCATTGAAACGTCTTGAATTTTCAATGCCTCTTGTAGCTTTGACCAATTATTTTGGGATATACCTTGTTCATTCACATTACTTTCTAAACACCTAGTAACAAGTTCACTAAGTGAAGGCCCAAGAAAATGTCGTCCGCTTCTTCCGTTATTCTGCTCAATAGCAATCGTGTTCCATACCTGTGTTATGGAGAAGTAGTAGTTAGATTTAGCTTTTTAAATATTAACCATTTTAGAAAAGAATTTCCTACTTATTCTTCTTACCTTGATTAGATGGTTCATTTCACGTTTCCATTGCCAACAAACAAATACCCATGCAACCAATTCCACCTTCCATGTCGGTAAGCTGTATACGTTTCCTATTTGGGATAGAACATACCATGCAAATTTGTGGTAGCTTAATAAGCGCTTCCACTCTCGGGGAAGTTTCTGGCTTCCTGTACTGAAACTCCTCAACTCATAAAAGAGATAAGCTTCTTCTCTCGTATAGTTTGGCAGCAGTATTTCTCTAATTAATCTTACACCTTCTGCAGATCTCAACGAATTAAGGCTTTCATCGTACGTTTGTCCAAGCTTCTTCAACAATTCTACTGCTCTTTCAATAATTCCTGTCCAATAGCAGTTTATTTGGTAATTCTTATTAATTAATTCAAATAGATCATCATGCAAACATCATGCTCTCACTGTTTAAAAAAAATTAAAAAAATAATAATCTACTTGTTATCTACCTCTACACCTTGTTAACAATGTGAAATCATTTTCTGCTCCCCCTGTAGGAACATTTATCTCTGAACATTGGAGCAGTCGATGTAACACAACACAATTAGTAATAGTTTAGTATTGAACATTTAAATGACAGAATCAAATTGTATCAAAATAAATTTTTTTGAGGGGGCATTGCTGGTATTATTTGTGGTACCTCCTGAAGGTTGTATGGGCACTATTAGACCGCCTGGAGGTTGTGTGAGCACTACTAGACCGCCTCGAGGTTGTATGGGCACTACTGGACCACCTCGAGGTTCTAGGGGCACTACTAGACCGCGTTGGCTTTTAGAAACTTTTTTCTTTTCTCTATCTGTGCAATGGAGTAAAGATACAATAAATCAAACAAATCATATATACTAAGTGCAGTATAAAACATTTCTGATAGAAACAAAATGAAACTTATTGATGTCTGTTCCTTGTATTACCATTATATGTACTACTATAATGAGTATGTAGTGATCTCAACTTCAACTTACATTTTTCTGGGATTTTATGTCTTAAGTGGTATTCTAGAAAGCTATTTGATTCTTGATCTGTAGGATCTGGCAAGCTTAAGGGGATTTGAACAATTTTACAGATAAACTTTTCTGCTAGATCATCGTCTGCACCCTCGAAATTTCTCTTAATTGCTCTTTCAATCATTTTTTTATCCATCCCCAATATGACATTGATTTTACATTCTGCTAAGACCAGATTTATTGCTGATAGTACCTATGTAACCAAGAAAAATTTAGTGTGACCATTTAAAAAGAAAATAATAGCAAAACCCATTAAATAACCCCAAAAGAAATTGAACTTCACATACCTGTAATATGACTTTTTCTTCGCATCTATCTAAGTCATCCACAAAGGTCACTATTCGAATGTCACGTCCAAAGGCTGGCATGAATTTGGGGATACTTGTATTTTCAACTCTGTCAGCACATAAACCAAACCAGTTCCAACACCATAGGCCTAAAATGAAAGAGAAAAACCGATGTGGTTGTTTTCCAAGTTCTTTTTTCAAGAAATTGATGTCATTAATAACATCTTCCTGATAGCCAAGGTGACTTGTATGGTCTGGTGAGGTGACATAACCCAGCATTTGTGTGCTCACGGGTTTGACAACAGAAGTAACTGATTTTAACACAACCCATACAATTGCTATAATAGTAAAAGGTATGGATCCATACTTTAAACCTTGGAATTTTGCATGCTTTAATAGTATCCAGACTATCCAAGCAACCCATCCGGCAAGAAATATGCTGAGAAGAGAAGGTAAAAATAGTTGAATCCAAATTTTCACTTTTCGTTTGGCCCAAGTATATCTCCAGCAAGTACTCATCTATTGAGCTCTTGTCATTGCTTTCTCAATTTCTTTGCTGATTGTGACTCCCAGACCTGCCCAAGCTTCATGTTGATCTCTGTAGTGCCACGCATTGTATCGGATTGTTAAAATTCGGGGGACTTCTCTTAATGCGTGCTCTTGTTCTTGTTGTTGTGATACTGAGCTTGATTTTAACTAAACAAGAGCCAAGAGAACGAAGCCAATAAAGACTCAATTCATATCCTATTATTCAACACATGATTTATAAGTTGGGTTGTGATTTCGCACTTACCAACTGGTTATTATCCATGCATGCAAGTGCCTTATAAACATCATGATATCTGGGTTGATATTCCTTGAGCAGAGTGACAAGCGGGTCCTGTTTCAAATAAGTCATCAATTCCTTATCAGGAGAGACACGTATAAATAATTGTACTATTGAATTTAACATATACCTTGAAAAATAAACAATTCAACTTATACCTGTCTTTTAGATTCATAGTTTGATAGATGTAATAAATTGTGAACCCCTCTGTTAATCTGTTGATATATTTGTTTGCCTCTTGTACTAAGAGAGATTTTTTTAACTCCAACAAATTGCTCCGGTGGAAGAAGATTTGGAAATGTAAGCTGAGCTGCTGTAATGAGAAGAATCTTTTCGGTCTACAAATATGCATGCATAAGCTAATATTTGAGTTTTCTAAACACTTACGAGAATTACAGTTGACTGAAATTATTTATTATAAAAAGAATTTTTATGAAACGTACCTGAAACATGAGACTGGATTTTCCCATGCCCCATTCTCCAGAAATGCCCACTGTGATTGGGGACTCAATAAATCGATTTAAAAACAGAGCAGCTAGACCTTGGGCAAAGACATATCTTCCTATACCAACTCAAGCATACCGTCTGGTTGTGTCAGTGGATGCAGTTAGAAGCATAAAGCATTGATAAACATAATTTTTTAAGTTTAACTGAAAATTGAAATTGAAATGGGAAGATTTAGCTATTATATACTATAAATAGTTAGAAATGATAATGGGATTGAAGATAAGCTTAGTATAATAGATTCTACGTAATTATTTAGAACAATTTTAAACAAAAATAAATAAATAAATAAATATACAAGAGATTAAACAACCAAATTCGACTAGTCAAGAGAGATAAACATTTTTTGAATATTTATATCAAGAAACTGGTGCAGGGGCACCTTGGCTTAACTCCTTCATGTTTGAATGCAATTTTTGGCTTGTACTGACCTTAGCCAAGTCAGGATTTTAGTTGTTTGAATTGGACCTTAGAAGGTCTTGTGTGGGTGTGTTGAATTAATCATTAGCATAGATGTCATCCTAGTTTAATCATGCTTTTAAATTTTGGCTTTATTAGCTTTAGACAGCCTATGTTGTATATAGGGCAGTTATTGTGTTCTAAACACATGGTCTTTATTAAAAGATGCCAAATGGACAGTTATGGAGTTGATGGTTCGGAGTAAGGAGGTTGAGGTCCTTAACTTCAGGATCATAACATGTTGATAAGTTACAAAATGTTTGTAAAATTGCATGGCAAGGTTTATGGAATTGCATGCAACCTACTTGGCGTTGGGAATCCCTTGAAATCAGGGATAAAGCTCGATCAACTGCCCTTGAATGGTGGCAAAGGCATCAAAAGTAGAGTGTGTGGCTCGTAGAGAGCAGCTAGATCATTGTAAACAAATTTTGTTGTGAAAGAATAGAAAACAGTTAGCATTTTTGGTATTTTCTGTGTTTACTGAAAACCCTGTGTGTTTTCAGAACTGTGATGTATATGGTCTATATGTATTTATTTGGCATTGGATCAGAGTTTTCTTAACATATTCTAGCATCTTTTCCTTTGTAAATAGTTCATTGACTAAGAATATATGCATAATAGTTAAGCTTTGCTTTGCAAGGAATAGAAAGGACTGTATTTTCT
Organism: Sequoia sempervirens; assembly: GCA_007258455.2. Taxonomy (NCBI): domain Eukaryota; kingdom Viridiplantae; phylum Streptophyta; class Pinopsida; order Cupressales; family Cupressaceae; genus Sequoia; species Sequoia sempervirens. The sequence continues at coordinate 561,502,253 of VDFB02058242.1, forward strand.
GTGTTTTACCCGAGTTCTTGAGGAACAGTTATAAAAGAGACATTGAATATCCCGACTCCTCACTGTTTTTGTGTTTATTGAATGTCAAAGAGTGTATTCCAACTGGTGGTCAAGAGTCTTTGAGTTGTTTTAGTGTTTTGTGATCATAGAATAGAGTGTAAAGTCTTATTTTCTTTGTTTTGGACAGTCAAACAAATAAATGGCTCCCCTCTAAACTCTGTCCGCGGGATTTACCTGAGAACAGTAGAATATGAAAGGGGAGCCACCTTTTTGTGTAGGTTTAGAAGTAGGAAACCTTGAAAGACAAGCTATGTTATGCAAGACCAAACCCTAGGCGAGCTTTTGTAACCCGGTTAGGAGTTTAGTAGGGTAAAATTGTGAACTTAGGCAGGGGATATAAGCACTGTACGGAATCCGTACGATTCTTGGTAGGGCTAGGTAAGATCTTGGACTGACAAAAGGTTTGAAGATTTAGTCAAGCTTCTGGTAGAAGATTTGAAATAAAGAGCAGTGAAACCCTAGAAGATAGGGCAATTAGGCCTCCACTCCAAGATCCTTGGAATTAGCTGTACGGTATTGCCAGAGATCAGAAAACCTAGGAAAGATTTAAAAGTCTGAAAAGGGTGTCAAAATATGTGTTTTGTTTGCTAGGCTATGTGGAGATTTTGGGCACAAAAAGCCAAAAAGTGACTGGTAAAGGCTAGTAGAAACTAGGCCTCTTCAAGCAAGATTTGGAAATCGGGTAAAGTGAAGGTTAAAGAACCACAAAGATGCATTCCATTGGTGTTGAAATGAATGGAAACAGAGCATTTACCTCCCCTACAAAGAGTTCAAGTCAGATAATGATGTTGGCATCTAGACTCTTCTAGGTGTAGTGAGAAAGGTTGAAATTTCAAGTGGTGTTTGTGAAGAAGACATCAATTTTGAGTGGTGATGAATCCTCTAAGGTTAAGCACAAGATTTGGAACTCTTGAAACAGAGTCAGGGCAGGCTTAGTTAATGATCTAAGCCAGGACAGAGCCTAGGAAGAGTTAGGTTCATGGTGAAGGCAGAGTAATGTCATCTTGTTGTTAGGTGCAAGCAAACCTTGGAGATTATCATACATCAGAAACATACGTTATTTGGTTTTGGTACTTCATATTTCCTATCATTGTGGTCTAAAAAGTCATTTTTTTTCTAGGTCACTATCAAATACATTATTTGAGTCACCTTAAGGTCTTATCATGTAATTTTTTCTGACTTAAAACATAAAAAACACCTCTAATCTTAATACCGACTTAATTTTTCCCAGAGACTACCCTTTATTCATAAAACCAACAATTTTAGAAATAATTTGGAAGAATAGTATCTCCTCACAAATTTCCAAAATATAAATGCATTATATACCAATTTTGCAGTAGATAAGCTAAGGGAAAAAACCATGGAGAAATTGAAACATTCAGAATTTATATGTAAGTCAAAAAGCTCGTACCAAGTTTGTCCTCCATACTTGGTTGATCTCGTCCTTGCTCTTTTATATGCTCCATGTGACTTAACACTATCCTCCAAAAAAAAAATACAGCTATGAGTAGGACATTTTTTAAAAATGAAAGAAGATCAAAGAGGTTAGGCCTTGATCATCACATACCATCTTCAACGGACTCTTTTTCTGGCGACTTCAATCTGTTTGGTAGATCATAAATGTCTGCAATGTAAGCGCCTCTACTGAGAATCTCCCATGCCATCTCAAAATTATTATTAATTGCCGCCGCTCGTAGCAAAGGTTCTCTGTCTTCTTGCTTTTTGGTTTGAAGATAGTTTTTAACATCATCTTGCACATCTTCCATCTCGTCTGCAGTGCCAATGCCAGTTGCAGAGGCCCACAACAAAAGTGAGCGCTTAGGAGAAGTTAGACTATCATGCTCTAACAGTGCTTTGCAAGTGGCAAGTGCTGCTTTTGGAATCTTCACTTGAGCCGCATGGTGCAAAGCTGTTTTTCTCTGACCATCACGTTCCTTGAGCGGGGAGGACCCTTCTTGTACAAGCTTCCTTACTAATTCTTCATGGCCTTCACTTGCTGCTATTTGGAGTGCCGTTTGACCAGAGGAATCGGTTGCTTGAATGTAGTTTATTCTTTTTGGAGAGTCACGACTTCCAAGATGAGTTAGTAGTTTATTAATCATTCCTATATTCCCTTTGGATGCAGCAATGTGCCATGGTGTCCTCCTTTGGTGGTCCTTTGAATGAATTAGGCTCTCCCTTGAAGATAAACGCCGAAGTAAACGATCCACAACCCGTGAGTCATAACTCCCCTTTGCTGCCCAATGAAGAACGTTTCTTCCAAATTTATCCTGTCGTGTGATGATACCATCAACTAAGCTGGCATATTTTTGTAAAAGTAGCGAAAAGACTGGTTCATAAGGCAAGGCATAATGGAACAGCGTCTTTTCTTCCTCGCCCACTTCAACTGGGAGATCAACTTTATTCCTGCTTTTTAACAAATGTTTCACTAATTCCTTGTATCCTCTCTTAACTGCCTCAATCAAAACCTCTTCGGCAGGAAGTTGAAGATTGGCAATCTGATTTTGTCGTCGATATGGATATAAATATAAGAACTTTGTGGTTATGGGAACGCTTTCTAAGTTTTCGAATGTGACTGAAGCAGCTGTATCCGCGAAGTCCTGCCCGTATATTTCTATGGCTAATTCGACCGTAGCCACACCCCAGGTGGGTCCATACAAATAAATGAATCCAGCGCCATCTCTGGATCGGTCGATTGCATATCTTAAAACTTTCTGGGCTTCTATCTCCGCATTCGTTATTTCTAGCTGAGATCCGGGCTCGTGAGACTCCAACCGTCTCAATATTTCCCTCAAAGTAATACTATGATCGATATCCATAAAGATATGTGAACGTTGAGATGCCTTTGTGAAGTAGTCTGGCTCGATGGAATGTGATGAAGTTTGCCACAGCCAATACAGCAGCTCCACATCTTCATAACAGTAAGCGTGGAGCCATGCAACTTCTATCCCCTGTGGAGAAAGATTGATTCCACTGTACAGTTGTTTTCTCAACGAAAAACCATCTGATGAGTACAAATCTGTAATAACACATTGCATGACATGCGATGAAGAAATGATATAAATGTAAAACTGCCCAACTCAATGTAATGAATAAAATAACATTTAAAACATTCAAACAGATTATCATCCGATCGTTATACCTGAGGAGCTGTACCATTTGTTTTCATTACTATCCCACTTTTTTGTCTTAACCATAGCGTTCCAAACACAGTTGTAATTGGGTTCTTCGTGGACAACATTGAAATCAGCAGGCACCCATCCGTCTAAAAGACGTATGTCACCACTACGCTCTTCGTAAGAGTTGCTAATTCTCTTAACGGGCAGTTCCCATTTCTTAAACATGTCTAAATTCGTTTCGATTTCTTCAACTGTTGCCAAACGGTAGCCCTGGGGCATCAATGGTCCTCCATTAAAGAGAAACCTCTTGAACTTGAGGCGCTCTTGTGGCTCTGCCATACGGATGGGTGACAAACAAAACAAGGCTTCGCCGGGAATACCATGACTTCAACTTAATAATGCCATGTACCGACCAGCGTGCAAAAGGAAGCTTCCTTCCATGAAAATATTTCAAAACTAAAATAAATTAATAAATAACTCTCCGACTCTCTTTGTACGCTCACTTCTCGTCGAATGCACTTTGCTTTATCTCGGTGCGTATCTTTTAAGCCGATGTGACCGCTTGTTTACAAGCATATAAATTTCAATCCGCGAGAGAATTCAAATGGGTTAAATTACTTTATTTCAAAATTCTACCATGCAATCACATTCTTTAATTGGCCATTAATCTATGTAACTCATAATTCTAAGGTCATACTACACGTCTAGATAAATAGGACAAAATAATTTATTAATGTTTATTTATTGAACCAACTTTTGGAATTCTATTAGCATTCATATATTTGTGTAATAGTGAAAATTATATATTTGTTTTTTTTGTTTTCAACTAATTTAATTTGGTTATTTCTTATGTAATGAAAAGTGTATGTCACATTTTTTTAACTAAGAGCTAACATGTAATTCAAATCTTACCTTATTCAATTAGCATTCTTTCTAATTACTAGTTTTGATCTTTAATTTTTTTTCATTCCTCCAAGTTTAGATCCATGATTTGTAAGATTGACCCAAGTGAATGAGGTGCTTTGTGGAAATGAGTATACAAAGTGTAAATTTCAAATTTAAATTTGAGCTAGCCATAACCCTTCCAACTAGTCATAATGTATCAACTTGAAACTATGAAAAGTTTGACTTACGACTTTTGGAGTTGTATTTAAGGACTAACCATAATTAGTTTTCAAGGCATCAAATTTTAGATGGATTTACTTAATAAACCAATGCCATAATGCTTGCATCCATATGGTACTAATAAACATCCTTAATTTCATTTATATCTCTTCAAGTTTACATTTTTATACTCCCTTTTCATACACTAGTATAAATAAAATACTTCCTTATTTTCACCAAGTATTTTATGTATTTGTTTTATTCTTCCATATTTATATCCTCTTATTATTCTAACCTACCATCCAAGGGCATTAACCACACCTACATCCCATATACTAAATCCTTAATAGAGGAAATCTAGATGAGCTATGAAAAATATGTCATGCAATATAAATATTTTATTTTAAATCACTTATACATCTCACTTTATAAACCCTTGTCATTATCACTCTAGTAATGAATCCCCCTTGTTGGTTCTCTAATTTGCTATTAATTATTTCTAAAGAATGTTTGTGATAAAAATAATTAAGATGTTGGGCCAACAAATGAGAGATATATAACTCTTCCCTAAACTTTATGCTTCACGAAACCTAGGCAAGTGTACCTAATAACATTGGATATCTATAGAATATTGAGTTTATCACAATGAAAATGGAAGATAAATGGTTCATGAAAATATGACAAGGGTTTGAAGATATTTCATAGTATTAACTTCCTTATACCTTTAATGGGTTAGCATGAACTATCAAAAATAACAAAATATACAAAACCAAAGTATTCATGGACAAGGATACTAGAGAAGATGAGTTCCTACTCCTTGGAATAACAAATTCTTAAACTTATACCAATATGATATTACATCAATTTTTTCATCTCTAGGGTTTAATAATAATTTATTATTTTTTATATAATCATCACATCCCATTTTTGAGCCCTCCAAATTATGTTATAATTTGATTTAGATGCCAAAACTTGTTTTAAAAAGACCTTTTATATTATGATGATGATTAAGTTGTTTATCAATTTGATATTGCTCTAAAAGAAATACATATGTGAATTTGATTATCTTGAGATGTTAATGAATGATTTATATGTCTTAGTGATATGATTTGTTGGACTAAATAACTTGTTTATAGATGAGGTGGATGTAGGAGATAGTCTTTTCCCTCTTGTGTGAGGAGGGAGAGCATCACCAAAGAGATGAAAATATATCTTGAAGAAAAGTTAGGATCACCATGAAATTGAGAATGCACACACATAGTTTAACATATAATTGCAATGAATGTGGATGTTTTCCTTGGGTTTTTTATTATTGTGTATTTGGTTGTCTTGTATTTTGAGTCAGATGATCATGAATGTTGTATAAACTATTCCTTCTTCATAATCATTTTCTAATGTGTAGACTTTTGTCAAAATATTATCTTAATAAGGTAAACATGATTTATGTTTCAAAAAAGGTATTCTTATCATACAATAAAAATATATTTTCTTAGTTAGATCTATATATATTTATATAAGTAAATAAATAAGAATATATTTATATACTAATGTAAATATATATTTTTATAATTATAAATGCTCTTATTTGAGAATTTATTTATCTCAATTCAAGATAATTGTTAAAAATGTAAATAAGTCTAAACATATTTGAATATATATGATACATATGTATGTATATATAAGTATATAAGTATATATGTATGCATATATACATATATAGCAAAATATACATATGCCCACACACACACACACACATATACATATACATATATGTGTATACATATACATATAAATATATATACATATACATATACATAGACATATACACACACACACATTACCAGTTGATAGAACCAAAAGAATAAATTTATAACATAAATTGGAGAGGCCACAGTGATGCTCGAACAAAAGATTGTAATTTTCAAAAGTAATAAATGTTTCCACAAACACAATAAAAATAAAGCAACAATGCCAAAAAATAACTTCACAAGTGAAAGCACAAAAGTGTTCAAACAAACACCTTTCAACATCAATTTTAAAAATTATAAACATTTGAATATTTTTAATATAAATTTTAAACAACAAAGAGACTTAAGCATTGAACTAGACATTCTACTAACCATAACTATCTCTTTGAAGATTGTGTAGAACCCAAAAAAAAGTGATGTATGATGACCTCACCTTCCATTTACAAAATTAAAATAAAATGTTGGTTCATTGCATTAGTGAGGTTTAATAACCTCACTTTGAAGTAACTGAAATGTAGATGTTGGTCTCAAACATGAGTAGTGTGTGGACCTCCATGTCAAGGACCCATTCGCTTTGTGTTGGTGCCAAGAAATCCTATGGAAGCCATGGCCAAAGGAGAGTGTGCCTAAACAACTTCTCGTGCCAAACCAAATGATCTTTCCAAAGCAAGAGGGTTAGTAGTGAAGTGGTAGTAGAAGATTAATGTTGCAATATGCAATGTTGAATAGCCTATTACTTCGATATCTAGCTCTATCTTGAAAATTGAAATACAAAAGGGTGCATTGTTCATGCAACAATTTGGTAGTGGAATGTGAGACGACAAGGGATAAATGTTACTATGTCGTATTGAAACATGCCTATTCATTTTGTGATCCTACAACATGGTGTAAATGTAGTAGGGTGATCGGGAACTACCACTAGGGATCCTTAAGATCCAACTTCTATCAACATTTAAAATGCTAAAGAAATGTGGAATTTTCTCTTCTTGTCATCATCCACATAATAGCTAACTCAAACACCCTTAAAAAGAAGATTTTTAACTTTATCACCTCACAACATACATGACAAGGAAAAAAAAGATTTTTGTCTTGCGTGATGCTCCACATGAACCCTAAGAGGTAAGGTACCCCACTTTGAGGCCCTCTCTCCTAACAGCTATAAAGAAACCATAGATATGTTAAAGTGGTACATAATAATCAAATTAAAAAAATTACTATATAATATTTTTTATTTGTATTAAATTATTTTTTATAAGAACATCCCGTACAAGAACAGATGGTATCCATTGTTGACAGCCCTCTCAATACATCGATAGAGCCCCACTTAAAAGATAAGGTGCCCCACTTTGTGGCCCTCTCCTCTAAGAGCTGTAAAGAATCAAAAAAGTCAAGGGATAAGTGAACCCATTAAAATTGTTGGGTTGCAAATAGGCTTCAAGACTAGATGATATTACAAAAAGAGATCTAACAGCTCTGGCTGGGTTTGTGTGCAGTAAAGCCCTCGAACTATCGGTGTCATTATTTGATTTAAAGTTTCAAAGAAGAGATGCTGATATAAAAGCAGCGATTTCCTTATTTATTATCATGGGTTTTCAATTGAAGTGAAAAGTTTGAGGGACAATTCTATGAAACAACTGTACTATTTAATAAAAAATGGTCGATTCTGGTTGGATCTGTGGCAGTAAGGGCTTCCGATTGTCCTTGTTATAATTTTATTTAAAATTTTAAAGGCATAAATGTTTAAATAAAGGTAAAGGTTTTGATGTTTATGTAATTTAATTTTTTAATTTTTAAAAGTTAAATTTATGTAATTTAGATTTTTCGTAGTTGGTTGTGTTTTTCTAGTGTGGTTTTTAAATATTTAAAATTAAAAAGTTGAGTTTGAGAGATCATTATAGGCAATAGCCATATTAAATGATCATATAATAAATTTCAATCCAATAAAGATATTGTATAGTAATTACTTTTATGAACATTTTATGTATAATATTCTTATGAAAATAATTGAATTAGTAAAATTATATTCAAATTAAAATTCATCAAAATTATTATTAGTGTGAGAACTTGATACAATATACCTGAGTTTGAAGACTATCTTGTTCAGCATAGGCCTCATCTCTCTAAGAAAATAGTCTAATCCATCTCCCTCTATGCCCAATCCCATTTAGACAAGGGTGATCCCACAAAGCTGGTTTACAATTTCTGGGAGATTCTGATTTTTGCTTAAATCACATATTTTTAGAAAATATAATGATTTAAGTCTTAAAAAGTTTCATTTAAAGCATTCCAATTGAAGAGGGTTTGATCAAACTACCTTAGATCAAACCCCCTTGGATAGAACCCACTAGTCTTAAACCATACCTATAATGGAGTCTCCTTTACACCTATAAAATTTTTGATAAAAAACCACTTTTGATATACTTTTTGGGGGATCAAATGAATTCATTTAAAATTTATTTTTTGTAAGTATGTAGTCCTTATTATAAGTTTCCCAAAAAGTATAATTTTAAATAAATTTAATTTAATTATTATATTTATTTTTTATTTCTTCATGAATGTAGATTTTTCATTGAAAATCAAGCTCTCTATTCTGCACATGTGGAAAAATAGAAGATTATCAAAAAAATAAAATATGAGTGCACCCGATATTGAAATCCATGATCCAACAGAAAAAGTTGAATTTTGATATATACAAAAAAAATTGTGCTATATAGTCTACCTATGTCTGAATTGTAATTGGTTTGACTTTGAAACTTTATTAAGAAAAAATTATTCAATATGTAACATATATTTTTGGGAACCTAAATGCTAGCTCTTGAACTTCTAGGGTTTTCCACCTAAAAGGAGAGATTTAGGTTCCAAAATGCTTATGTAACACTCAAATTAGGATGTGTGCTATGTGATATGATGTAAATGAACTTAACTAAATGCAATTGACTAATTAAAATGAACTAGAATGAATGCAAAAGTGCAATTTAAGCTATGTTTGAAAACACATTGTGATATGCAAACAACTATGAAAATGAAGAAATTATGTAGAACATAGAGTATAGGGGTAAATATGATTGCACCTGGATCATGTGTGAGCTTTTTGGAATTTGTAGAATGCTGGTGAATTTTACTAATTTTTCATAGTTGGACTCATTTGCCCAGGGTGGCAAATCAGTCCACCTACTGATAAACTGTTGGGAGCTGATTTCTATCTGTCAGGATCTAAAATCTAACAAAACTCAAGTTTTCTGTCCTAAGGTGGGACTCGTTCACCACAAGTGGTGAATCAATCCTCTCCCAAATTTCTAAAAAACTAGGAGACAACTCTGGAACACTAGAATTGGAAATGTCTACTTCTCGGGTTGTCGAAGTCAAATCTATAGAAAATAGACAAATAACTCTTTCCAAGCATGAATTTGACTTATGTTGACTTGAAGCACCTAGTTGACATAAAAATAAATCTTAAACACCTAATAACCTATCAAATATCCAAACAAAAGGCTGCAAATACATAAGAAAAAGGGGGAAAATGATTAGGGTTAGTGAATAGGGGTTTGCCTTGGTCAAGCCCCACTTTTGGTAATTAAACCCTTGAAAAGATAATGAAATGCAAGAGAAAGATAAAGTAATAACATGCAAATGATATCAACTCACCTAACTCTTGATAATGCAGGTCTAAAGTAATGTCAATGGCAACTTCAAAGTGCTTGAAAAGTGTTTTAATTGATGATATAAAATGCTTTTATGAATTGATTGTAGGAGATGTAAAATGATATGAAAAATTCCTATTTATACAATTCTTGTGCCTTACTATCCGTTCATACCTCATCACAGGTCGACATCAAGTGATTTTGAATAAAATCGTGAAAGGAAATTTAAAATATTTTGAATTTGGGACCAAGGGGGGCTCATTCGCCACCCATGGCGAATGGGTCCCACCTAGGACCTAAAAAAAAGTGTCAGGAATAATGTTGTATTTAATGTTATTTGTTGGGATAACATTTAAAAATACACTTAATTAAGTCATATGAGGGCATAAAAAGATAAAATAAAGCATGAGAAAGGTGTAAATAGTGAAGATGTGCCTAGAAAATTGTGACAGCTAGTTACAAGACTTTACAACACTTCAATACAGGACTTGTTGATGAGAAAAAGAGGTGATTTTTTAGGTAAATTGTATTAAATAAAGTCTAGAAGAATGTAGAAATGTCTTACAACACTTCACAACACCTTCACAAGAAATTGTTCTTTGAATTTTAGTACCTAAATAAGCATGTTCAAGCCATGTTACAACATAAAATCAAAGAAACATAATTCCAACACCATGAAACAAGACCTAAAAGGCCATGAAAATGACAAGGGCATATTTTTCTACGGCACATTTATCCCCCACTTTAGTGAGAGGATGAACCTACTTCAAACTCACACTAAACTAGCCATGAACATCGAGGGGGAGGGTTCAAATGCACTTATGTTAGCAATATGGAATACAACGATCAAGAGGGATGATCAAGGCCCTAGGTTGAAGATCCCATGGAAGACTAGGAATACGGACAAAGGAACACACACGTGTTGAAAAGAATTAGATGAAGCTTCGATCATCAATCCAACTAGTTGCGAAAAGAGATCTAGGTTGATTGTTTGAAAAAGAGAATGTATATTCACTTTGGGGCCATGGAACTAGTTGTCTACAAGGTTAGAAAGCCCAAAAAGTAAGATACATACACTGGTTGGTATGCACTCACAAAACACAAAAGTGGCTATGGGGAAAATTCATGCTGCTAGTTGGGCTTCCCATTCAACCATGTTAAAGCTATACCGCTTGATAACTTTAACAAGGCTCCACAAATAAAAATGCTATGAACAAAAAAAAGGGTACCACAATCATGCAAGTTACGTTATGCAAGGTGGCAAAAATGTAGAACATAAAAATGTAAAATTGCAAAATATAAAATGTCTGAAGGAGTCTTGTTCAGTTTATGCAAGGTTAGTCACTTAGGGAACATTGTGTCTAATGTCTCCAAGAGAGGACCAATCAAAGAATAGTAAATTCAAAACTTAGGGGATGCAATGCATCACATCAGGCCACCAAGAGGAATGTAGTATGTTTAGATAGATCACACTTATGAAGGAAATCACACCCAATGTCATCCATAAAGTGACAAACGCATCACATAAATGACAAGGCTACACTAAGAAGTATGAATGCACAATGAAATAATGGTAATGTATGCCCCACACTTTAAAGGAATTACTACACGTCATTATGTGAGCAATTACTTGAAAGTAGAGAATAAAGGAAAATGTAAAAAGAAAACAAGACATGAGAGCCAACTTGGAAAGCTCTATGCCAAGTCATATGTTTCAAAGTTAGTCAGGCTAAAAAAACAAAGAAAGGGAGTTTCCCCCCAGAAAAGAAAATACACCAAACACATAAGGGATCTATGGATTTGGGGTCAGTATGCCCATTACTACAATGTTGTTATGAAAGAGCTCAGAACTGTCATCATTCCTCAAATACACATAGAACTGGAAGAATGACACAGAGAGACCAAAAAAAAAGGAAAATAAAGTCTATTTTGAGTCAATCATGGAAGAGACATTATGGTCTCAACACTTTGCATTGTCCCCAAAAGGAAAAAAACAAAACAAAGAAAAGAGAAAAAGACAAGGACTATTTGGGTCAACTTGGAAGAGACGTAGGTTGTCTCTACGCTTTGCATCATCCCCAAAAGGAAAAACACAAAAAAAAAAAAAAGACAAGGACTGCTTAAGTCAAAATGAAGAGACATAGAGTTCCTATCAGCTTTGTGTCATCCCCAAAAGGAAAAAACACAAAAACAAAGAAAAGAGAAAAAGACAAGGACCATTTGGGTCAACATCGAAGAGACATAGGGCATCTCTACACTTTGCATCATCCCCAAAAGGAAAAAACAAAACAAAGAAAAGAGAAAAAGAAAAGGACTGTTTGGGTCAACATGGAAGAGACATAGGGCATCTCTACTCTTTGCATCATCCCCAAAAGGAAAAACAAAAACAAAGCATGACAAATAGAAAAATAAAGGTATGAATAGAAGTAGTGTATAAAGAGAGGAAACATCAAACGCATGATACGGGGGAAAATGACACACATATGAAAAGGTAAATAAAAAGAGAAAAGAAGAGAAGAAAAAAGCCTAGTGAGGTGAATGCAAGTCAACCATCTAACAGGTCATTCGCCTTCCAATCATGTTCATTGTAATGTGAGGGTGGTTGATTGTCCAAAGGAAGAATTACAAGTGCCAAACTAGGAGTTGTACAAGGTTCTTCACTTGGTGGAGAGGATTTATCATTTAATCTAATTGTAGATGAAACTAAAGAGTTCAAATCATTGTGTACTTCTTTGTCCATTTTAGCAATCGTTGCATCATCATCATCATCATCATCAAGATTAATAATAATGTGAGGACGAAGGGTGATTTCTAAGGATGGATGTATCAAGAGTGTTGGTTGTTGGATGGGTTCATTTTGTTTCAATTGTCAGGCTAAGCTATCGTGTGGTGGTCAAGAGGGGGAAGGAGGTCATCTATCATGTCTATCAAGGGTGAAGGTTGATTGTCTTTATCATTGTCCATACAAGATTGACGAGCAAGGAGACGACAACGATGCCAACATTCTCGAGCACTGTGGTTTCGTTTAATTTTGTTTTGGAGTTGTTGAGGTGTAAGAGCAGATTGAGTCATAACAGGTTCTTCCACTTCTAAAGGGGGAAGAGCAGGAGAAACCAAAGAGGATGGATCAACCACTTTCTCTTTCATTTTATACACTTGTTTGATATGAGGAGGTAGGATAGGAGTTATTTCTTTTTCTTGTGGTCATTTAAATGATGGATAGGAAGTGTCAAGAGGGGATTGTTCAGAAGGTTTAATGGTTTGTTCAATATTGGATTCAGGTGTAATCATGGTTTCATCTAGGATAGGATGGGTGGATATGGACAAAGATGAGTTATGAAGAGATAATTCAACTATATTTTTGGCTTTAAAATTTTATAAGCAATGCAAAAGAAATCCTTACGAGGGGTGATAGATTCCATGGGTTCAGGACAAAAGGATTCTAGTGAAAAGTTACCTTTGGAAGATAAAGGATTAAAGCCACTATGGTGTACAATGAATACCTCATTGCCATGTGAAAACTTCAAGCACTTACAAACAACTGATGGGACCGCTTTCATTCAGTGAAGACAAGGAAGGCCTAGCCACAAAAGAAATTGATCAAATTGTGGAATAATGGAAAATGTTACCTCTAAAGTCTTAGGTCCTATTTGTAAAGGTAGCATGATTGATCCAATCATAGGGCAAGTAAAACCATGATTTTTTTTAATCCATGCAGTCAATTTATTACAGTCATCTTGATATAGATCATGTAATACCAAAATCTCCTCTGTGATCACGTTCTCACCACAAGTCCATTATCTATTAATATCACATTAGTAGGTTTATCATAGATTTTTCTAGCTATGTAGAGAGGACCATCAGGAAGCTTTTGCAGTATTTCCTTAGTAGAAAAAGAAATATCAAGAGATTTAGTGGTTTGGCCCTTATAAAGAATAACGTCTATTGTAGCTACATGTTTATCCATAGGACTAGCTTGGGTAACAATAGGAGGTGTAGTGGGTTGTTTGTTGTGTGTATCAATAGTCATTACATCAAGCTTTGAAGGTTCATTAGCATTGACAAATGAGGTAGTATGTTTGGGCATAGGGTTGGTGAAAATTTGCAAATTTTGGTTAGGGGGTGCAATGGACTTATTGCCTTGATCATTAAAACCCGTAATGGTCAATTCACCTGAATCAATGAGGTCTTGAACTAAATGTTTAAGATGCTTACAATGTTTGGTGTTGTGGCCATTTTGACGATGAAAATGGCAATTAGCATTAGGTTTGAAGGTAGGTGGTAAGGGTTGATTACGATCAAGTGGTCGAACAGGTGGTAAGGTGAGTATGTGTTTTTGAATTAATTGGTTCATTGTGTGATGGAGGGTATCAGGTAAAGGAGTGAATTGTATGTTTGGATCGCCATAATGATAAGGAATGATTGTCTTAGTAGCGGCAATTGAATTTTGAACTTGTTGAGTTGTTTGTAGTTGTGGTGAAGGTGGATTAAACTGTTAAAATCCTTAGTTAGGTTTGCAGAAATTTTGCGTGTTGTTTTGGTTGTGATTGTTATTTTTAGGTTTATCAACTTAGCTGGAAGTGGATTTTGACTCACGACTTCAAACCAAAATTTGATAATCACATAAGGTTGTACATAAATGCATGAATGAAGGAAATTTCATCATGGTAAATTTATCTTGAAGGTTGGTGTGCAAATTCTCAATAAACATCTTCTGCAAATGTGCATCTAGAATTTTGACATCAACTTGAGCATATAAGGATTGGTAATGAGAGATGAAATCTTCCACTTTTTCATCTGTGTTTTTTCTACATCTCATAAGGTTAGCCATTTTCTTTTTAGGTGTCATGTGCACTTGAAAGTGACCAATGAAAGCTTCCACCAATTCATTAAATGAATGGATGGAATGATTGGCCAAGTTGGAAAACCATTCTATAGCGGTATCTTTCAAGGTCCTTGGAAAAAAATTTGCTAAAATTTTATTGTCAAGTACACACAGTGGTATAAGCATTGACATGGTTGATAGGGTCTCCTTTTCCTCCATATTTCTCAAACCTTGATATTTCTATCCCTTGTGGCATTGGGGTATGTAAGATTTCTAATGATAAAGGGTTGTTGCAGACAAGGTATGTGGGTGGAGCGGTTTGACCTTGACTAATGGTGGAAAGTTGGTGTTGCATGGATGAAATAGTGTTAAGGATTTGTGTAAGACGAGGATTAGGATAATTGGTTTGAGGTGGAAGGGTAAATGGTGATAGTGTGTAAGTGATGTTAAGGGAGGTTAAAGGAATGCTAAGGGGTGTGAATATGGTGGAAGGAACTTGCAATGCCACAAAAGAAGTAGGAATTCTAATGGAAATCAAGAAAGAAGTAGCCACATAATTAGGTTGATGCATAGTTGTGTGGACTTACAGATTGGTGTAAGTTGGTATGGAAGTTATAGTTGAAGGGGGAGGAGCTTGAGGTGATCCTTGGCTTACAAAAATGTTTGCGGATTGGGTAGTTGAGGCATGTTTATTGTAAATCTCAGCAATTTGTTTCAACACTTGCAAGCCATCATCACTCTCAATTAAGTGATGAATATTCTCAATAGCAGGTATATAAAAATGGTGGAAATGTTTTCAAGTGACAAATCTTGTTGTAAATGTGCAAAATCTTCATGAATATTAATGACCTTTTCTTGCAGGAGGGATTTGTTCTGATTGTCAACATGCATAGGATGGAAAGGTGAAGGCATGGAAGTGGCATTGTCAGGGCCTAATATACCATTGTCCATACTAGGAGTAGGAGCTTGTGAGATCCCAAGGTCCACAACAAAAGTGCTATCATGGGATGCCATGATTCTAGAGCTTCTTCTCACTAAAGTATTATCAATGGGGCACCAAACACTCATGCAAGTACCACAAAGGAGGGGTGGATGGAAATGCAAGCTAATCTAAGAATGCAAATAACAAAAATAACAAACAATATACTAACTATAATAGAGATGCAAATATAGAAAACAAAAATGTAGGAAAATGCTAGAAAAAACACAGAACTACTGTCTAAAAAGTGCAGAGGGATTGATTCACCCTAGGTGGTGAATGAGTCCCAGGATGCAATTTTTTTTGTGTTTTTTAGAATTTTAAGGATGATTTATACATTCTACAGAATGCAATTACATATGCATAAAGCAAATTCTTTCTTTCAATGAAATAAGAATGGAAAAATGAAGACTAAATGAATGTTTCACTAATGCAAAATGAGAGGTCCTAGAATGTAATAACAAATCAATGCCCTAAGGGTGAAAGCACAAACCTCTGTCACACTTTTGGCCAACTAAAGTAATCCAACCAGATTACTTTTGGTTGATAATGTTTCGGCCAAATCCACGGGGCAGCCACATGGTGCCTACGTGGTTCAGACTTTTCGGGCGAGTTACTTTCAGCTGAACTATTATCAGCCAAAAAGGTGTCAACACAGTGCCCATTTGGATGCACCTATTCGGTCGAGTGTATTTTAGTCGAAACTGTATCGCTCGTAAGGGTGTTAACCGAAAATATGGAAATAAAATCAAAAAAATAAATGAGGCCCACTATTTGGAACACTCGGGCGAAAGGATTGAGGGCGAGAGCTTGTCGGCCGAGGTCATCAACAACAGTGACTATATTTTTCCAGGTTCCATCCAGGGCCATTCATTGGATTGTTTGATTCACCTTGTCTCGTTTGTGTTTCGTTTGAGAGATTTGTTGGTTGTATTCTTGTTTAGGGTTTGATTGAAATGCAAAAATGAATTTTTCTAATGGATATTGGCCAAAAGGTATTAAATATTGTGATGTTTGTGATAAAGTTGAAGGAAATATATAACATTGGGCATTGGAAAACTTGTAATCCTTGTAGTGGCTTGGTTGTGAGGACTTATTACCTTTTCAAGATTCTGAGTCATTTTGTGTTAAATTTTTGCCAAAGATCTGTTCAAAATGTGTGTTTCCTCCTCCAAATTTGAAGAGTTCAAACTTTTAGGCTCTCTTGCCTATAAAACAAGAGAAACAGATAGGAATAGAGAAAAAAGCTTACTCGCAGAGAGAAAATAAAGATTTCTATTCCTAAAAACAGAGAAATTTTCTGAGAGCTCAAAACCCTAAGAATCTTGAACACGTACGTTAAGTTTAGAAACTTTCAGTAATATGCATAATTGTGATATAAGATTAAAATCTATATAGAGGATTGCTTCTGCTAGGGCATAACCAAAAGAACATTTCTGCCAGAGTGATTGTTGAACAATAAGTAGACCACTAATAATGATTGTTTATTTTTCATCAACAACTTGAATCAAAGAATCACAGTCAATTATTTGTGACTCATAACCATCTACATATTGAAAAAAATTAACAAATCTATATCATCTTTGAAAACTTGCCAATTGGAAACATTGTCTGGTATTGATGGCCTAATTTTTATTTCTACTCCAGACACATCTACAAGTTTCTCATCAAATTTTTTTAAGGCCACATAATTGACAAGAAAATATGCCATCATGTTGTTACTCCTCTCAACGCAATTAATTGAAAAATTATCAAAAAATTCTATAACATCCCAAACAACATTTCTATACTATTTCAACTTTGCATTTTTTGATGAGTATTTAGACCTTACCTGAGATACAATTAGCTCAGAGTCTCCAATTGCTTGTAGCACTTTGATTCAATGTTTCTCAGCAATATTAAGGCCTAAAAGAAAAGCTTCATACTCTACAATATTATTAGTACACTCAAAACTCAACAAGAAAGAAAACTTGAATGTCTTGTTGTTAGGAGATATGAATAGAACTCCTGCACCTGATCCTTCTTTAGAGCATGCTTCATCAAAATACATTTTCTATAAGCCCTATTGATCAAATTGAAACTCAAGGTTAATTGCATCAGTATTTTTTAGTAGGACTTATGGTTGAACCTGATTTGGAAGTTCCATTAACCTCTGAAGATACTCATCTCATTTTTGTGGATCTGATTCAACTTGAATCATCTTCCCTACCTGCAAAAAGTAATGTTGTATAGAGGTTAGTCTAATATGCTTTTATAGAAGAAAAGAAAAGTTGTGATATTTAACTCATTATAAGTCAAATTTAGTTGCCAGCATCCATAGTCATATAGATTCATAAAATGTATGTATTCAAGATCAATAATTGTTGTTGCAATGCCCTTCCATATATTGTTTATGAGGTTCAAATAGGTCCTATAGAAGAAAAATCTATGCACAGTTCTTCTTCCTTGGAATTTTATAGAATTTTTTCTTGCAACCACTATCTCACATATTTTCTCATTCCTCTCTATACATTAGGTTACCCAATCACTAGATAAAAATCTGAAAAAGCTTTGCATTTTTTATCATAATCTGTAATTGCTTATTCCTCTCCTTGCTTTGCATTTTTTTATCATAATCTGTAATTGCTTATTCTCATTTTTTCTCATTCCTCTCTATACATTAGGTTACCCAATCACTATATACAAATCAGAAAAAGATTTGCATTGTTGTAATGAGAATAATGGAAGCAATCCTAAGTCTTGTCTTGTTGTAATGTATACACGTGTTGGGTAACTAGTTTGTGTTTGATTGATTATATTCCCTTAAATAGCCTAGGCTATCTCTAATGAAAACATACACATATATATGCATGTACATGTACATGTATGTATACACACATACACATACATATATAATACATGTACATACATACACACATTTTCTAAGAGTTGATCTAGAAGAGAAATCCTCTCCTTGTGATGAAACATGATAGCCATTTACTTGGTATTTGCAAATACTTCTAGTTTCCAAATCTTAAGGAAGAATAAAGTAGACAACTATTCATTAGGTGAGCGGAATAGAAAAATCTCACTATGCATAGGGATGAGTCCAAACATGAAATACTAGAGTCCATGACCATAAATTTGTTTTCCCAAACCTGCAAACTCACCCCTTGACAAAGCATAAATCTATTGTAGACTCCAAGGTACTTCATAGATAGAGGCATTAATTTATGAGCTACACAAGTCTTACTCCAAAATCTTCTTCATTGCCATTCATTCTTTGGCCATAGAGCTAAGTAACCTGATTGTCACATTTATATTTTCTAGAACACTTATACATTTATCATATTACTACTACATTTATAAAATTAGTTAAATTAGGTAATTGGTTTGTGCTTGATTGATTATATATTCCTTTAAATAGCCTAGGCTATCTCTAATGAAAACCTATTTTCCTTCATGTTTTTATGAACTTGATTGACCCTACTTGACTTGGTTTAATTTTAGGGTTTCTTCTTCCTATTAGGGTTTTTTAAATCTACCATTTTTTATGTTTAATATTCAAATTTGGAAATCTTCAAATATTATCTTGATTTGTTACTTTGTCCTTTTATATTGGGGTTTTTGAGATTTGTTGTGAAATCTCTTTATACACCTTAACTAACCTTTGCCAGTCCACTAGTGTTTCATTTTCAAATCTCATGTCACTAGTATTTCTAATTTTTCCAATTTGAAAGTATATTTTTAATCTTTATTTTGATGTATTTTGGTTGTATCACAAGTCAATTAGGATCCTAATCTTCCACCAGGAGTGGTTTCCTAAACCTTAGCATGACCCAGACCAATGAGAATGATTTATATTCTTATGTGTATGTATGCATGTATTATATATACATATGTGTACATGTGTTTATGTTTGTATGTATATGCATATATATATGTACATGTACATGTATGTATATGTAACGCCCCGCCACACAACCCTAGGGAAAGTTGCAATTTACTAAACAAACGAACTATTTTTTTATTTTTTATTTTAAAATAAGAACATTTAGCACATAACTTACAACAATTAACATACAAGTTCACTTAACCATTGCCAACTAGTCCCCTAAGGTTGCGAGACTATGTTACTTAAACCAAACGCAGAACATGGATTAAAACCATAACATATAATTCCTTAACGAATAAAGTTCACATACATTCCATTCATAATAAGTTTACATCCAGAAATATGAAATACCACATGGTTCCACAATATAATTTACAACATGATTACAATACTCATTCCCCGAATGAGGTAAATCCAACAAGTCTGATTACATATTACTAATTCTACCTCGATAACATATGAGGGGTAACAAAATGACAAGAACAACTAAAGAATGAAGCGTGAGAAGACACCGCATCCCACGAGCTCTCCACTAGAAATCACGATCACACGAAAAAGAAGAAGAACCAACGGATTTAAGAAGCACGCCACCCAACCGCGTGGAATCCAAAAGGTTCCACTCCCTCCGTGCTAGGAGATAGTAACAAGGAATTCCTACACAAGACCATCTACCACTAGACACAGGCTACACAAAACTGATACGAAATAAATACAAGTACCACATCACATGAAATTGAAAGGTCATACATACAACTGAAGATACGACTCTCACAACACCAACATAGGTTACATTGCTTCCAGACATAGAATAGATCAAGAGTGTCACAAATATCAAGAACAAACTGTTGACTTAGGAAGAGTGTCATCGCATAGCTCGTCAAGGGATATCCTCTAGGAATCTTCCTAGGCTCTAGCCCCCACACCATGGGTTATCCTGGTGGCCTCTACTGAAACCCCGGTACCCATGCTCACTCATATGAAATCAAATACCTCTCGTGAAGACGAGTTAGATGATATTTCCATTCCAGGCCTTCTCGTCTCATCCCAAGTCTAAAAGAAGCCCTTGGGTCCATGATCAAGGCATAATTAATCTTATTTACTATTTGATGCAACCTAATCTTCTAAAAGTTTATTTAGTTATCACTGAATTAACCAACTTGCAAAGGGTTATCCCTAGCACCACTTTGTGTGCTAGCCCCCATTGCAAGCTACTCTCCTAAGACAACACACACGGTAAAAACCACATTAGGTAACCAGATAAATACGACCTCTCCATTCAAGGAGGTAACAAACCAAGGAGACTCACTCCAAACACTGGAGGCAACAAGCTCAAGACCCTCTCCAAACACTGGAGGCAACAAGGTCACAAATCTAGTCCAAACACTAGAGGAAATCAAAATACCAAAAACCACTCCATCCAAAGGAGGCACACATTACATAACCCACTCCCATTCCCAAGGAGACACACACCATCCCCGTTCATGAAAACCGGGTGAAACAACATGGTGTAACTATACACATTTTCCACAACACAACAAAGGTTGACTCTCGTACAACCACCCATACCAATAAATGAACCCCTATATAGAAGACTTCCAAAACATTCACTCTAATCCCACAACATCGAGGATGAACATTATAACACTACAAGCATTTCAGATAGTTAAATAAACTAATGTTCAGATTTCCTAAATCCAGTCAAACACAATTTTCATGACTTGCAATTATCTGATCAATTGATCCCATCTCTTTTCACAACATAGAAATATTCAAAGAATAGATCTTTTACTCTAAATTTCACAACCATATTCATAATCAAAATACTTTAATAATGCAGTCACCTGGTTAAAATTTAAATCAATCGTTCTCTCTAAGTTTTGCAATCATATGCTAAAAATAAAACCACTTGATTAATAAATCATTTGGAATATATAATAAGTCAGTTAATTATGTCGCACAAGAAATTAAGTAAATAACCAACATTATTCACACAAACTCAATAGTGGCTCAAAGTACATTGATAACTCTAAGAAGTTTAAACCAATAATTATATTTCGTTTCACAATCACATATCTTAATAAATTCAACCTTCGAATTAAAATCATTTGATTATTTAAATCTCCTTTTTTTTTCAAATAAATCATTGGACTACTAAAATTCAACATTCTAAATAACTTTTTGAATATAGATTCTACTTTTGCTTTGATTATGTAACAATTTCATCTTAAGATAATCTATATTTTAAATCTATCCCTTAAATTCCATTTGTCACGATTATCTGTAATAATCAAAACTAAATTATAAATAAATCAAGCTTTTGATAAATAAAAATATCTGATTAAAATAATCATGCATTACCTCTAAGCTCCTCACTATGTTTCATAATAAAAAATTTAATGATTAAAACTATCTGATTAAATAAAGCATTTGTTATCTCTAAGTTCTACGATTACATTGAAAATCAAGATATTTTAATAAATAAACACTTAATCAAATTACTTAACCTATATTCATCATAGGATAAATAAATTAATCAAAATCAATATTTTAAATAAATCCTTTGGTCAAACGTCAATTACATTTCCTCCATACTAAAGCGATAATCAATTTTTATTAATTCCTATTTTTAAGATATTCAAATTATCATTTATAAACACGCCTCTAAAATATCATTTAAAATCCTGAGACTTCCCGATTAAAACCAAATTGAATAAATTTGATTAGTTAAAAGAGCTCTGTTTATTTCAACTGGATGATCAAAATCAACTCCTTAGTCAAATATATTTAAATAGAACACATTTTAATATATAAATATTCTCGTAAATATTTCTATTTAAAAACCCCAATTTAAAATTCTATTTGATTTCTTAATACTAAGACGAAATTACATTAAATATAATATATATTCCCATTATATATATTATATATATATATTTTTTAAAATCAATATTAAATATATATTAATATCTATATACATAATTAAAATATAATATAATATATATATATTATAATAAAGATATAATATATATATAATTTAAAATTAATATATATATTATATATATTATAATAAATGTATATTATAAAATGAAATTTAATAAAATTAAAAAATTTTAATAAACAAATTTTTATATTAAAAAAAACAAAGCCCCTTTTTTACGCAGCTCCAACTAGGGATCCGCCCCTGTGTGGTACTTGCACCCTCTCCCCACCACCATGGGGAGCGCTGCACAGCCAGTGCCCCCATGTGTGGGGGGGGGTGGCTGTGGGCAACCCCCACAATATTTTATTTTATATATATATATTTTTTTACAATTTCTTTTAAAAACGAAAATAAAACAAAAATCAAAACCTTGGTCTGGTAAAAAAACCAGAACAAAATTTTACACAGCAACCTCTTGAATACAAAACTTCCAGTTGCATTGATTTTATATGCAAAAATAAAAAGGGTTCATCATATAAATATATCATTTCACAGCCCAAATTGGGAAAATTTTCTTGAAGAAAGAATTGAGGAGAAAGATTTAAAGCAAATGACATGATGAATTTTCTGGGTTTTTCCCCAAATGACAAATAAATTAAATCTTTACATTTGAATCTTTCCAAGCTTCCTATTGCTAATTTTTTGTAAAACAAATCTCATGGGTTTTCATTATGTTTAAACTTCATTTCAAGGATTTTCAACAATCTAAAACAAGAAATTAAACTATTTTTAAAATGAGCAAATAAGAACAAAGAGGAACCTTGTTTTTTCCTCCAAACTTGAAGCCTTCAAACATGGAGTTTTCCAATTCCTCCATTGAATCCATCCCAAGAAAAATTCTCCATCCCCTTCGCAATCCAAGCAAAAAACATAGCCAAGCCAATTTTCCCCAAATTGAAAGATTCCCAAATTAATGAGATCCCCTTTTCTCCAAATAGGGTTTTTCCAAATTATTCACAAATTGAAATTCAAATTAAATTTCAATTTTCAAATTCAAAAACAAATATCTTTTACCCAAAAAATTCAACTATTTCCAAAAATATCTTTTCTACCCCAAAGTCATTGTATTGAAAATATTTGGAATTTTAAATAACTTAAACAATTTTCAATTTTCTAAATAGAATTCAACATATTTTAAAACCTTCTTTTCAGACAAACTAATTTAAATATTTTAACACTTTTAATTCAAGGAATAACTTAAATCAATTCCACAATTAATTTAATTCATCAATAAAATAAATCTAATCCTTATTTTATTAACTAAATTAAATTAATTAATAAAGTAACATTCCTAGCATTATAACCAAATATATTTAAGCCACAAATTAACAACACAAGCCATTATAACTTGAATTTAATTAAAGACCAAGGTGACCTAGGCAACATGAAATAACCAAACCCAACTACAACCCGACAACACACTGTGACTAGGGTAATGGCTTGACTGTAATGCCCCGCCAAGCAACCCAAATGATACATTACATCTAGCATTTATGGCACCAATTTTTTTTTTTTAAGTATTAACATACATCATAATAATCATATATCACATGATATAAAACTAAACAAGAACCACATATAACAAATCCTTCGGGTTAACAAGACTGCATTACTTTTCACAACAACATTATTACATCACATGAAAGGTTATTATACACCAGTAATAATAAGATAACAAGAACATGGTTAACATATTAATCAAGGGTTACAATATTACAATGCCATTTCCCAACATGAATGGGGAAGATACAATAAATTGGAATATTACATTTGAAATGAAGGAGTACAAAGCTGCAATACTGGATCCATCTCTGGTACAACTCAGGAATCACTGCAAGGTACAATTTCGCACTTCTTGATCGACCACTGGGGACCCAATGGGGTGCATAGCACATTCCACCCAACCATGTGGACCCAAAGGCCCACCCCCCATGCTAAGAGTTGACAAGAAGGAACCTCAACTAAACCATCATACAAAACAAGGATACAAGACTTCACAAAAAAATCCACAATAACATAAGGAAATCTCAGCACAAAATATAACCAACACAAGATGTGTCCAACATAAGGAATAACCAAATAAACATCAACATACAAATGCCAACATGTGCTTCCAGAGGCCCAAGAATAACATAGAGAGAAACAAAGCATACATAGTTGTTAAAGGAAGAGTGTCATCGCAATGTTGCATGGGTTACCCTGGCGAATCTTCCTAGGCCCCGACCCCCAACTTGGGTTACCCTAGTGACCTCTTATGAAACCCGGCCCCACATGCAATCCAATGCAGAATCAATTATCTTTCATAAGGACAAGACAATGATTTCTCCATTCCAGGCCTTCTCAACTCATCTCAAGCCCATACAAGCACTTGAGCCAAGAGTGAGGCATTCCCTTATATCTTGTTAATGTGTGATTCTATCCAAAACCCCTAGTTAAATATTAATGTTTTCACTTGATTAATAAAATTTCAATGAGTTACTCTGGGACCTCTTCTGGGTCCTGGCCCCAATTAGAAGCCACTCTCCCTACTCGCAACTAAAATTATACTATCTCAATGGGGTAAGCCACTAGCACAAAATAATAAGACCAACTCAGTAAAAAAATAAATGAGGTATGTACTATCCCATGCAAGGAATCCATAGTAACACAACATACACATACAAGGCTAATACCCACCAAGAAAATCCAAACATAAAGACCATAGACCACAAGAGTCAACACGGGAACCAATTATAAAACCACATTCTCCCTTCCTCAAGAACCCAAAAGAGGGACTATCCAAAAACTCTCAAATGAGGGTAAGCCAACAAAATATGAGATTCCAAATAAGTTCCAACACAGATTAAAAGGATAAAATCCCCTCAAAACCAAGATTAACTCAAGAGGAAGTCACATCTGAACAAAACCATCAAAATTAACCAACCAACACAGAATCCCAATATTAACAAATTTATCCTGAGATAGAGACCAATCAACAAGGCATCATTGAAATCAACTAGAGTTCACTAAGACATCAAGAGAATCACATTTCAAAACTACTACAATCATTATTACATTACATAGCCCTCATTATCAAGACCACCAAAAACACTCACAAAACACATTACTCATACTCCACACATTTTCAATGAACAAGTTTCAAGTAAATCAAGAGAGCACACATCGGGATAAAGCAAAAAAAGTCATCCTTTACAACAAGGAGATAAATCTTAAAAGATTATCCAAAACAATAATACAACAAACACATTCAATTACAAGGTACTATTAACATTCTCTAGCTAACAACCCTAATATGATCATATGCAGCTCAAGTATAGGAATTTATTAATGAAATGAGAGTGTGGGTACACTCGCAACTCATCAAACATTAAAAGAAGACCATGTGACTTATCATGTTCAAACAAACTCATTAACCAAAATATGAAGACATTTGCAAACTCAAAAGAAAACATTACATTAGATCAATGAGATCCGAAATGGAGGGCATTTAGGTAACATGTTTCCAAGTCAGCATAGTAACTTGTTTAAGGATCATACTCTACATTATTTAAGCCTACCATCATGTAATTAGTCAAAGCCATCTTAAGTAGCTTTATTCCATTTTGCAAAATAATCTAATTTCCTTTATTAAATCCTACAATTTATCTAGTAGTGAATTAATCATCTTTCATTTCCAATCTACTTATTTCCAAATTATTCCAAAATGTTTATCACTCTGATCTATATGTAAACAACTATGAAAATGTAAAATACATATATAAAATTCACCTATCAACATTCAGACAAGTTGACAAAGGAATCAAGAGTTTAAACAAACGTCTGCAACATTCTAGCTACAACTATAATAGTCTGCTAAAGAACTACAACATTCTATTTTCACGTACTGCAGATGAGACAGATTACCAAAGGAAACAAAAGGTATTTTAAACCTCTACCACCTTCTATGTTTAGGTGTTGCAGTTGTGACAGTTTTCCAATGGAATCAAAGAGGTTATTTAAATCTATAGTCCCTACCAATTGTAACCGTCTGCAGGCAGCTCAGATCGGCAAGAAATGGCAATACCATCTACACATAAAGATTTTACAGGACACACAGATTGCTTACTATCCTTTATCAGAGATTTATGTGGGATCTTTAAGAAAATCTTATGTTAGACCTTGAGAACCGAGTAAAACAAGAAATAACATGAACTTCATAATACGATGTTTGGAACCTCGCCCAGTTTACTGAAAGACAATGACATGAGTGGCATGAAAAGTCAAAGATAATGAATCAGGGAACTTATTCGTACGTCTGCACCCTTCTATGTTCAAGTATTGCTGCTGTGACAAGTTGCTAATGGAATCAGGAAGATTAAATAAATCATGTCAATATTTAGTTTCTAATGTTGATGTCTAAATCGATATCTATGATAAAGGCTAGATGGACGGACATACTCCAACTTGACAATGGCATTGGTATAGTGAAAAGAGGCCAACGCATGTTATAAAATAGAGAGTTTACTTAATTGCCTTCGGACCCTCAGAGCACAAAGATTACACTGATCCACATCGACATACAAATACAGTGTTAGATGTAAATAGTCGAGACTCATATAATTCAAGTTGAATCACCATAGCCTTTGAGTTATGTATAAATACATTTATAAAGGAAAAAAAATAGCGAATGGGGCTACGGTGAGAAATCTTTAATAAGAAAAGATAAGATTATAACTACTAGTTCAAGCTTAAGTTTAAGTGATTTTGATTAAGAGGCTGAGAGCTAATGATTTATTGCATGGCACCAAAGGTGGGCTAAGATTATATTTTATTTTCAAGCACTATAGATGTTGCAAGTTGCCAAAGAAATCAGAAAGGTATTTCAAACCTCTACAACCTTCTGTGAGAGGTTACGATTGGAATCAAGGAAAGCTTTATTTTATACTATACAGCCTACCATGTTCAAATGCAGCAACTTTGACATATTTGTTTAAAAATATTATTGTACCACCATTTAAGGATCTACAGAAGCAGAACTATGGGACGTGGCTACAGGAAGGTAGCTTTTGTTAATACAAACCAGGAACTTCTAAATGTAAAACTAATTATTAGCAAGGTGACAACCACTGTAATAAACTTGGCTAGCTCAATGCATGGGTTGGGAATAAATAGTGAAATAGAATCGTCAAGAAACGATGGAATGGAAAGTATCGTTCTTACCTCAAGCTAGTCACAGCTCGATGATGATTATATTAGCCACATACCCTAAAAAATTTTGAGCTATTTCCAGCTGACTCCAAGCCTCCAGACCGCGTTACCATCTTGGCTCCATGAACACACAATATTTCTTACTTTGTTTCCTCTGGAATGAATAACCCTCCTCCAAAACAGTATCGAACCCCCAAAACAGAGAGAGATAAGAAAAATCAGAATCTCTTCAAGATTCAACACACACTGCAGACATCTCCAATCTCCCAAAACCAGAGAAGAGTTTTTTTTTTTTTTTAAAGAGCAAGAACATTCACCGGAAAAAATAACCAAGGTTCCTTTTTTTAAAAAAGAATGCCAAAACCCCCCCTATCGGTGTCAACATGCAAGGAGAGAAGCCATATTACAACAAGTTGAGCCCCTCCCCAAAAAAACAAATAGTTACCCCACATTCAATTAGAACAAATCTGTTAAAGAGCATCCAATGCATATTCTTCTTCAAATACACGTCACTTATCCATGCAGGGGGTCACCTAATCATTAAATGCAAATTCCCACCAATTACTCCCGCTAACCTCAAGATTTTGCGCAACTCGTGTTGTATTATAACAAAATCCCACAACGGACGGGTCACTAAGCAAGGCTTCGTCAGGTCCCAAAAAGGGACACTATGAATTGTAGAGATAGTTTGGGAGGGAGCAACACCCCTGGCCAAATTTCCAAATAAAACTTGGAAAAGTAAATAAAACTATGCTAAATGCCATAGTTTAAACATACATCATTTTCAAATTAAAAAGATCAAAGTGCGTGCCCATTTATTGTGTTTTTATATAGTAAATATTCTTTAGGTTTTGGGTTAGGACTTGCACTCTAGATTTTTATCGTTCAATTTATTTTGGCATGATAGATGTAAACTTGGTGAGTACCCACCAGACTTGTGAGTTCTCCATTACGACAACTTGCCATGACTCAAGAGCCAAGTTGGCTGGAAAAATTTGAGTTACTCACTTGGCGAGCTTCCCATTGATACTTTTCTTGTACCGAAGCCTGACAGGAAGATTCGGCCACTTCAGAACCAGGAAAACCCTGAATAAAACCCTTAATTATTTTATTTTGTTTTTCTCTTAACTATTTAGATCTATGCAGCATGAATTTGATTGTCGGGTCATTGAAAAGATGCATGTAAATATTGATTCATGACAATTTGATGATCAAAATAGACATATATAAAATCTTGTATTCAATTATCACAATGCCTTTAATTTCAATTAACTTTATGGTTAATATAATAATTAACCCAAATATTAATTGACCCAAAACCACGTTATTTAATTTATCCTTCATTCAAATAAGAGCTTATCATGAAGCCTTTTTAAATCCACTAATTCCTAGTTAACAAAACAATCAAACAAGGACACTAATCAATCACATACAGCTTTATGGTCAAGACGAAGTGCAGAGGGGGTATTACATTGACACAGGAAACCTAGCTACTATCTCCCTATCAATTTTCGTTGGTCAATGGACACGCTCAAACCTAGAAACCAGGTGGAGTCGATGTCCTATACCTACATCATGCACACAATACGAGTGTCGAACATGCATATAATATATTAAAACACACCGTGAAGAGGAAATCATGGAATCATAGGGCGCTCGCATGCGAGTGATGTGATCCCATCCCCTTCACCAATACAATATCATTAACTGACACATCTAACATCAATAACCTGATCAACCGCATAAAACATCGTTAAATCAAATATCTTCTAAGTTAATCCAAAACATGCAATAAAGGTAACATCAGGATAACATCACATCAAAATATAGCATCCACATTGTATAACAATTGCAATCAAAAGCAACCTAGTTCCAAAGTCAAAGCATAATCAGACACAATCATAACAGGGAAGAACAATGCCGATCAAAGAGCCAAAACAGAGGGGTGTTACAGTATATGTGTACATGTACATGTATTATATATACATATGTGTACATGTGTGTATGTGTGTATGTATGTATGTGTGTATGTATGTATGTATGTATTATATATACATATGTGTACATGTGTGTATGTATGTATGTATATGCATATATATATATATGTATGTACATGTATGTATATGTACATGCACATATATGCACGTATGTGTGTATGCATGTACATGTATTATATATACATATGTGTACATGTGTGTATGTATACATATGTATATATGCATGTATATATATGTATACATGTACATGTATGTATGTACATGCACATATATGTGTATGTATGTATGTGTGTATGTATGTATGTATATGCATATATATATATATGTACATGTATGTATGTATATGCATATATATATATATATGTATGTGTGTATATATGTATGCATGTATGTACATGTATTATATATACATATGTGTACATGTGTGTATGTATGCATGTATATGCATATATATATGTATGTACATGCACATATATGTGTATGTGTGTATACATGTGTATGCATGTATGTATGTGTGTACATGTGTGTATGTATGTATATGCATATATATATGTATGTGTGTATGTGTGTATGCATGTATGTGCATGTATTATATATACATCTGTGTACATGTGTGTATGTATGTATGTATATACATATATATATGTATGTACATACACATATATGTGTATGTGTGTATGTATGTATGTATGTATTATATATATGTGTATGTGTATGTGTGTATGCATGTACATGTATTATATATACATATGTGTACATGTATGTATGTATATGCATATATATGTGTATGTACATGTATGTATGTACATGCATGTATATATATGTGTATGTGTGTATATATGTATGTACTTGAGTATATACATGTGTACATACACACATACACATATATATGCATGTACATGCACACATACACATACATATATAATACATGTAAATACATACACACATACACATATATGTGCATGTACATACATATATATATGTACACACACACACACACACACACACACACACATACACACACACACACACATATATATACATGTATATATACATGCACATACACACATGCACTCCCACATACATACATGTGTACATACATATATGTGCACATGTAGATATGTTTATATTTTATTCCTAAGGAATTTATTTCAAAGAATTTTAACTTTATTACTTTAATATGTTTTAAGTTAGATAAAAAAATTAAGGAAATGTTAACCTTTTCATTTAGTGTTTGATTTAAAAAATAATTGATTACAAAGAAAGGCTAGATCATATGTGACCAATTGTAATGAAGAGTATTTTTTTATTTTGATCAAAATTTTAGTATAGAGTGGTTGAAAGGATAAATATTTTTTTTCCATATTTACTCTTGGTTGAATATTACATGCATCTATGATTTAATAGGTTCACATAGCTCGATAGATATAAAGTTTGAACTAGATCTCATTAGATACATTTAAATTCAAAAATGTTTTCTAGTTTTGAAACTTGAAAATTTTACCTTTAATTTAAATATATATTTTTTTAGTTTTGAAAAAATTTCAATTTAAATTTGTTTAGTTCATTATGTAATTTTGTTTTAATGATATGCAGATCTCTATCTATTTATATATATCATGGCCGATGAGGGATCTCATCATTCCCCTCGTTCTGAGCGAGAAGCTCAAACTAGATCAAATATATTTCAGGATAGTATTGCTAGATTGGACAATGCTCTAAAATGTTTAGAGCAAACAATTCACAACTCCCCCAATTTGGCTAATCGAGATAGATTAGTCACTATTAGACAAGAGATTATTAAGATGATTGAGACAATTCGATCATACAATCCTTATGATGAAATCAACATTGAACAGTTTTATTTTTCTCTTGCTAGGAGTGTTACTGGCACAGTGAAACATAAAGAAGTTGCCAAATTAGTTTCAGGTGAAAATGTGTTATCCATGTTCCCATTTTATAGAGGAAAAAATAAAATTAGAGGATATGTGGTTACGAGGTGTGAAGATCCTCTTGTTGCACCATTCATATACCCTAGATGGTTGGAAGCACATCATAGATGGCCTCACAATGATGAGCTGCCATTGTATTTGTCAAACAGTTATATGCAGAATTTCATTTACATATACAAGTGGACTACACATCTTATCCTGAGCATGCTGGCCAAGGTAAAGGCCATTTTTCTAACAAACCATAGTTTAGACCTTCAAATTTGCCACCCCCTGTGGACAAGAGGGCATTAGTTGGCCCAAACCTTTTTGTTTTACCAAAACATTTGGAATTGGCAACAGTAGGGGAGGCAGCAATAGGGTCCACTCAGAGTCATATTTTTGAAAACATTGCCTCTATTACAATGCAAATTGATCAGATTTCATCTGATCGAGTTGGTAGATATTTATTATGCCCACAGATCAACCTTCCTCCCACTGAGGCTACATCTATATCGTATGATCCATTTATTAGTGCCAATCTACCTACTCTTGCAGATGTTGAGCATATGACCCACACGACTCTGCATAATACGTGTAAACTCTCAATTTTGAATTTACTAGCAGGATATCAGGTTATCAGTGAGGACCATGGGATTGCTCTTGACAGAGTACCAGACTTTATTAGACAACGATATCCTCATACACATATGAGCCACAGGGTGGCAAATGTAGCTCAGGATATTCCACATCAGCCTATAGAATCCCATGCACATCATGTTTCTTTTGATCCTTTAGCTTGTCCAGGTAGTCGTCAGGATGTTACAGGTCATGTTGAGGCTACTGCAACACCTGATCCTATCCATGGGACATATAGTGGACTTCTTTTTGCTACTGATACAGTACATGCTACAAAGCCCCCTATGATGTCTTTACATTCTCGTGATCTTAGTGAAATTGGTAGAGCCATCAAGTAGGCACAACAAGTACTTTCAATTTATAATTTAAATACATGTATATATTTTTAAAATTGTGTTCTAGAAAATTATGTAATGCATTTTAAAAACTTCTAGGGGTTTAACTCTTGATTGAAATTGTGTACTTGAAAATTTTAAGCAGTATGGTGATTTCCCAGACTTTGGAAATTTGGAGCATGATGGAAATCCCATGCAGTATGCAGATGAGGTACATTTAAATTTAATTTTAAAAGACTAATTACTTGATGTTTAAGTTTGAACACATTGAACTCAAGTACATTGTAAAATTTTTAGATAATTTTACATATATATATGTACTTGAACACATGTAGGTGTTGGGATGAGGCTCAGGACATAGATCGGGAGATATTGGATAGAGACATGGATCCACACATCTTGGATCAGCAGAGCGATCGGTCCATGGATCGAGGGAGAGGTCAAGGGAGAGATCGAGCCATGGATCGAGGGAGAGGTCGAGGGAGAGACCGAGCCATAGATCTGATGATTTTATTCATACTAGACATCCCTCTCTTTGAGATTTGTTTTATAGTTTTACATGTTTGAGATGATTTTATTACATGTTGGAGACACTTTTTATGATTTATGTATTGAACATTTGGACGTGTTACATACTTATGTTTGATGAATACTTATGTATTGAATCTAGGTTTGTTATATACGTGCATTATTATGGTTTGATGAACTCACTTACATTACATCTATAAATACATTGTGCATTAAATTAGTTTATGGTTTTATTTATTTAGCAAGGAACAAGTACCTTTATTTAAATTATGGTAACTTGTTCAAATGCATTTGTTGTACATATAGATAACTTTACATTGTGAAATCAAAATGTTGGACTCCACTATCTAATGGTTGCTATTTGTAAATTTAAAAAGATGGACATGTACATGTAATTAATTTAAATAAATAGTTCAAATGAATTTGTCTTTAATAAATAGGTCAAGAAATAGAAAAAAATGAATGCAAATATGCTTGAGATTAATGCTATATATTTTAAAGTAGAACATAAAAATTCAATTGGAAATAGATGATAGTTAGATTGAATTCTTTAAAGCTCTAAATGTTCATTTTTAAAGTCAGTAAAAGTTAAATACATTTAAATTGTGCATGTATATCATGCTATACATGAACCTAATTTCTAATTCCATATAATCTAATACACATGTTCATTTGAATGTGCATGCAAAGAATTCTTGAACTAGATGATGAGCTATACTTGTGTCAAGTTGAATGTAAATGAAATCATATATATATATATGAAAGTGTTCACTTAAGAATGAACCATATAATTCAAATAAAGCATGCAAGCTATAAGTGGAGTTGAATGTAAATGAAATCAAATTTCTAGTCTTGAAAGTTTAAGAATTCCATGTGGAACATTTATATATATGTAATTAGAAATTGATATATATATTTAAATCTTGAAAGACATGCACATTTAATATTAAATTAAAAATTGATGACAATTCTATATAAATTAAAAATTGATCAAGTAGATCTAGATCTTGGATGACAATTCTATATATAAATTAAAAATTGATCAATCCATATTTAATTGTACTAGAAAGATGGACCAAATTACATACATGGTCTCAAGCTATACATGGTAAACAAAGCTAAATTGATGCCAAAATGTAGCTATCTCAAGCACCCCAAACACCATCACTATGATTCACTACAATGTTCATATATTCCAATGCACCTTAAGGTGAACAAGAAAGGCCAAACCAAGAGAACCTAGATACAATCTAACATTAACAAAATGGATAAATAATTTAGTTCTATACTTAAAAGATAGGAGCTAATATTCTTAAGCAAATTTGGATTTTAAAGATGAAATCAAATTATAAGGTCAAGTGATTTTTTATTAGGAGATTGGATTTGAAATGGATGATAGTCTAGATTAAGGATAAGGTCCCTAGATGTTGAAAAATTTGGGTGATGACGAAAGGACAATATGATGTATGGACTAGATTGAGACCAAGTAACCAAATTTTGATGTTCAAGTGATGCTTTTTTATTATTAAGGATGGAGAATGGATGTATGGTTGAGATGGATCTAGATGGATAATTTTTAAATGATTCTAGGATGAGGGATGCTTACCTGATGAAAATAATAAAATTAGGATGTGATGATTAGGATACATGAAAATCCAAATGATCATTTAAAATTATTGAATGTCATGCATTAGTAATGTATAAAAAATAAAGAAAACTAGAGACAACATTTATGTCTAGATTCTTCACCACTCAAACACCAAATCAACTAGATAATTTTATATAAGTTTGTGGAGTTGAATGTTCAAATGAAATGAAAGATTTGAATGTGAACTTAAGAATTCCGTGGAACATAAATAAATTTAAATGCAAAATTGGAACATAGACTAGGTTTTGTACATATTGTTGCACGTATATATATATATATATATATATATATATTCAATCTAGCTCATGTATATAGGTGGAGTTGAACAAATATTTAAATTCAAAGATTTGAAAGTGAAAGTTTAACAATTCCATGTCAAACATAAAAATTTACAATCAAGGAATCTAGAGAGATGATATAAAGGAATTTCTAGAGATTCTCAAGAGTGAACTTAAAAGAATGAACCATGTCCAACATGTAAAAATGCAATTGGAAATTTAGATGATTTAAAGGAATTTAGGCAAAATGTAAATTAAAACATTTTTAAAGTCACTGGGTTTTGTATCAAGCATATATATGATCTAACATACATGTCACATTCTAAAAAAAAAACCATTCTAAATCATGTCACATGTCCAATCAATACAAATATATATTATCTAGATTTGGAGTCATAAATGTGTACACATGTATCCAAAAAACAACTTAAAGCTCCTGGTACATAAAATTTGGATCCTCTCTATCTTTAATTATCTCTAAAATCTTCTCATGATCTTCAATAGGCAACCTCCACTTTTGTTTGGCACGTCCTCTTTTAGGTAAAGTTTCTAAATTTATTTTTGTTGCCAAAACTAAGTGACTGTAATGTAGAACCTTTTGTCCTAGCCTATAATCAACAAATATAATACCATTTTTATCTATCTTTATTTGTTGATAATATGTGCCTTCAATAACGACTGATCCAATGGGATACTCTTGTCCATCACCATCTGTCATCGATTCGACAATTTGCTTTTTGGTTGTGTACATCTTAGTAGATAGTAATCTACACCTTCCGCATTTTCAGGATCTGCAACTACAACGAAAATATCTCCTGTACACACACCACATATTTACATATTTAAGTAAATTATACATTTAAAAGTTGTAAAAATTTATATTTTATATTTGAAACTTACTTAAACATAGAATATATATATATATATATAAATTTAAATCTTGATTTTAACTAAATTAATCAATTTGGACATACCTATAACAACTAAATCAGATACACGTTCGTAATCAGCTGAATATAGTGGATCATAGACATCAACATTGTCATCTTCAACAAAAGGAGGCATTGATATTAATTGTTTCATTTCCCATTGTGAAACATACCCATCTCTAATATTCTCACATTGATCAATATTTGCATTGTCCTCAATGCAATCAATACAAAAACATGATTTTTCTCTCACATTCATTGCATAAGGCCTACTACTCCCCGTTGTCATGATTTGATGTAGATTTCTAATACCATGAATTGCTTGACAATTATAAGGATTTGATCAATCAATATCTGTTTAAATTCGAACTTAAAAATTCAATTTGAAATCATGTATGTACTTGAACTTTGAAATTCAATTTTTTAACAAATTTTTACTAGACATACATACCTGTAACTTCCCAAAAATACCGTGTGTTGTATGTTGAGTCGCGAGCAAAAAAATGACTTTTGCACCATTCAACAATTTCGTTTGCATTCCATATGGAATTACCTACAAGTTACACACAAGTTGGCACAATTTGTCACCTATTACTTTCAAGGAAGTTTAAAGAATTTAATTTAGTTAAATTAAATATATATATATATATCTAATCTTTTAAAAAATATGAAGCTAAATTGGACATACTAGCAAGTTCATGTTGACGAAGTGCATGCTTCACACATGCTCCTACTCCATCGTGCTCCTCTCCTTTTCCATGTCCACTCTCATAAAAATTCCACAAAAATTTGGTGTTGCATCTAGCATGTTGACTGCTTAACCAAACAAAGGATTTTGCAGACTTAAATTGTCCTGTGAAGTTACAAATAATTAAACACTTGAAAACCAAATTATCTTCAAAAAACAATTTAAGTCTCAAAGTTAAAAGTAAATATATAAATTAATTGAAAATAATTTAAAAACCAATGTACTTACCAGCACATCCATCCAACCATATCCAATGTTGTTCTTGATTTATGCCACGTCATCTTAGGTCTTCAAAAAACATTTTAAAACAATGCGCTACATAGCTTCTATCATGATTCATATCATCACTGATATAAAAGTGAACCTCTTTGATGATAATTCTATCATCTTTACTATTTTGTATTCCATCGACCGCTAACTCTACATGCCTATAGCAAACTTGCATGAAGATTTCAACTTGCTCTGAATGATAATATTGACTTTCAATCTCAGTTTGAGGACTAAATGTATAGTTCTCAGAGAAATCTACAATAGAGAGAATATAACCTGGTGGAATACAATTCTTTGAACAATGAAATTGCTTAGATTGCCATCTTGCACCATGACAATGTTGGATATGTGGATATATGATATTGCAAAATTTACTCATGAATTCATTGTAAGGAAATCCACTCTCTTTGAGAACAATTTTTTTTGGCCTCAACTCCTAACTTCATTATGTATGTCTCATATTCAAATCTCTTTCAAGTAACTTGCATTTCATTATTGTCAACATGTAAAAGATTCCTCAAATCTCCACAATCATTACATACATTTTTTATACCTTGAACATTGAATTCATCTGAATTTTCTGATTTTTCACATAGAAGAGACTTCACAAATTGTGTTGTGCTTCCAGGGATGGCTAAATTTCGATCAATTGTTGCCATAACTTTTCTATATGATTGTAGGTGTAGATCAAATTCAACATGATTTTGACAACAACAAGTTTCATGTACTTTATTTATACATACAAATGATGGTCGTAGTGTTTCAAACATCCTTTGACAAATCTTCATATTTAAAAATTCTTGTTTAAATGCTTCAAAAAGTTCACTTTGTGTTGTATCTATAAAATGTTTTGGATGAGAAATTTTTTGTACCATCATCACCTATTATTTGTATAGTATCCATTCTATTGGAAGAAACACGAGAGTGGGTGGTCCAATATTCAACTACTTGTTTCTTTACATCTTCTGAAATTCTATCTTTTCAAGGAACCCTACAAATATTTACCCAATTTTTTTCAATTTTTCCATCTATTTCATCTCTCTTTTCAATATATCTTTGAATACTTCTCCTAGAAACATTTAGTAATTCAGAAATTGCTTGAACTTGTCTTCTATATGATAATTTCTTACTAGAAATTACAGTCATCAATGCTCTATGTGCAACACTTAAATCACTAGATCAACTCTTCTTTTCAATACATTCTAATGCTTCTTGCAGGTTTTCAACAATTGTTTGTTTTAAATCTGATGACTTTTTCCTATTATCAACCCCTAACAACTCCAAAATAGGGGTCATTTCTTTTTGTCTAAATAGCTTTGCAATTAACTGTGCTCTTCCAATTAGAGATTTCTTTTCAAAAAATTCATCCCATATTTTTTTAGAGTGTAATTTTAATGTGTTTTCAGATAACATATCTTCAGATGAAATATTATTGAAAAGAGAATCTTCATCCATCTCTATCAAATTTTCCATACCATAGTCCAAAACATTTATATTAGTACTAGGTTCAGTTTGTTCTTGTACCTGTACGTCACGTTGATCATCAATATTTTCCATGGGTTGTTGTTCAGTAGATGTTCCTTCATCTGCTTTTCTCTTTCTTTGTCTTACTCATGTTCGATCATACTTCCTCGATCTAGCCCTTGGATTTTCCATCACAAATTACACTCAAATTTGAGTGATTGCCTACATACAAATTTGTACACACATAAGCTTTCCATGAAACATGTATATGTAATATAGCATAAATATTTTAAAAAGATTGTAACTAGATGCAAAACATAAACATAAAATATTTAAACAAAAGTTTTTAATAAACATAAAGATGCAAAACATAAAATATTTTTAATTGAATAATGAATATGTTTCTACACATATTTTCTTTGATGTTAATATTTTAATAAAAAAAAATTGAAAACAAACTTCAAATGCATTTTCAATAAAAAAACATAATCAATTAAATAAATTGAAGATCAATACACCTTAAAAATATCTCTCCTCTTCTCCAAATGCCTTTTTTTTTGTCGAAATAAGTTTTTTAAATTTTAGAAATGATAAACCTTCCAAAATATTGAAATAAATCTTCTTTAATCGAAAATAGTCGAGAAAATTTTGAAATATTTGTTATTTTTGAATTGTTTTTAATTTGATAAATTTGAAAGAAAATAACTTTATTTTATTTTGTACATTTTCGGCCCAGTACTTATCGTCTGATACATTTCCGATCGATTACCTTTCGGCTGATTCATTCCCGGCCAAGATGGTTTCCCGAAAACGTGTCAGCCGAAAACATCTAGTTGGCATCCTACATGGCAGCTTACTCATCATTTTTCAGAATTTTCTAAAACATTAATTTTTGGTAGAGTATTTCTCTAGTCAGATTGATTTTTTTGCAAAAAATAAAAATACCCTTTTGTAGAGTTTGAAGTGTAGAAACCAAATATATATTTTTTATAATATTTTGATTAGTTTTAATATCTTTTATTTTTAAAATAATGCAAGTAGGTTTTAAAAATAAAAAAAGAGGCAGATTTGATATTAAAAAAATGATAGTAACGCTTATTAAAATGTTTTAAATATTATATGGGGCATAAGAGGAGAGAGTCTACTTCAAAAGGGTTTTTTTTTTTTTTGAAAATGATTGAAAAAATTGAAATTAGTTGACAGCCCGTGAAAACTATCAAATTCTGACATGTTTAACTTTAAAACATTATTACGAGAAAAATATACATCAAAATTTGATTTTTTTTTTCCATGCACAAGTTATTGAAATTACCTATTTGGAAAAAAAAAATAGGGAGAAATGAAGTTTTTTTCATTTTGTTTCTTTACGGCCTGTGAAGTCACTCTTTTATGAAATTTTCAGCATTCCAAAATTTGTCCTTAAATTGATAAAAACATAATAAAAACAATTATTTTTTTAGAATTTTAAAAATTACAGGAATAAACTATACCAAAAGTTCTACATTTTATTATTTTACACCATTTTGAAATTCAAAACATAAAGACCACTTTTATGTGGTCGAAGTTCAGAATTTTTTTTGCTTTTGGCCGATTCCTTTATAAAGTGTGACACAGGTTTGTGCTTTTACCCCTAATTCAATGCTAATGCAAATGAAAACTAGGATGCAAGATATGAATGCAATCAAAATTTGAAAGTTTTCAAAAGTTGGGTTCACCAAAATGTGATAGATTTTTGGGAACCTAAATGCTTGCTCTTGCACTTCTAGGTTTATTCACCTAAAAGGAGAGAGATTATGTCCAAAAATGCTTATGTAAAACTCAAATTAGGATGTTTGCAATGTGATATGATGTAAATGAACTTAAATAAATGCAATTGACTAATTAAAATGAACTAGATTGAATGCAAAAGTGCAATTTAAGCTATGTTTGAAAACACATTGTGATATGCAAACAACTATGAAAATAAAGAAATTATGTAGAACAAAGAGTACAGGGGTAAATCTAAGTGTACCTAGGTGATGTGTGAGCTTTCTAGGATGTTTGGAATTATGGTTAATTTTACTAATTTTTCTCAGTGGGACTCATTCGCCCAAGGTGGTGAATCAGTCCACCTACTGATGAAAATTGGTCAAGAGCTGATTTCTATCTATCGAGATCTGAAATCTGATAAAACTCAAGTTTCTAGTCCTAAGGTGGGACTCATCAGTCCTCTCCATTTTTTTTAAAAACCAGGAGACAACTTTGCAACACCAGATCTAGAAACGTCTGCTTGTCAAGTTGTTGAAGTCAAATATGTAGAAAATGGACAAATAACTCTCTCCAAGCTTGAATTTGACTTATGTTGACTTGAAACACCTAGTTGACATAAAAATAAATCTTCAACACCTAATAACCTGTCAAATATGCAAACAAAAGGCTACAAATAAACAAGTAAAAGGGGAAAATGATTAGGGTTAGTGAATAGGGGTTTTCCTTGGTCAAACCCCACTTTTGGTAGTTAAACCCTTGAAAAGATAATGAAATGCAAGAGAAAGATAAATTAATAACATGCAAATGATATCAACTCACCTAACTCTTGATAATGCAAGTCTGAAGTAATGTCAATGGCAGCTTCAAAGTGCTTGAAAAATGCTTTAACTGCTGATGTAAAATGCTTGAATCATGTGATGTGTGATTGAATGCTTGAATGAATTGATTGTAGGAGATGTAAAATGATATGAAAAATTCCTATTTATACAATTCTTGTGCCTTACTATCTGTTCATGCCTCATCACAGGCCGACATCAAGTGATTTTAAATAAAATCCCAAAAGGAA
Organism: Sequoia sempervirens; assembly: GCA_007258455.2. Lineage (NCBI taxonomy): Eukaryota > Viridiplantae > Streptophyta > Pinopsida > Cupressales > Cupressaceae > Sequoia > Sequoia sempervirens. Next base: position 561,543,349 of record VDFB02058242.1, read on the forward strand.
ATTTAAAATATTTTGAATTTGGGGCCAAGTGGGACCCATGACTCATTCACCACCCATGGTGAATAGTTCCCACCTAGGACCTAAAAACAAGTGTCAGGAATAATGTTGTATTTAATGTTATTTATGAGGATAAAATTCAAAAATACACTTAATTAAGTCATATGAGGGTATAAAAAGACAAAATAAAGCATGAGAAAGGTGTAAATAGTGAAGATGTGCCTAGAAAAGCGTGAAGGCTTGTTACAAGACTTTACAACACGTCAATGTGATTTTTAGGTAAATTGTATTAAATAGTGTCTAGAAGAATGCAGAAATGTCTTACAACACTTCACAACACCTTCACAAGACATCATTCTTTGAATTTTAGTACCTAAATAATCATGTTCAAGCCATGTTACAACATAAAATAAAAGCAACATAATTCCAACACCATGAAACAAGACCTAAAAGGCCATGAAAATGACAAGGGGACATTTTTCTACAAAACACAATAAAACACTATGAAACCAATTTAAGGCACTAGATATTGTGGTTACAAATCTAAATTCAAAAAAATTAGAATTTAATACTTCACGAAAAAAAATGTTGTGTTATATGGTGAGCATCACTCCTTAAAAATGGTGTTTACTAAAAAAACTAGTTTTCGAAGAAGATGGAAAAAGAAGTGCAATCTAATTTCAAAATTTTTGGGAAAAATATATTTAGAATCTATAGAAAAAAATGTCACAAATCACTAGTTTGCATCATCTTCAAATTCCTCATAGTTTAGCTGCTATATGTGCTTGAAAGTGAAGATTTAGTTAGAAAAAATCAATTCAGTGTCCAATTTGGCCAAAAAATTTAACCTAGTATTGTGAGATCACCCACAATGCAGTAATTTATCACACCTATAACCCACCCCATCTCCCTATCCCCCTCCATATCCACCTCCCACCTGAGCCTTTGCTTGTCCTCCTCCCCCTCCACTACCCACTCTCTCTCCCTCTCCTCCACTATCATCCTCACCATCATCCCCACCCACATTTACTATAACTTCCTCCTTATCCCTTTGTTGTTATCTCCAACCTCCACCTTCTTCCTCACCTTGCCTTCATCATCTAATCTTGATACCCCTAGATTGACCAATCATATGAGCCTACAGGCCTCTCACCACACATCATACTTCAGTGTAGTCCATACATCTACCACACCAGGAAGAATATCCCACTACTATGGTACTAGACACTTAAAATCCACTATAATTGTATCAAGATCCACCTTTGGACCCTAGTCTATAACCTTCCTTTGATTATGATCAAAACTAGCCTCATGAATTGACACTATCTAAGCTAACCCAAATTGTCACCATAGTCACTTTGGCATATACCTCTCTATGATATGTGTTGTACACCTAATATGATAATGCATCTATCAACAATATACTAACTACTTAGTATCACCCACCAAAACCTCAAACTAATATAATGGTCCTTGTATCACTACATCTAGGTCATCTAAAACCTATCTTGAGTATGGTAAGTTTCCAATCCACCAATGAGTTACATCAATATATAGATAAACAAAAAAAAACCCTAAACCCCTAGGTATGTTTATAATTAGTCATGTCACTACAATGTCCTCCCAAGCCCATATGTGCAATAATGTGACACCACATGCAAGGCTCACTCTATATTGATACACTATATGATGCATGTCATGATATAAGTGAGCCAAAACAAATCGCTCCTAGGAATATATGACACCCTCATTGATCATCCAATCTAACAATCAACCCCAACCAACTAAGAAACCCCTAAACCTCTAGTTAGGAATCAATAGCCCTCCAATCAACCCTCCTACCACTATTGTAAGTGTTTCAAACATAACCATGACCTATCACAAGTCCATCTATCCATCCTTAATCCCCAAGTAATTCATTAGGAATACTCTCATCAATGCACTTTCCCTAGTATATGTATCATATATATAACTCTCTCATTATGAATTGAGATACATAATATCCTCTAGACATCCTCCAAAGTAATGGTGTACTCACTAGTAGGTAGAATGAATGTGTTGTGCTCACTATGCCACTACTCCACTAATGTCATAATCATAGATCAATATGCTTTGATCTCGAGCATGTATGTGACATGAAATAAGCCATTTGTGCCTAGAAACTCTTGCTCTACCTTGGCCAACTCAAGCCTCAATGACACTGTGGGAGGATGATGCTCTCAAGACATGATAACATCTCCTACAAAAATAATGCACACATCATTAGCTATTTTATTAAAAATACCCAAGACCTAATTTTTTATCAATTGTACCAAATGCCCAATCATATGTGACCCAAATTTTTAATTGTGCTAAACTATCAATCAATTGTAGCCCAATTTTTTAATTGCATCATTTTTTTTTTCATTTTCCCAAATTTATATCAAAATTTCCTATCTACCATCACATGCATAATTTTTCCATAAGCTCATAACACCTTATTATTTGTGAACCTAAATCAAATGTGCCATTATATTGATCAAAAGTGTAGTTGGACATCATTAGCATTGAACCACAACTCATTAGCACCAATATGGCATGTTGATGCATTTGATTTAATCTATTTCTAGCTATCATTAATGCACCTAAACCTAACCCTAGGGACCCAAAAATTAGACACATACCATTAGAGGTGAACTGGCTAGCCACTAGTAGATCCATGCATGCTCTGCTCAATAACTCTCTATTGGAATGTCTATCATCTTTGCAACTACTTCATGCTTTGAAGGCTCTAATTCTATAACTAAAGAGAGTTGAAATGAATATAAATGAACCTAGAAAACCGCAAGATCCCCTCTACACCTTAAATTTTCTCCTTAATCTTCATTACATCTCCCATTTTTCCCATTTGCCATCATTTCAACTCCATTTTTCATCCTTTATACACTAGTTCTAGTTGATCCTTCCTATCAAGAGTTTGACCCAAAATAATCCTAGGTGATCTCTTGAGGGAGAACCCTTTCTCCATCCTTTAGTTGACTGGGGCACACTGGGGCATGTCACTAGTCAATTTTTTTGTACCAACAATATGTCTTTGAAATAACACAATAAATAAATTATCTCTTAGAGGAAAAAAATGTAGACACCTAGAAGTGACATAGAACACATTCTTTCTCATCATCTCATCATTTCTCATCAATTCCTCTATCAATATTAATTAAATAATTTTAATTATTTAATTGCACTAGCACACTATTCATATCAATTTCTCCCAACCAAATTAATTAAATATTTTTTATTATTTAATTGATTCATTAATTTCTCTCATCTATATTAATTAATTATTTTTTAATTATTTAATTAATTTACCAATTTCTCTCATCCACATTAATTCAATATTTTTTCAATTATTCAATTAATTCATCAATTTCTCTTATCCACATAAATTAAATATTTTCTAATTATTTAATTTATTCATCCATTAATTTATTCTTATCCACTATAATCAAACAATTTTAACTATTTAATTAGCTAACATTTTGTCTATAATTAAATAATTTAATATAATTTATTTAATTACTTTTTTATTTTCCCTCTAAATAAATAGAACTAATATTATATTTATTTCCTCCTCATGCACATGAATTAAATTTAATTATTTAATTATATTAATACTCTTCTCAAATCCATCAATTAAGTGAGTTAACTAAAAAAGAACATCTCACTTAGACTCACTCTTTGTCCCACTCACCAATCAAATCCACCTCACTCATCCATGCAATCAGTTAACTCGTCAATCAATCCCTTCACAAGGACACATGTAACATGAATATTTCTCATTTTCTCCAAATTGGCCTCATCTATTGATTCCTCTAATAATTTTACACCATTAATTAATGACATGAAAAATCTATAAAACTACCACCTTCCAAGCCATCAAGGATCCACCTTTTTTGAAAAAAATTGTGCTATCATCCTATCCATTTGTTATCAAATGTTACTCTAGTAAGAAGAGAAATCTACATAATGTTCTATGTTAAGATATTATTAAATGTGAAATAGGTACCTTTGTTGTATTGTCCTTATTTTACAAATTCACATTTTATCACACATAACAAGTGTAGTATCAAAAATTTCCACCCTTAACAGTTTCACAGTATGTTTCCCCCCCTAAATTACTAGACCTAATCAAGCTCCTAATTTCCTTAAATTATGCATTTTAGAGCCCATTTGTACCACTTTTTGAGAAATTGCAAGCATTGAACAAATGCAACCAATCATTAAATTTCCACTGACACTTAATGTCCTAGAAAGTAGGGCCAGGACCCATAAGAGTATATGGGTCCCCCTACTTAGCATATGGACCCCCCTACTTAGCCAAGACCCAACTTTTGGGATGTCGATGTCAACATTTTAACATTTAAAATTCAAATTTCAAGTGTCAAATTTTGGAATTTAATTTTTGAGAAATTAAATAAATGCTTGTAAATACCTAGTTATTGCATCATTTAAAACTAGAAGGATTATGACCTAGCAAGAGGTGAACATTAAGATCAAGTCAAGAGCAACATTTCAAGCTCTTATTGCAACAACTCAAGATCCAAGAATCATGTCAAAGTGTATGTGAGTTCATGTTGTCATGTTATCATTGTTTTGTGAAGGCTAACCCCTTTTGTAGATCTCCCAAGCATTCAAGCATTCAAGCAAGAAATATCCAAGACATTGAGGTGATATGTATGACTTTAGTCCTTCGAGAAAGTCATTAAAGGGTGGTGAGTTGTAGTAATTTGTGATTTCATCATTATTTCATTTCAATTATACATTTTATCATTGACATTACCATTTTGGAACTAGAAGCACTTACACGAGGTTTGACTAGGGCAAGCCCTTAAATGGCCCAACATTCTCCCTCGCTTTGAATATGCATATATTAGGTTTGAAGGGTAGTGAAAGAAGATTGAAGACAAGTTGTTCATTGTTGAATTAAAATCCCTAAATCTTTTCAAGCCATGAAAAATCAATTATACATTTATTTGATGTTATTTCGACAACTCTACAACTAGGAATGAGAAGCTTAGATCTAGCATCAAAGGACTGTAAAATCAATTTCAGGACCCCCTATGAAAGACCCATATTCCCTTGGGAATATAGGTCTTATTAGGCACATTGAAATCATTTTTTTATAAAGTACATTGTCCTGTGCAATTTCCAAATCTTTTGGAAATTAACTATTTCTTTTCATCAGTTGTTGGATTCTTGCAATTTTAGTATTAGGGCATATATCCTAATTATCTTAATCATTTCAATCAATTCCAATTCATTTCCAAGGCCCCAAGGATGTGGATCTAGGTCTATTTGACTCACCTACATGGTTGAAAGTCAATTTATTCACCTTGTTGATTTGCATCCTAATGTAATTTTGAAAAAGGCCACAATTGACCCTAAGTTCTTTACACTAGACTTAGGTTCACTTTTTCTATATTACATTTTGGTAAACCTATTTTTTTTTATTATATTAAAACTAGAAAGGGCTAGTACCCATTACAAAAAAACCATAGAGGCAAGCCAGTGACTCATGAGTAGTGAGAAGACCAAGAAAGTAAACAAAAACTTAGAGCTTAAACAGTTCGGCCAATAGGAAAAAAAATAAAAAGAAAAAAGAATCCACAAGACTAGGACCAACAAAAAAACCAGAAACCTCCACATCTCCTAAAATCTTGAGACCAGTGATTGTGTTCCACTCCTGGGATAGGAACTCGAGCTTCTTCTCAAAAGTCACAAGCCCTCGAAGACTAGCTTGGGTATCCTTGGTAACATCATGAGTCGAGTTGTCCACCTTCTTGCCTTTATTCTTCTACACATTACCATCGTCCTCCCCATTTGCAAGCCATTTCCCTTGGCTCTTTCTTATCTCATCCTAAAACACCTGAAGGGTGAGGGTCGTATTTTTCACAATTTCCTTGATATAGTCAGTGATAACCCTCAAACACTACATGGTCTTCTCTTGGGTCTAGTGAATGGCATCGATTTCAACCATTAATCTCTTTTTATATTCTTCCAACCCAACAATGGCCCATAGATTTTATAGCTCTTTCTCCCACCTTTCTTACCTCTCAAAGGACTTGGCCAAGGAGGTAATCATGTCCCAATGTGGTTTTTTCTTCACCTCCCTAGGCCACATAGTCTGCTATTCCAGTACCTTTCCTTATAGGATCTAAATCCTCTCCTTAGTATTAACCAATTTCCCCAAGAGCCATTTCATAATATCCTTCTAAAAGTTGATAGTATTAGCAATTTCATTCACATTTTTTTCTTATGGGGTCGACAGGAAAATGAATAGACCTAGGAACAATCCCAGGTTCATCCAAGTTGACGCAGAGGTTGGGGATATTATGATGGCTATGGTTAGAACTAGATGAGGTGTTGGAGACCTCCGAGTTGTGGCCTTGAGCTGAGGATTGGATAGGGGAATTAGCCAGGGTGGGGTTCCATGAATCATCATCATCATTGGTGTTATCAAAATCCCTTGACCCAAAGGTAATGGTCATGGGCATAGGCTCTGACAGGGGTTTTCAATTGATAGGGATAGAGCTAGGGGGTGTCATATTATCATTAGAAAGGGATTTACCCTAGGCCTTGGTACTGTAGTGGATGGTAGGAGGAGTTTTGTCAATAGTGATAGAAGGGCTAGTGTCCCTCGGGGGAATAGTGGGGTCCATAATAGTTAAAGTATTCTTTCCCATAGTAGCAGTGGAGAGAAGAAAAGCTTCATGATACTTACATAAACCTAGGATAAGGCCTTGATGTAGGGGAAGTTTCTTACTTTTGGCATGGACATTCCCGATGGACTGCTCAAGTGAAGACATAATTCAGAAGGGGAAATTCATCTTAACACTGTACCTGAAATGATTGAGAATGGGAAAAAGGTGGGCATGAAAGTGATGAAAACACCCTTCTAGAGTGATGTACTTCATGAGAATCTCAACAAAGGCATTCTAAACACTAGGGAGGTTTGCGCGATTGAAACCATTAATTGTAATCTGTTAACCTTCTCACCATCTTTCAAGAACCATTTCATGTCCTCCCAGTAATGGCTCTTTGACTTGCATGGAAGAAAAATCCCCTCCAAAGAAATCCCCCTGACATGTGATATAAGTCTAGGCGCCGCCACAAAAGAGATACCACCCACAATCACAATCCTATCCACCATGAATTGGAAAACTCCATGGATAATTTGGGGTTAATACCCTGCATCCCCTCCACATGTTACGAGGCTAGCTTGCCCCTTTCAAGAATTTCCCAAATATCTTTGTCCTACTTCCAAGCCTCGCAAGTAGTAGGATCCTATTGGACTAAATCACCATCCATCGTGCTACTCACAAAAAAAGCACAAAAAAACTAGAAATGGAGATGGTTTTTTGAAAACCAAAGCTGAAGAAAGTAACAATGACCATGGATCAAAGTGTAATTAAGAAGCTTAAGTTTCCATAAATGAAAAGCATGGAAACTATCGAAACAAGGTGAAAAAAATCCAACCCGATCTCAAAAGGGCGGTCCTTTGACATCATTCTAGATTAAATCAAGAACCTAACTAGGGATATGGTGGATATTATCCCATTTTACCAAATTAGGAGTAAAGGCTCCTAAATTTTCCAAGGCATCAACAACTTTATTACCACTCCTAAACACGTGACATACTCTGCAATTCCCAAGGGAAATCATTAGATTGTGAGCCGAGGACATAGGGTCTTGAAGAGTCCAGCATGGAGAAGCAAGCCCAGTCAACATAAGAACTATATTACTGAAATATCCTTCAATGATTAAGTTAGAGAACCCAACTTGTATGGAAATTTTGATGCCATGGAAATCCACCACTACCTTAGAAAAACTAGAGGATTGGATCACCAAGTTAACCATGTAAGCCATCACAAATATACCCCTGTGGTCACAAAAGACGCCACCCCCACCCACCCGACCTGGATTGGGTTTGGTCGAGCTATCAAAATTGACCTTTAGCTAGCCAAGCTCAGAGGGTATCAGTGAATGTGAAATGTTAATATTATAGAAATTCTAAAAGATGAAGCAAATCATCCTAGATCTAGGTTTTATATTGCATTATTTTGCATGTTTATTTAGGGTTTCATTTTTGCATCATAAAAGGATAAAAATTCAAAAAAAATGCATCACATATTGCATCATAGGTTAAATTACAATTTATTTTAGTCATTTAGATCAGATCTACATTCAAAATTGCATTCAAAATTGGCCCTTATTGTTTGCATTGCATTGTTTTCAATTTTAGTATAAGGTTTCATTTTTGTATTATAAAAGGATAAAAATTCAAAAAAAGTGCAGCACATATTGGATCATAGGTTCCATTAAGATTTATTTAAATCATTTAGATCAAATCTACATTCAAAATTGTATTTAAAATTATCCTTTATTGTTACATACTTGCATTTGAATCACATTGTCTTAAATTGAACAAATTCTTGAAAAATAATCACTTTCAAACTTGTTTGCAAACAAAAACAACAACATTAACTAGCAAAATAGACATTCATTTTTTCAATTTTTTGAACCCCTGTCAAGGACTCAGACAGCCCTAGGTTTCTCTATCCTGCTATATGTTTATTAGGGAAACTTTATACAGATTTATGTCTTTGTACTTTCATTCTATTATTTCTTTCAAATATCTATTTTGAAAATTTGAAAAGTGTTATTGCATGTTAAAAAGAAAATTGTCATTTTTCTTAGCTTCTTGCAAAATTTGAAAGAATATTTCTTTTCAGTAATTGAAATTATCTGATCTGTAAGATAATTATTTACATTTCTCAAAGCATTGCATAACTTGTGTAGATTAGTCTTCACTTTTGCACAAATTCAAAGTTCCCTAGGTTGTTGCAACACATTACAAATACATAATGCAAGTAGAAACATGTTTCCTTTTTAAAGATGTGTTTTCCATAGGATAACACATGACTTGTATGATTGTAATCTTTCTACTTATGAGAAGAATCTAAGGAAACAAAATAAAATCACTGACAAGTATGTTAGTCACTCTCCCAATATCTCCTAATAATGAGAGTATTTTTGGCACAAGAGAATGAAATCATTGACAGATTTCTTAATATTAATTTTCCTAATCTTCATTCATCTCCATATATTTCCCCTACTTGTAAGAATGTTTTGGTGCAAGAGGATGCAATCATTGATAATCATGAAAACCATATTTTTTCTTCTCTTGATACCTCACTTACTTGGGAAGAAGATATCATGGTGTTAGAAGATCCAATTGTTGAGAATTATGAGAATCTTTCTTGTGGACTATCCCAATACTTCTCCCACTTGGTAAGATATTATGGCGCAAGAGGATGAAAGTATTAATACATTTCTTTTGAAAGAGAAAAAGAGGGAATACATAGATGAAGAGGCTAAGGTGAACATAGATCTCCCCTTGATACAAGATCATCAACAAGAAGTTAAATCCATTGAGGTTATGAATGCACAATTGGATATTAGATCTCCTTTGATTATTGGACCTCCTAAAAGTCCTCTAATTACTAGACCTCCTAAAATTCCTCTAATTATTGAATGTCATAAACCTCATAGCCATATCTTAAGCTTTGCAAAACAAATTGCATAATCATGTGTCACAACAACCATGTTAACATACTATAGCTCACAAAGAACTATAAAACTATAAACAATAAGAAACCAAAAAAAAATCCAACATCCATTCCATTTCCTCAACCATATCTCCCATCCTAACCTAACATTTTGTAGTGTAACTAGTGGTACAAAATTTGATCTTATTGAGCAACTTCATAACAATCCTGCTAAGATATCCTTGTGGGATCTCATCCAAACATCACCTTTTTACCATAGCATGCTTCAAAATGTTTTGCAAAAAATTTTCATGCCTCCTAGTGTATAAACAAATGATGCGGTAGCTTTGATTGAGAATATGACTTCACCTAGTATGAACATTGTATTTCACCAATATGAGTTACCAAAATGATGCTTTGATGATATTTGTTGTTATTAACACAGTTGGGATTAGGCGTACCCTTGTTGAAAATGGTTCAGGGCTTAATTTTTTTAGTGTAAACCTTTTAGATAGAATTGGGTTGAACAAGACTAAAATTCAACCAGTTAATTTGTTTATTCATGGTTTTTAAAATGTGGGAAAATAAACACTTATTGTGACAACATTACCTATCAAGGTTGTTAAGGTGATGTTACAAACTCCTATCCATATTATGCCTCATGATATTTCATATAATATTCTCTTGGGCGAACCATGGATTCATGAAATGAATGGAGTTCCTTCAATGCTTCATCATCTAATGAAATACACATACAACAATAAGGTTTACACAAAAAATGTTGATCAAAAATATGATTTTTTTTACAAACTAAAACAAGAATGAAAAATCCTCTTACAACATCAATTGAAACTAACTACAAAAGTGGAACCCTTAAAAATTGACGACAAATATGAGTGTCATTTTTTGGTAACAATTTTCTTAGATGATGATTGGGGATAATTAGATTTCACGCTAATATTTGTTCAGGAATACAAGATTACATAATCAAAATTAGGGAAAGATAAGGAAACCACAATTATATCAACACAATCTATGACCAAGTCATCAAAATAATATGATTTCACAACTTCTAACAATGAGAAAAACAAAAATTACACATCTACATATGATGAAAGTGATTATGAACAACCACCTTCTTCGAAAGAAATGGAGGTAATTTATGGAAGAGGTTACCAACTTTTGAAACAATTTGGTTATAATGGAAAAGGATATGTTGTAAAAGAATAAGGTATTTGTGTCCCTATACAACATAACACGCAAGAAACAACAAAAGGTCTTGGTTATTGTCCTTCAAAAATCTCAAAAAGACCTTCACTTAATCATGACAGATAACATTAGTTGCTGCTCCTTGCCATGTAGTAGTGGTAGTATCACACAATACTCACTACTATGCATGGGAGTATAAACTTGGCTTTGGGTAATCATATTTTATTTTGTAAGGAGCAACATATTTAATCTATTTTGGCTCATCTTTTTCCCTACACTTGGGGGACAAGGGGTTAGATAGCCTTGTCCTTGGTGCATTCCTTGTAGTGAGGGATCCCTTTTTATCTCCTTAAAACATTAGTGTGGAAAATACACTAACATTTTAAGGAGGGGGCATATGCTCCCCCATTCATTGTTTGCATAAGAAATGTTCCCTTCTTAGCGATGATGGCATATATTTCTTAGGAAGTGTGACCTTTTCAACCAAAGTGCGGCCTTCTTAATCCATGTGATGTGTCTCCTTTATGGTGATATTAGGCTTAATGTCCTATGAAAGTGTGATATTTCTTGGCATATATGATATTCCCCTTGGTGGTAATACTAGGATTAGTATTCCCTAAAGTGTAAATTTTCTATTATTTGACTAGTCCTCTCTTGGTGGTGAAGTCATGTGTGATATTCCCTAAGGCATGACCTTCATGCATTAAATGAAGCCCCTTTGATTTTTTCTTATAAATTACCTCTTGTGGTGATGTTATTATAAAACCACTTGATCTTTGGCCTTATCTTATCATTGTTTGTGCACCCCTTGAGGTTTTTTTTTTTCATCCCATGTGACATTAAACCTTCTACACCCCCTGAGGTGAGTTTTGGAAATTTTTCTTCACTTTTTGATGGGTTTTGAACTTAGTGATGCATTGGAATAGCATCATGATCATTTTTATGGCACCTTATCAAGATTATAAGGGATTATAACTCAAGTGGTATGGTTCTTTGTTGGTACATAGCTAGTGAAAAGTGTTCCTCACTAGACTTAGTGTGTTTCTCATTTACCTTGTCCAAGGGCTTGCCTAGTGAATATCAGACTTCACTAGCCTGTGTTCCTTCTAGTTTATGATTCACCTAGAAAATATTAGAATTTTCTATGGTATGATTCATGAACACCTCTTTAACATGGCCACCTAGCATAACATAACTTTCTTTCAATGGAGCCATGTGTTTCATGAGCGTTTAGCATAACACAATTTTCTAGCCTTATGGAACCCATCATATTGCATGGACACCTAGCATTCATGAAATTCTTTCTAGTAGATTCATGTAGCTCATGTGTGATGTGACATAACACAACTTTCTAGTCCTCATGGTATCATTATCTTAGCTAACATTTATTTGATGGATGACATTTGGTATTTGAGACAATTTAATACTAAGGTTTCTTTGCCTTATCGACTTGAATCCTTTTATTACTAACCTTGTGTTTTTTTGTATGTCTTTTTATGTGGTTTTTTGTATTGTATTTATATCATGTTTGTGTTTATTTCATTATCATATATATGTTATGTTACATTGTGTGTTTTCATCATGTATGCTTCATGTTTTCAACATGTATGTTTGTGTATGTTGTTTTGCTACATATCATACATGTGCATGTTCCTTTGTGCTTATGTTGGTTTTCCGTATGATCTTGGATCATGGGGGCTTGCACGCACCCCCTACATTCACTTTCATTTTGTCTCTTTGACATTTGGACAATCAAACCCTCTTGACATAGATTTTCTAGTTTCATGCGATTCTGACCATAAGTTCATACTCTCACTAAAGTTGGGGATTAATGTAGTGTCTATCACCCTTAACAATTTCAAACTATGTTTTGGACCCCCTAAATTAATGGACCTAATTAAGCTCATAATTCCCTAAAATTATATATTTTGGAGCCCATATGTACCACTTTCTAGGAAATTGCAACATTGAACAAATGCAACCAATCATTAAATTCCCACCAACAATTAACTTTCTGGAAAATAGGACCATGACAGATACACCCTTGGTTGCATGGACCCCCCTACTTAGCTAGGACCCAATTTTTGGCATGTTGATGTCAACATTTTAACATTCAAAAATAAAATTTTATGTGTTGGATTTTTGAATTTTTTTTTGAAAAATTGAATAAATTTCTATAAATACCTAGTTATTTCATCATTTGAATTTAGAAGGATTATGACCTAACGAGAGGAAAACATTAAGAGCAATTCAAGAGAAACATTTTAGTGTCTTATTATAGGAATTCAAGATCCAAGCATCATGTCAAAGTGTATGTGAGATAATGTTAGATCATGTTATCATTATTTTGTGAAGGCTAGCCCCTTTTGTATGTCTCAAAAGCATTCAAGCAAGAATGATCCAAGACCTTAAGGTGATATGCATGACTTGATTCCTTCAAGAAATCTATTGAAGGGTGGTGAGTTGTAACACTTTGTGATTTCATCATTCCTCCTTTTAATTATACATTTTTATCATTAACATTGTCATTGTGGAATTGGGAACATTTACATGTGGTTTGATTGAGGAAAGCCCCTAAATGGCCCAATATTTTTTCTCTTTGAATGTGCAATACTTAGGTTTGAAGAGGAGTGAAAGAATATTGAAGAAAATTTATCCATTTTTTCATTCAAATCCCTAAATATTTTAAAGCCATGAAAAATCATAGGTTTATTTGATGATATTCGTATAACTTTGCAATTGGGAATCAAAAGCTCAGATCCAACATCAAAGGATAGTAAAGTGAATTTTAGGAAACCATATCAGAGACCTATACACTCCTAGGAATATAGGTACTCTTAGGTACATTGAAATAATTTTTTTGAGGTGGCACACTATCCTTTGCACTTCCCATATATGTTGGAAATTTACTATTTCTATGCATCAGTTGTTAGACTCTTGTAATTTTAGTATTAGGGCATATAGTCTAATTAGCTTAATCATTTCCAATCAATTCCAATTAATTTCCATAGCTCCCAAGGATGTAGATATAGGTTTGATTGACTTACCTACATGGTTAAAAGTCAATCAATTCACTTTGTTGATTTGCATCCTAATTTAATTTATAAAAAGGCCACAATTGACCATATGTTCTTTGCATTAGACTTAGGGGCAGTTCTTTGTCTATGTTACAGTAAGAAAAAAAAAGGGGGTAATATTTGTTGTTATTATCATTGCACTAGAGTTCTTATAAATCTATTAAATTTGAAACACAACCATCCTTGTTCACACAAGCCACATTACATTCTAACTCCATTGAGGATATTATTAAAGAGGAATAATGCCACAACATCAATGCTACTAAATTTAGTTATTTAAAATAACATGAACATTTCTTCCACATGAAAGTGCTAGGTTTATTGTTAACCTATCCTCAAGTCATCATGGATACTGGTATTCAAAATACTATCATTTCTCATAATATATTCTGTCACCTAGGTTTTTTTGCCAACATGTATCCAAACACTCCTTAGGATTTTTATAGCAAGATAAGGACATTCAAGTAACCAAATAATACAATTTTAATTATGTATTTAAATATATGTAGGAATTTATCACTTGTAATAATTTCTCTTTAGAATAACTTCCAAGAAATTACATTTTAGAAAAATTAATTGAATCTCCCTAATAATTTGCAATATCATAGGTTTTCTTGAGATAATGATGATGTTTAGTATTATATCAAAAAGATACTTGATCACACCTGTTAATGTCTCTTCAGGGGTTCATCCCTCTACCTATGCAAGGGCCTTAGTTTAGTGGTGTAAACCTAAAAGGGGGTGGAGAAAATTAATTTTGATGGGGCATTGAAGGGAAATCCAAGACCTTCGAGGGTTGGGTGTGTTGCTCATGAAGATACATGTAACATTTTAGCAATTGAGACTAAGAAGTTGGTGGAAGGCACGAATAATGAGGCGGAGGTGCAAGTTGCACTCCTAGCAGTGGATTTGGCAATCAAGCTACATGTAGAAAGATTACATCTGGAAGGGGATTCATAGGTGATTGTCAATGTAATTACCAATGGCAAAGCACAAGTCTAGAAAATTGACAAAATAGTCAATATAATTTGAACCAAGCTCAATAATTTTTGAAAGTTTAAATTTCCTCACATCTATCATGAAGGTAAAACCTTGGTTGACCAACTATCAAAAATGGTGGTGAAAATAGCCAAGCAATTTGGTTCAAACATATCAGAAATTTGGCAGGAGGGATAAAAGGTGGCAGTCAATGTCATCCTCATTAATGAAGCAACTGATTGATGTGGTGTGGCATCATTTCAATTTGTGTGGTATAAGGGCTTTGAATGTTGGGTGAGTTCAAGGCATATTTACTCCTTGACACTTTCGATGTTCATTCATTTTTTTCTTTCAAGCTTTGTTGGTGCACATCAAAGGTTGATGTATGTAGGAGAATGAAAGTAATTTTTTCCCTCAATGCCTCGAAGCAACAAATGGAATTTCGGGGGCCTGTCATAGATGAAAGACTAAAGAATTTTTTAGCCACAAGTGACCCATTCTTCCTTAGTTTTTCGAGCTCTCTTGGGAATGGATTTTTTGGTTTCCAAGTTTCATCATCACACAAACACGAAAATTTCTTCTCTTTTTCTTGCATGGATTCTCCATTTTGGCTCATGGGAGGAGGTTTGAAAGGTGATGGAAAGATGTGTCAAACCTAAATGGTGGGTTGGCTTGGAGGATATTTTGGCTTGTGCAGTGTCATGGCGAGGTTTCATTGTTGTTGATGGTGACTAGATTGGCTTCCCAGGTGTGCCTCATTAATGGAACCCCTTTCTTGTAACACCCCGTCAGATACCCAAGAGGACAATACTTGCACTATGAAAATTTGAACAATTTTTTTCTTTTTTTGATCTAGAGTTGAACAACAACACTTAAACATAACTTAATTATCAATTATCTTCCTAAGTCCCCTAGGGTGGATGACTACATTACTTATCTTACCAAAGTTCATTTACAAATCAAACAACTTATTAATGTATTTTAAACGTTAACATCACTAGCATGTCATTATCTCAATTACGTATGGACATAAGAGCTACTTGAAATATACATCATATAACATAAAAGAATAATCAATCTCTCTCACATTTCAATTAACAATTGCAATGTCACTTATTACAATCTTTTTAACATACAATAGATAAAGAAATGATAGGAGCGGGAACTGGTGCGAGTGAGTGGGAAAAGTTAGGTTTTGAATCTTCGAACAGTGTAGAGGGTGGGGGCTCGAGGGAATCTCAGGAGAATGCGGAGACCTCTTCGGGTTCAGAAAAAGGTAATTCGGGTTCTGATGAAAAGGACGTCCACAAAAAAGTCCAGGTGGATCCAGGTGGAAAGGATGGGACTTCAGTTCCCAAAGCTGTCGTGGATATGTTGGACAAGGGGGATGAAAAAGGTAAGTCGTGGACTTCGTTGTTTGGCTTTAAGCCAAATGAAAAATATTCTTTTCCCCCTGTGCGTATCCTTTCTGATCCGGGGTCTGGAAAGTTTTCTATCTCTGTGCCAGATGAAATCATAGACCATAATATTGCTAGGATGGAGAATGTTTTGGTTGGAAAATTTTTGGGTCCTAGACCTAATATTGAAGTGGTAAGGGAGTTTGTTAAGAATAAATGGAAAACCAATGGTCTGGTTATGGTAGCGGTGCTCCCAAGAGGTTTTTTTCTTTTCAGTTCACCTGTAAAGAGGATTCTAGGGTTGTTCGTAGTGGTGGTCCTTGGATTATCAGAAAGTCTTCCTTAGCCCTGAAGAAATGGTCTTCTAGGGTAGATCTATCTGATTCAATCTTTGAAATGGTGCTAGTTTGGGCCAGATTTCCTAGTCTCCCCTTGGAGTATTGGAATACAGATATCTTCAACAGGATTGCTAGCTCTTTCGGAGAACTTCTGTCCATTGACTCAATGACCGCAGCAAGAAAGCGTTTGGTCTTTGCTAGAATCTATGTTGGGGTTTCTCAAAATGCTGATCTTCCCTCTTCGATTGACATCCAATCTAAGTTAGGGGTGTGGAAGCAAGCTATTGAATTCGAAACAACACCCTTTGTTTGTTTCAAATGCCGAAAATCTGGGCATTGGGCAAAGAAATGCTCGCTAAATAATAAAAGTGAAAAGGAGAAAGCAGCCAACCCTAAGAATGTCTGAAAAAAATTAGAGGAGGTGAAGCATGTGCCTATTCCAAATGCGAAGGAGAATCCTAAAAGATACACCTTTCCACAAGATCTGAAGGAGACCCATAAATGCTTGAACAAGGATGCTTGCCCTAAGTCAAAAGGTACCTATTCTCGGGCTCCTAAGGATCCTAAATATTTGTTCTCACCTCCTGAGGAAAGAAAGGAAGGCAATCCTTCTGAGGAGGGAGCCCAGGAAACTCTGAAGAAGGCTGTTACTAGAAATGAACATATGGGTTTTGTTCCGTCCTCACCTCTGCTGTCGGCTGGATGTATGAATGTTCCTGGGCTGGAGGAAATACCCATTATGGGTTTGTCCCTGGAGATAGGAATTCATGCCCCCTTTCATTCTCCTTATGATAACCCTTGCTCTAATGGGGTTCAGGTTCAAGAGATTGCCAATTTGGAAGTAGTGAAGGATACTTATGAGACCCAAAGCATGAATATGAAAACACCTAATCTCAATACTTCAGAAACCAAGAATGGTTTAATGGATACCCTCACTTGGGACTAGAGGTTGTTATTTGTGAAGGATGGGGAATTAGGAAGAGAGTTGGAAATCCAAGATGAAACCAAGTGGGAGGAGGTTATCTCACACTCAAAGTCCAAAAAAGAAAAAAAGAAGTTGAAGGAAACTTCAAGTGGTATGGTCACCAATACTAGAGCCAAGGCCGATTGTGGGATTTCCAAGCCTTGCACAGGAAGAAAATCTGAAAAATGGCAAAGGGAGCAAGGTAGCCTTCAGGATATTGCAGATGGTATCCAAATGACCATCCCGAAGATACTTTAATCCCCAAGTAAGAAATGAAAATTATGTCTTGGAATATAAGAGGGCTGAATAGCCGTCATAAAAAGGATGTTTTGCATAATTTTGTTAGGGACCACAAACCCGATATTCTTCTTATTCAAGAAACTAAAATGCCTAAAGATAAAGTAGAAAATCTTAAATTTTTTTAGAATTGTGGGGTTTATGGAAATAGTTTTGCGGGTGCTTCGGGGGGATTAGTTACTTTTTGGAATAAGATGTTTATTAAAGGTGAGCCCTTAATGGAGAATGGTAATGTTGTGGCCACTAGATTCACCCACATAAGAGATAATTTTTGTTGGATTCAATCCAATATATATGCCCCGAATTGTAAGAATGCTAGGAATTCCTTTTAGTTAGAGTTATCTAGTTTTCGAAGATGTTTTGTCAATGAACAACTGGTACGGTCATGGTGCAGTTCAGCCTCCCCCTCAGGCAGTTGAGAGGCTGGGGTTCTCAAATCAGCTGGGAAGTAAATCGGCCTTTCTGACTTCATAAACAATAATGCCTTGATTGACTTAGACCCTCAAGGGGCTTCTTATACCTAGACTAATAGGAGATTAGGGCCTGAATTGATCCAAGTGAGGCTTGATAGGGCCCTTATTTCTGGTCAATGGTTTATAGACTATTTTTGTGCTTTGAGAGCCTTGTCAAGGGTAGGATCTGATCATCTTCCCATTTGTCTTTTAGCGGACCCTACTAAGTTGAAAAAGAACTTCCCTTTCAGATTTGAAAAATTCTAGCTTTCTCATCCTCAAATTTTTGAGGAAATTCGCAGTTGGTGGAATATAGATATTTCTGGCACAGTAATGTTCAGGATTGCTAAAAAATTAAAGGAAGTGAAAACTAATGTGCGAAGGTGGAAAAAGGATGCATTTGGGAATATTTTTGGCTCTAAAATAGAAATTCAGGGCAAAATTCAGGAGATTCAAGTTAAAATCCAGAAATGGGGATACATTGAAAATTATAGAGAAAAGGAAAATGAACTCCTCATTCAATTGCATGACATCATTGCTAAAGAGGAAGTGTTTTGGCGACAAAGATCTAGGGTGTCTTGGTTGACTGAGGGAGATAGAAATTCCAGATTCTTTCATCTGTCTGCCTCGAAACATAGGGCTGCTAACAGAATCACTCGTATTGTTTCTAATGGGACTAGATTTAAGGAAGAAGATGATATCAGGGAACAAGCTGTCCTTTTCTTTAGCAACCTTATTTCCTGTAATGGAGAGATTGTTACTGAAGCTCAAGATTCCTTGATTGATGCTATACCTCAAGTGGTTGGTCATAATGAAAATTCCTTAATCACTGCTATTCCTTCCAAAGATGAAATAAGGAAAGTTGTCTTATCTTTTGATGGAAACAAAGCTCCTAGACCTGATGGTTTTCCTTTATTCTTCTTCCAAGTGTTTTGGAAAATTGTTGAGTTGGATGTAATTTGAAACTATTTGTCAAAATTCTTTAGATTAAGATATGCATTTGAAAAGGTGTGAATACTACTTTTACGTGGTACTTATTCTAAAAACTTGGGGCTTAGGAGTTTCAAGCTTTTGTAATCAACTTGATGTAATTCTATTTACAAAATTATTTCGAAGGTGTTGACTGCAAGAATGCTTTCTGTGCTTCCCCAAATTATTGCTCCACAGCAGAATGGTTTTGTGCCAGGTAGGTATATTATGGATTCTGTTGTTACTGTTCATGAGAACTTACATTCGTTAATGGCTTCAAAAACTGAAGGGTTTATTCTTAAGCTGGACATTTCCAAAGCCTATAATCAGGTTGATTGGGATTTCTTGTTTAAAATTTTGGACAAGTTTGGTTTTAATAACAGAGTCATTCAACTGGTGAACCAGCTTGTTTCGACAGTTTCTTCTGCTATCATTGTGAATGGATCACCATGAGGTTTTTAGGACCCTCAGAGGCCTGAGACGGAGACCCTATTTCTCCTAATGCATTTTACACTATCTTGGTAGAGTTTGGGGAATATTAAAAAGTATTTTTTATCAAAGATCCCTTGTTAACTAGAGACCCTTCTTCTTTCTCTTTGCTCACGTTTCCCCACGAGCAATTTGTTGATGATACTATTCTTATGAGAAGATCTACGGTGACTGAAGCTAAGACTTTAAAAAAAATCCTGAATCTATATGAATCTGCTTCTGGGCAAGTTGTCAACAGGGCTAAGAGTTCAATCTTTTTCATCAACACTCCGAAGCATAGACAAGTTAAACTGGCCCGAATTCTTGGATGCCCGTGTTGAAGTCTCTTTAGGTCAGCCATACTTGGATTACCTCTTTGTTTCTAAACCTTGGGACTGGATTGCAGTTTCTTTGGTTGAAATATTCAATAAGAAGCTATCGGGGTGGAAAGGAGCTCTTCTCAGTCAAGCTGAAAAAATCCAGCTCCTTAAGGCTTCTCTGCAAAATCTTCCTATTTATGCTCTCAGTATATTTAAAATTCCTACTAAATATGCTGAGGCCATTGAAAAAATTCAGAAAAGGTTTCTCTGGTCCGGAGTGGAGGACAAGGTGAGAATGCCACTTGTCAGATGGGATCTTGTTTGTAGACCCAAATCAAGGGGGGGCCTAGGTTTAAGGAAAATTAAAGTATTGAATATGTCCCTTCTTGCTAAACAGCTTTGGAGAACTCTTACTTTAAATGGAGAATGGAGTGATACCTTAAAAGCCAAATATTTTAATAACTATGAGTCTTCTAATGAGATTATAAAGTCTTCTTTACCTCGTGGGTCTGTCTGCTGGAATGATATGGGTAGAGGAAGAAAGTTGCTGGAAATGGGAATTGGATGGCTGATTGGAAATGGAAATTATGTTAGGTTTTGGGAAAACAGGTGGCTTTTTAAAGATCCTTTAATCAGAATAGAGAAATTTAGTAAATGGATGAATGATTGTAAAAAGGAATTTGGAGTCCTGGTTAAAGATTATTGGAGGAATAGTGGTTGGGTTGATTTGAAAACCATCAGTCAGGATCTTAGCCTGTTCGATTCGGCTTGAGCCCTTAGACCAGCTCAACACCGGTGGAGATCTTGCTGTCACAGTTAGGCAAACCCACTCACGGTATATTTTCAATTGCCTGCCACTTCTATGTTGGTTAGTCAGATAAAGGCCTCTCCTCATATAGGGCTAAGGCTTGGACTAATCACCTAACCCTAAAATCAATATTTTCTACTGGATAATGTTACAGAATAAGATTCTCACTTTGGACAATCTTGGAAAAAGAGGAATTCAATTACCAAACAGATGTTATATGTGCAGGAATGAAGCCGAGACTGTTAATCATCTTTTTCTTCATTGCCCTTTTGTGTCAAATATTTGGGATAAATTTCTGGGGCTTCTTGATGTGGTGTGGATTTTCCCTGCTTCTATCGAAGATTTCTTCATTCAATGGAAAGCTCCTTCAAAAAATCCTTTTGTGAGAAAGCTATGGTCTTTTATTCTACCTTTTGTGTCTTGGAATATTTGGAAGGAAAGGAACAATAGAGTGTCTAGGGATAAAGAGATGTCAGAAGGGGACTTGTATGCTAAAATTATAAGGGCTATAAAGGAAAATTTATCTTTAATTCCTGGAAAAATGTTTGAGAAAGCTTTCTAGTCTCCTTTTGATATTGCTATGGCCGAAAAGTGGAATTCAAAATTAGTTGGGTCAAATGTCCTCAGACCTGGTGTTTTTGGGAGAGAGAATGCTAATTGGTCTATGCCACCTTTGGGTTGGTTGAAAGCCAATTTTGATGGTGCGGCTAAAGGTAACCTTGGGAAAGCTGGCAGTGGGTGTGTTTTAAGGGACAACTCAAGGGCTTTTATTGTATCTTTTTCTGTGGACATCAAAACTCAAACTAATCATGTTTGCGGAAGCAGTAGGGGCTTTTCATGCAGTTAGCCTAGCCCTCAAGATCAACACGAAATATCTTTGGTTGGAGGGTGATTCATTGAATATAATAAATTGTATTCTTGGGCTTAACCCCCCCTCGTGGACCATCAAAAAATGGATTGAAGACACGAAAACATTATTATGTAAATTTGATAAAGTGAAAGTGTCCCATGCCTATAGAGAAGCCAATAAGGTGGCGGATTTCTTCACCAATGAAGGGGTTAAGAAGGGTGGGGAAAACACATGGAGGAAGAATGACAACCTCCATCTTGAAGTGAAGGTGCTAATTTATTATAATTCAGTGCATGGAAGAGAAGGAAATCTTAGTCATGATGAAATGGATAAAGATTAGGTACATCGATTTCATTAGATTTGATGGGACCGACGTCATTTTCTTTTTTAAGAAGAGTTTGCAGCATGCTTTCTGGGTGTTCGACAAAAAATACCTAAATGGGACCTAGAGCAACTGTTCAATGTTGTTTTACAGTGAGCTGAATATGGGTGGAGAAAGAAAACGTGTGGAGATGAGCAATTTCTAGGAGCACAGAAAGAACGCTAAAGTGTGGGAAAGAATTGAAAAGGGAGGTTTAATCCCATATCTAGAAAAGCTCCATGGCACGGACGAGGGGATGCTGGACTATTTTGTTAAAAACTAGAAAAATGGTGAGATTGTGTTGTTTGGAAGGAATGTTAAGCTGAGTGAGCCTGACTTAATTGGTGAGATAACAGGTCGTTCAACTGAGGGTGTTAAATTCTACCGAGACCGACGATTCTCTGATGAAGCGGTAATTAAATTTCCGAAAAAAGATAAGGAGAAAGTGAAGATGGTTAAGGTTGCTAATAGCTACTTTGATGTGGAGTCCATCAAATCTATCTGGAGGAAAGTTTTAAGAGTTATTATGGAATATATCACAGTTGACAGGCACTTTACCAGAGTTTATGGTTACCACTTTGCCATTTTGAACCATTTCCGTCACAAGGTTCGTATATCTCTGCCTTTTTACTTATTTTCTTCTTTGAATAATTGCCTCGATGATATGGAAAGAAACCCTAGGAGGAATGCTATTATTCACCCTGGTCTTGTTAGGCTCATTTTTGAGCATTTTCAAAATTTACCTGCTTTGCCTAAAATTGTTGAAATTGAAGAGTTGGATGATGAGGAGACAGAAAGAAGTAGGGAGATCAAACCCCGGGCTCCCCTGCTTGTGTTCTTGTTGGTGATGATACCACTGCTCCCTAGTCCTTGTCTTGTCAGAAAACCCTTAAAGATTTTTCCCCGTTGTCTTGTCCTAAACTGCAACCTCTGCATGAGTGCCCTAGTCTGGGTTTTGCTTCACCGCCCTGTCTTAATCCCCAACAGTCTCCTAGTTGCCCTACTCTGGGTTTGTCCCCTGGTTTTAAAGGTAACCCTGTTATGAAACTTGTTTCGTATTCTGGGAATTCTATGGAAATCCTCTCTAATAAGCCCATGGTCAGTAAGGAATCAGCCCCTAATGCCCCTGCTTCTGGAAAATTTGGGAATGATCATTTTGAGTCCCCTATTCAATATGAAATTAATTCGACCCTGAATAAGCTTAAGCCTGAGGATTTGGTTAGTATAGCGGAAAAAAGTACGGATGGCCTTTTCACCGTTCTCAAATGGATCCAGAAAGAAGTTTGTGATTTGAAAGGCCGTGTTACTGATCTCAGCAATAAGGTCACAGATTTGGAACAAAAGATCAGTTGGAATTGTAGAGATAATGATGAACAGGAAACTCCATTACTGAGGAAAAGATAGCAATTAAAGGAGGATAGATTGGCTAGTATCGAGTGCAGCATGTCCAAGATTGGACAAAACATTAGGGCCACTGTTG
Source organism: Sequoia sempervirens (assembly GCA_007258455.2). Lineage (NCBI taxonomy): Eukaryota > Viridiplantae > Streptophyta > Pinopsida > Cupressales > Cupressaceae > Sequoia > Sequoia sempervirens. The sequence goes on from VDFB02058242.1 coordinate 561,566,901, forward strand.
CAAACAATCACAAAATTGCTAGGCATAACACCGTCATCATTAATGCGATGGTGGAAAAGCTTGAAAAAAACCAAAAGGGTTCGTTGGTCGTAGATTTGGATGCGGACAGGGGAGGCAGCAGATCGGTTGGTTAAGGGATTTTGACTCGTACTAGGGGTAACATTAAGAGGAAGACCCCAACTTTATCACATATGGCTCAAATTCTCAAGCAGGGGTTACAGGACATGAAGGATGTTGAAAAGGAAGCTGAGGAGTTACTAAACACCTTGGAGTAACGTGGTGTTTTTGGTTGTTGGTTTTTTTGGGCCTTGTTGTCTCTTGGTGCTGTCGTTTCCTTTTTGGGACAACTGTCTGGTTGTTTGTACTTTTTTTGTTTATCTTTTGGTGTTTAAACTCTGTGGTTTCAGGTCCCTGTAAAACCTATTTTTTCCTTTTCAAAAACATACAATAGATACATCGATATAATTTACATATACATTTGTACAATGATACTTTCTCGTATCAAGAGAGGAATGCTTTACAATGATATAAGATACAAAATTAAGTTACAATACATTACAAGTACGAAGATCAACTGCCAGGAATAGATACAAAGTTGAAGACAGTACTGAATCATCATATCACGAACATAAGGGGAAACCCAATGGAGATGATACACATTCCACCCTACCATGTGAATTCAAAGATTCACCCCCCATGCTAGGAGGTAACAACAAGTCCCACCAACATCGACAATCAAGGACAACAAACTCCATGTGGCTAATAGAACAACAATAAACAAGTACCAAAATAACATTGACTGACAAAACACCACTTTCAGAGGCATACCAAAGCAAGGAGAAACAACATCATGAGGATACTTAGTTGACATAGGAGGAGTGTCACACATAATTTGTTATGGGTTACCCTGGCATAACCTTCCTAGGCTACCGAACCAACATACTGGGTTACCCTGGCTACCTCTACCGGCCGCCGGACCCCCATACAAACTATGCTTCTCATCTCACCTCAAGCCTAAACAAATGCCTGATCTATGAGAGAGGCATCCATTATCTTCATTTAAAATGAGAACTACCCAAAATTCCCTATTTGATTAATTAAATTATCACTTATTAAACCCTCAGTGAGTTACCCTAGCACCCCTTTGTGTGTCGGACCCCCACTAAGAGCCACTCCCCTACTGACAACATCCAACTCAATAAATCATAAACACTAGGTCGGCTTGCACAAACTATAACCACTTAATCATGAACAATATGGTGAAGTACATTCCGCCTCGCAAACACAAAATTCCAGCCACGATGGATAACACAAAGTGCAAGGCTTAGGACCATCAAAGACTCATGGATCACCAACAATAATCTCAAGGCAATCAAGAAATTCCATATAGACAACTCTCACTAGCCTCAAGAAGGTTTCCAATTCCATAAACACAACAACGTCAAATTTATAATACCAAGAATCATCCCATGGTCGTAACTCAGAAACATCTCCTTGATGACCAAATAACAAGTTTTCATGCAAAACATCAACTCAAGAACAAGAAAACGTCAACACTCATAACAAGAACATTATAACACTTAATTGTCCAACTTACAATTGTTTCCTATGGTTTCCTATGGTTTAAATATTATTCTAAGTAACCTCGCTCATGCTATTACCAACTACGGGATAGGACACAATTGTAAATACAATGTCATTATATATATATAGGTATGTAAATACATATAAATATATAAAATAAAACAACTAAGAAGGTTCCAGGGACAATTGTAATCCATAGCCACAATACATCTCCACTGAGAGATCCTGCTTGCATTTAAATAACCATGTAGGTGTTAAGTCACTAAGCAAGAGTTTATCACAATAAAAGACATATGAAGTATTATGTTTTAATTAACAAACACAAGTAGTATATTGTCAGACCACACCACCCAACACGTGCGTACCTCAAGCTTCAAACCTCATGTTAAATACGAGATACACAAGACCACAACATCCACATACTATCAAAATTTAGGGATCATAGGTAATAAATATCTATCCATTGAACACAATTAGTGGTTAGACAATTTAAATGACTATTTAGTGATAGAGTAAGCTACAGTTGCATTGATGATAACACCAATTGATATCTAAAGAATATCGATGTCAAAGATAAATATAGAGGTAACTACAGTAGATATTATGAATTATAGCCAACCGTTTGACATGAGGAGTTCCTGTTAACAACCAGTATATATTAGAGTCTTCTACAAACAGCTAAGAGTGTGGGAATCAATCAAGGCAATAGTAGGTATCGACGCCAAAGATTTATGCGTCAATAGAAAATCTCCCATATATGCGATATACAAGCTACAATATATGGCTGCGGCTGAGCAAAAGATAAGGAGATTACAATTAAGTTCAAGAATTCAATTTAGGAAAGAGAGGAGACTGGAGAGAAAAAGAGTTCCATGTATACAATAAATTCAACAACGTTGACTTCGCTGCTATGTCAGGTTGTCAAAGAAATCCGGGAGGTTATGCAAACCACTACAACATTCCATTTTCAAGTGCTGTAGGTCTAATAAGTTACCAAAGGAACCAGAAAGACATCCTAAACCTTTATGGCCCTCTATGTTCAAATGCGGCATTGGTGAGGGGTTCCAATGTAACAGGGAGGTTATTGAAATCTGTATGCCTTAACACGTTCAAATAATACCGCTATGATAGACTACGAAAGGATTCAGAGAGCTATTTATACGTCCACACCCTTCTAAGTTCGAATGTTACAGCTGTGATAAATTTGTCCACAGAGTCAAGAAGATAAATTTTATCTTTGAATTTCCTGATATGATTATGTTCCGCAACTGAGAAAGATTGACAATGGAATCACGGAAACTATTTAATTCTATACACTCCACCATGTTCCAGAGCTGCTGCTGTGACAGGTTGAGAATGGAATCAGGGAGCCATTTAAATCCATACACTCCACCATGTTCAAGAGCTGTTGTCCTGACAAGTTACTAATAGAATCCAGAAGGTTATTGAAATCATTAAACTTCCTATTATGATCAGGAAAGTCAGCGTCTCTAATAAATAGCAACCAGGGCGATAGAGCAAGAAAAAGGGTTAGATAACCAAAGAAATAAAGCCACCGTAGTTGAGATAAGAAAAAAAAAAATAAAAAAATTGATATAATAATAACAATCATTTTACAAATACAATGATTCGACTATGACAACGCCTTACTGCCTGAAGTATAAAAAGATAAATTTCAATCTTCCAAGCATCATCATAATAGTAATTAGGCTAAGGAAATTTCTTTCAGGTCTAGGGGATTTAAAGCACTTTAACCCCACAATTCTATTGATTAAATCCCACAATCGGTCAATAGCAATAGAAGAATCAAAAAGGAAATGAGTAGAGAGAAGAGCTACATGGGTGTCTCAGAAATCAACGACCCATATTACAGACATACTGTCTATGTACCTATATTTTTAGTAAATTTGTCCTGAAATTCGAAGACTGAAAATTTCCAAAAAGGATTCCAAGCAACAACAAGATAAATATTCACAATCTTCTGTGTACAAGCTTTCTAGGCAACATGAAAAACAATCCACAGGAAAGAGCTATTATACTACATAGAATTTCAATAATAACTTTCAGATTCAAACATTTATTTTCAAACGAGAACAAAAACAGGAATTGCAAAAGAGGAACCTGAACTAATTCGTTCACTGAGCTAGAAATATTGTCAAAGTTGAAGTCTAGAAGTAGCTCCCGTATTCTAAAACCCACGATCTCTGTTAAAAGTTTCCCCAAATTTCCCAAAGCCTGCAGACTCCCTACAAAAAATTTCAGAACCTCCGATAACCAATTCTGGTATTTCCCCCAATCCAATAAGTTTTTCCCGAAATAAAATCATTTGCCCCTCTATCCATTAACTTCCACTATCACCTTCCTTAATTCCATCCGTAACTACTTTCCTACTCCATTAATTCATTTAATTTCCATTACTTCTCTTTATTCACCACTTAACAATTTATTATATTTTATAATTTATAACCACCATAATAACTTAATATTTTATATTAAATATTTTATTTTAAACTATAATTTTAATTTATTAGCTTCAAATAATAACTTAATTAGTTTTTATTTAATCAAAGAAAAATTAATCAATTAATCCCGGCAAACACATAACCAAAACTATACTTGACCTCAAAGACAAACAACAACAACAACAACACACAACGGTGATGTAGACGGAGGGGTATTACATTTCTTCTACACAGAGCTCTTGGAAATACCCTAGATAGGAAGGTGGAGGCTAAAAAGTATTGGGCTTTTATTCTAGACTTTGTCCATGATTGGGAATTAGAGATTGCGGCTGGGATTCCCAAAGAGAAAATGAATCCAAAACTCTTCAACTTTAAGCTAGCTGATTTGTGGTTGGACATGGAGTTGTAGAGGAAGGATTGAGGCCATGGTGAGTTGCGTGGAAGGGTCATGGTGAAGCGTGAGGTGGTGGCAGGGCTCATGGTTGCGATACTGGTCAAGGACATGGTTGCAAGGTTTGAAGTGGGGTAGTTTAGTACCCTTTATCATTTTCTTTTGTTTCTTTTGATAGTCAGTTACTGGTTGTCTGTGGTCTTGTAATGGCTTCAAATTTTGTAATTTTACTTTGTGGGTGTTTTAGGTAGTGTAGCTTGTGGTAGATTTTTTGTTTTGTGCATTCATGCACTCAATGACAACTATAAATTCAAGGTTGGGGTTATTTTTTAGGTGGTTATTGGTGATTCATGGTTGCATTGGCTTTGTCCTTCCAAAAATAGACAATTCATATTTTTTGTAATTTCACTTTATAATTTAATAATTTAATAGAATATATAGTTTATCGACCAAAAAAAAAGATACTTGATCAAGGAAAGATATAGCCTAACAAATTTCCTCAAAAAATATTGGTGTTAGCATAGTTTATTACATTTTCTTTATTATTATTTTCAAGGAAGTTGCAATTGTGTAGTTACTAGTTACCACTATTCTATTAATTGCTCTCTCGTATTACCTTCCTTTTGCTTGTTATACTGAGAGGCATTCTATCAGTCACATCAGGGGATCAAAAAACTTGAGTACATATAAAAGAAAGACAAGCATAACTGGTGAGAATACCATGTGTCACCCAAACACCTTCCATTTGAAGTGCATTGTTGGTAGTCAAACATAACCAAGGGAAGTGAAGGGGAATGTAACAAATGGAAGTGGAAGAGTCAAGCATGTTCTAGTGTTCCTTATATAGATGATTCCTCTTGCTTTTTAGATCATGATTTGATTGGTAATGCAATTTCTAGAGGGGTTTTGTAAATATTGTTCTATCCATGGTGCATTCCCCGTTGATCTATCAATACGTGTCTAAAATTTGAGCTTCTTCAGTCAATGCTGAGCTTTTTTCCAACTCCACACTAGCGGTGAGGGCAATATCTCGGAGGTGATATGTGGCTTGGAGAATATCTATTCCTTAGTGAGTAAAAACACCTGCATTTCCATGAATTTGTATGTCTTATCTATTCTTCCATATTGTGGATGCATGTTTACTAGTACCTTATCTCTAGACATTCTATTCACATGCCTTATCTTTGCTTCCAAAATTACATGCAGGTATACCAAATTTTCTATTCCCATGCCTTGTCTTTGCTTCCAAAATTACATGCAGGTATACTAGATTTTGGTTTGATGGCAAGAGCTAGAATGGGGACAAACACACCACTCCTAGAAACTGTGGTAATGACAAATGACTCTATTTGTTACACAAATGGCATTGCATTAGATTGTAATTTTAGGTTCTTGAAGGTGTAGGGAATTAGGATCAGTTTCAACCGATTGTCCTCAACAGCACTAGTGGAGATTTTTCCTTGGATTTAACAAAATCAAGCAAGATTATTTTCTTAGATTTTTGTTGCATTCACACTTAGAATAGTTGTTTTCTGTCTCTTGCAGAAAATCAAGTAGCCATTTCATTTCATTGTTTCTGGGTTTCGCTAGCCTTGCCTAGGAAGAGTATGTTCAAGTCATTAATTGGTGCCACAAACAACACACCTCTTATTTTATAGGCATGCCTCTACCTCTATCAATTCCTTCTAAATCACATGATATGCAAAGCAATTAGTGCTTCCATTTCAGTTTTAACTATTAATGTTTACTATAAAATCTTCAAATCTTTAAAAAATATAAGATTTTTTTTATCTTTATGCATTTTCTTTTCATAGTTGCCCTCTTTTGGATGTTTGATTTTGTGATTATTTTTAAGGACATGCACAATTTAAATAATTCACATTTTGAAACCTTTTTCAAAAATTTCTTCATAAATAGCTAAATTCTAATGTTAACAAATTCCATTTACGTATTTGAGGCTAAATATATTTAAGTTGACTTGTAGAGCAATCAAAAAATAATGAATGATCTCATAAATAAAATTATAAATTAGATTAATTTAATACAATTTTGGATATTCTAGGGGGAGGAGCTCCTATAAACATATTTTTTAGTCATTATAAATATTAAATAGCTACTTAATGATTCCAAACATTGAAAGAACTTTTCATTGTTTATTTTCAAATGTATTGCATCAATTGAGATTTTCATCTTCTACATTTAATGTGTCTATGTTAGAAATGCCTAATTTGATGGAAAAAAATTGCAATAGATGATATTACTAATTGAATATTGTGTAATTTTTATATTTATTTATTTCATCGGTGAATATTTTTCAATGTTCTTATGGATTTTGAAAAGGCTAAGACATATCTTAAATTTTTAATGAATAGGTATAAAACAAATATTCTAAAATCTATAAGAACATAAAAAGAAGTTTCTAAAATTTTAGAAATTAAGTATAAAACAAATATTCTAAAATCCATAAGAATATAAAAAGAAGTTTTTAAAATTAAAAACTTAAGTATAATTTTACTTTTTTTAAATTCATAAAAACATAAAGAGAAGTTTCTAAAATTAAAAAAATTAAGTATAAAACAAATATTCTAAAATCCATAAAAAACATAAAAAGAAGTTTCTAAAATTTAAAAAATTAAGTATAAAACAAATAAGCTATTTCATATAAGCAATTTTTAAAATTAATATACTTAAAATTTACGAAATATTGAAAATATTAAAAAAAAATCTTTGTTTCTTTGTAAAATGTTTTTCTTAATATAAGAATGGGAAAAAAATATTATAAAGCAATGAAAAAAATTGTTTGTTTTAAAAATTCTAGATAAATTTAATGTAAAAAAAATTTAAAAAATTGAAATTTAAATAAAAAGAAATATTATAAACTTAATTAACATTGAATGATGAAAAATTAATTATAAATATATATTTTTCATATTGTTGATTTCTTTTTATGTTGAGGAAGATAATATTCTTTGTTTGATGCTTTTAAGTTTACCAAGAATTAGACATGAAAATGAGAGTTTATAATTTATTTATACAAGGACTAATTAAATTTTAAAATAAATTAATTTTTTAATTAGATATATTAAATTTATTTATTTATTTACATTGTATTTTAAAATGATTGACATAATTTAAATTTTAAAAAATTAAGTGCAAAAGAAATATTGCAAGTTTATAATTTCATATAAAAGAAGTTTTTAAATTAGACTTAAGAAAAAAGTTTCTAAATTTTAGAAAATCAAGTGCATGAAAAAAATATTTTAAATTTACTATTTCATACAAAAGTAGTTTTTAAATTAGATGTAAAAAGAAGTTTCTAAATTTTAGAAAATTAAGAGATAAAGAAATATTTTAAATTTCTTTGATATTTCATGAAAAAAAAAAATTAAAGAGATTTGATGAAACCAAAAAATCAAAACAAAGAGCCATAAAAAAAAAAAAAAATCAAAACAAAGAGACTTAATGAAATAAAAAAATAAAAACAAAGCTCGATTTGATGAAACAAAAAAATTAAAACAAAGAGATTTCTTAAAACAAAAAAATCAAAATCAAAGAGATTTCATAAAACAAAAAAAAAATCAAATCAAAGATGAAAGAAAAAAAATCAAATCAAAGATGAAATGAAAAATACCAAATCAAAGATGAAACAAAAAAAATAAAATCAAAGATGGAACAACAAAAAAATGAAATCAAAGATGAAACAACAAAAAAATCAAATCAAAGACGAAACAAAAAAAACAAATCAAATATATTTAAAAAGAAATCAAAGATAAATCACAAGGATTTGAAAATGTTTAGTATAAGAATAAATTAAAAAATCAAATAAATTTAAAATAATGCTTGGGCTTAGGTTTTAGGGTTCAAATAAGGTTAGATTTACGGTTAGGTTTAGGGTTTAGGGTTTAGGGTTCAATGTTAGGTTAAGGTACAAGGGTTCAAATAGGGTTGGATTTTAATTAGGGTTAGGGTAAGTTTCAATTAGTAATATAGTTAGAATTAAGGTTCCAACTAGAATTAGGGTTAGTGTTAAATTTAGAATTATGAGTAAAGTTAGAATTATGGTTAGGGTTATAACTATAATTAGGGTTAGAATATGGGTTAGAGTTAGGGTTATGGTTATGGTTAGGGTTAGGGTTATCATCACAAATAGGTTTATCATCATGAATATTGATTACGGTTAGGGTTAAGGCTAGGGCTAGGGCTAGGGTTAGGGTTATGGTTATGGTTATGGTTAGGATTAGGGTTGTCATCATGAATAGGATTAGGGTTAAGTTTAGGATTAGGGTTAGGTTTATCATCATGAATAGGATCAGGGTTAGGGTTAGGATTATGGTTATGGTTAGGGTTAGTGTAATGCCCCACCGTGCAAACCCCAATGGACAACAACTAAGGCACAATTTTTTTATTTATTTAAAAGATTACACAAATGAAATGAAAATTAAGCCTCAATGCATGACATTCAAATGATTATATGCACTAACAACCCTATGTCCTTTGGGGCATACGTGAAGACATTACAATGACCAAACCCTATCAATGATACAATTGCATTAACAGGATGCATCACTAGGATGTCCAAAACCATACATTAATAACAAATCCAATATTAAATGATTCATAAGAGTTAACTTATTAAAATAAGATTGTCTCCAATTCAAAACCAAAAACATATGCTACATTCATGAGAACCCCAAACATGCATATCCCATGACATAATGGAATAACAATAACCATGATCATCAATCACATAAAGACATCAACATTACACTATACATTACAATAATTATATTACATTGTTCAAATACATAATTTACAACATTTCTTTCCCAATACATCAAGAGAATAATACATCAATTACATGGTAAGATAGATACAAAGAATATACATTTGGAAACATATTGAACTTATGAACACTCTGCTACTGGTAACCCGACACTACACGGATGTTGATAGGGATCCCAACGAGCTGTGTAGCACGTTCCACCCGACCATGTGGGTCCGAAGACCCACCCCCCATGCTAGGAGTAGACAAGAAAGGATCCTCGACCAAGGACAATCAAACCAAAAATAACAAGACTTAACATCAATCAAGAGTGACATGCATATAGAGATATTCACAAACAACAATAAACCACTTCCAGAGGCTTGCTAAGACCACAAATCATAAAAGGGTGTACCAACACAAAGATGTACTAAATCTCAAATGAAGCACACATGAGGCATAAACTAACTCGTCAACAATCTCACAACCAACAAAAAGTGGCACAATGGAATTAAGGAGCAAATCCATCCTAAATGTTTACAACAACCCACAAGTAATGATTACAAGCAAGAAAAATTTAAACGATAGACACAATTTTCCTTTAACCAAATTCCATTTTAAGTAACCAATAATACATTGCTCAAAATAGATTAGCTTAATGTCATTTCAATTATAGACAATATAATAATTAACCCTATTTAATTAATACAATCTCAATTACATACAATGAAGAAATTAAATCAACTATTCAAAAATCAATTTCCAGTTTCAACTAATTTAAAATCAATTTCCAATTATATTTATTCTGAAATCAATATATATTCTTATATATATAATATCATGTACTCGTGTAAATTATGAAAAACACAGTTTTAAACCCATTTAAATTCTGGGATTAAGCTTGCAGTATGAGCAAGATATTTTTATATTTTTATATATATATAAAATTAAAATCCAAAATATATATTAAATAAAAATTAAATTAAATAAATAAATTAAAAACAACAATTCATATGGCAGCGACCCCCCAATACAAGGAAGGCCGCGGCCACCAATTGCTATGCACGGCAGCCAAGAGGCTACTATGCTCAGCAGCCGCTTGGTCTGCTGTGTGCAGCCCTTGCAGGTGCGCACAGCAGTCAAGTGACTGCTGCGCACAATAGTCATGTGGGCTGCTGTGTGCAGCCTTCACATGGCTGCTAAGCAGTCAAATAGAGGTGTGGGGGATAAGGGGGTGCGGGGGTGAAGAGGGAGAGGGTACAGTTAAAGTTGTCCCTTCCTCACCCATCCACATGGCAATCTGCCCTCAAACTACAATAAAATTAAAATTTAATTCCTCCACCCAGCTCACAGGAAATAAATAAAATGCAAAAATTTCAAGAAGCAATATTTCAAAAATCGAAGGCCATTTACAGTACTACTGGGAAAATGTATTATAATGATATTGCACAACAACTGAAGCCACAGAAAGAGAGAAATAAATCTGCCTCTTTTCTTCCTAAAATTTGTTTTGGGGAAAGCACAATAAATATATAAAACGCGATCCCAATTCCGTAAAATTGAAAACAATAATTGCACATAGTCAGGGTGATGGAGAAAGTATAGTCTCAACAGAACAACAACCCCAGGATTCCAAATGACATCAATTTTCTAACGAACTTAAGCAATTATAAACACGGACCCCATTTTAGTTCACAAAGAAAATATTAAGTTTTCCGTACAGTTATAATGAGAGTTATGAATTAGAACCTGGAGTCCTATGCTCTACAATTCCGGAATTGATGAGCATGACAATCTTCTCTTTGCCTTTCCGAATAATCCTTCACGCATCTTTTTTTTTTTTGCAGAGAGAGTTTTTGTTCCAAAACCACCCGGAAAAAGGCAACTAAGAAATCCTCCTCTTTTTCCCATAAAAAAAATAAAAATAAAAAAACTCAAAGAAACTCCCTTCATTTCGAATGCAAAAATAAACTTAAGTAGCAAGTTTCCATTCCTATCATCCCTGAATAGAAAAATGAACATACTTTCTTCATTTTCCTTTTTTTCTTTCTATCTTTTTTTGAAATCTTATCATTCTATCTTTTATTTAATTTTAAAACTCATAGTTATCTCTTAATTTATAATAAAACTCTTTATTTCAATATTTATTTTAAACTTACTATTTAACAATTAAATCATTTAATTATATTATTCTATTTTATAAAATGACTATTTTCAATAATAAATTGTAATATTTCCATAGTTTATTTATTTACTTGCCTTTAATTAAATAACCACATTTAATTTATCCATCCTTAGGAATTTAAATTTAATAAGTAACTTAGCAATATTCTTCCAACTATTTATTAATATTCTACCAAAGAAACATCAAGTAAAGTCATCAACTAAAATGACACATAGACCAAGACTAAAAATAAATGACCAACACAAAGTAATACCGAAATGAAGATGATGTCATAGACGATTGACGCTGCTTAAACATAACAAAGAAAATGACAGACTTGGGTGGGGACACTTTCTTATCAACTCTTTTTTTTTAACATCATACCCGTTGGAATTTTATAATGCTCACCTTGTCCTGACAAAGCAGGTGAAATCGAGGCTTAGTTCCTGCAATCCTATATACAAACAATGTTGTGCACAATATATCTATTTAAATACAGGCACCTCATGAGAAGGAATCATAGCGTAGCAGGGTACTAGCGAACGAGTGATGCTACGCCATCCCCTCACCATAACCACATTAGCAACTACAACATCGAATATAAAATAACATCACTAAGATATACAAATCACCTCATATCATCATGAAACAATTACTAATTCAGTGCATCACAACCTAATACTGCATCTATATAAAAGCATCACCAATTAAATGCAATCATAATATAATATCATACTCACAAAAATACCATTAGAAGCTCTTGTCCCATCTTCTTCTTCTGATTCCTTAGCCAGACTACCTGCACATCCTAAGTGAGAATGGAGGGGCACTACAGTTAGGGTTATCATCACTAATAGATTTATCATCACGAATAGGGATTACGATTAGGGTTATGGTTATGGTTATGGTTATGTTATGGTTATGGTTAGGGTTAAGGTTATCATCACGAATAGGATTAGGGTTAGTGTTAGTGTTAGGGTTAGGATTAGGGTTAGGTTTATCATCACAAATAGGACTAGGGTTAGGTTTATCATCATGAATAGGATTAGGATTAGGGTTAAGATTAGGGTTAGGGTTAGGGTTAGGGTTATGGTTATGGTTAGGGTTATCATCACTAATAGGTTTATCATCACGAATAGGTTTATCATCACAAATATGATTAGGGTTATGGTTAGGATTAAGGTTAGGGTTATGGTTATGGTTAGGGTTAGGGTTATCATCACAAATAGCGATTAGGGTTAGCGTTAGGGTTAGGGTTAAGGTTAGTGTTAGGGTTAGGGTTAGGGTTAGGGTTAGTATTAGGGTTGGGGTTATCATCATGAATAGGTTTATCATCACAAATAGGGATTACAGTTAGGGTTAGGGTTAAGGTTATGGTCATGGTTAAGCATAGGTTTATGAATGATAAAATATACTAGTTTGGTTAGGGTTAGAGTTAAAATTGGGATTAGGGTTGGGGTTAGTGTTAGGGTTAGGGTTAGGGTTAGGGTTAGGGTTAGTTTTAGGGTTAGCGTTAGGGTTAGGATTAGGGTTAGGGTTAGGATTAATATTAATATTAATATTAGGACCTTACCATAACCATAACCATAACCCTAACTCTAATCCTAACCCTAACCCTAATTCTAACCCTAACCATAACTCTAACCCTAACCCTAATCCCTTTTAATGATGATAAACCTAATCCAAATTTGTGATGATAAACCTAACCCTAACCATAACCATAACCATAACCCTAACCCTAACCCCAATCCTAACCCTAACCCTAATCCTATTCATGATGATGAACCTATTTTTGATGATAACCCTAACCTTGACCATAACCATAACCCTAACCCTAACCCTAACCCTAACTCTAACCCTAACTCTAATACTAACCCTAACCCTAATCCCTATCCATGATTCTAAACCTATTCATGATGATAACCCCAACCCTAATCCCAATTTTAACTCTAATCCTAATCAAATTTTATCATTTATAAAATCATAACCAAATTGAACCCGTACTGTAATTGAACACTCAACCTAATTGAAACCAAGCCCTATTTTAACCCTACTCATAAATATATCTTTAATTCTAATTATAACCCTAACTCTAATTCTATTTATAACACTAACCATAACTATATTCTATAATTCATAGTCTTATTTTAAGACTAACCCTAACCTTATTTAAAATTTAACCCTAAGACTAAGACTAAGCCTAATTAAACACTAACCCTAATGCTATTTGAATGTTAGCCATAGTTTAACCCTAACACTTACTCAAAGATTTCCCCTAATTCAACCCTAACCCTAACTCAAAGGTTTTTCCCTAGTTAAACCCTATTTTAACCTTTACCCTAACCCTAATTAAACTTGAACCTCAACCCTAATAAAAGTTTTAACCTAACTATATTTGACCCCTAACCATAACTTATATTAAATTTTTATATTAAATAAACCAAAATATTATTATTTTAATATATCTCAACATAATTTATAGTATTATATTATATTATAATATTATTATATTATTATATTATTATATTATTATATTCTATTATTATTTATCTTAATATTATTATGTATCTAATAATATAATTATATATCTAATAATATAATTAAATAATATATTAATTCATGTTATGTGTTGCATCACGACTGCTACTAGCATACATATCTTAAATTTCAGATATATAAATTTCGTCAAGATATATCAAGGCATTTAATTTTTCATCATTCAACTTTAATATAGATATATTAAATTGAAAAATTAAATGCCTCGATATATCTCAACATAATTTATATATCTTAAATTTAAGATATATATGCTAGTACAAATACTATTGCAAGCATCTGAATAAAACATCAAGTTTTTTGCATCATCTTGTCTTCATATGGTATCAAAGCAGGCAATGAAAAAGGTGATGGTGTAAAGAAGAGAAGGTGATGAGAAGGTCCAAGGCATGGCAACGTAGGAGATCTAAATAATATGTTTTTATTTCCTAAGGATGCAATAGCATTGGTGATTCATTGGTGCTATTGAGATAATGAGTTTGTAGTCATAGAATATAGGAAAAATAATATCATTGGTTGTATTCATTCCTACTAGCGTCTTCTTTAAATAATTTTCTTTGGATATGAGATTGAATGGAATCTATGTGCTGGGCTATTTTCTTCTTCTTGAGAGTTTTGGTATGAAGCTTATTCATTGCACCTATTTTATGTTTCTTAATCACACTATCCATGGATGAAAGGAGAGGTGACAGAGGGAAATGTGAGTTAAACATTTCAGAGAAACTCTAAATCCTCTAATATATTTGAAGAGAAACAAAATTAATTTCTTTTAAGAATTTTAGGTTATTATGGTGAAATATATTGCATGGAAGAGGCATCAAATCCTCTCTACCAAGAGAAGATAGATGTTAGTGTCTAATGGAACCCCTACAAAAATTCTTTGGATTCCATTTTAAATCTTGCAAATACTTGGCTAGGACCCTCATTTTTGGTTTAGGGTTATGTTCCTTCTCACTATTTTAGGGTTTTGTGTTGCCTAGATCCCTCACAATTAGCCTATGAATACAAAAAACATTGGCCATTTTAATTTTGCATTGACCTGATGTTCCCGGTGGGTATGTGCAGGATCATCATGGAAAAAAAGGCCCTTAAGTGGCAAAAAATTCAGAAAAATCAGAGTTAGGAAACTTGACGTAAAAGTTTGAATAAGTTATCTATATTATTTCAAAAATGTGTAAGAATAGAATCTGTAGGAAATTGAATGTAGTTTCTAAACTACTATGTATGTTTTAAAAAAAAAATCTATTTGGTGAAAATTTGAAATCTCAATGTAGTGGTACTTAAATTTCAAGGAAAAAATAAGAAGTAGGTGTGCATTAGACCATCCTAACCACAATAAAATTATAATATTTTTTAATAATATTTAAGATATAAGTAGAGGACTCATGCCCCAATGTGATGCATATTTTTTTGTAATTTTTTTCCAAGTCAATAATTAATTATGATTTTTTATTACAACTTTTTAAAAAATATAAAAACTCGTATGTCTGACCACCTTAACTTGGTCAAAGCTTCATGAAATTCAATTTTTATTTTTTTAATCCTATAGTATTCGAAGCATAGAATGTGATGCATGTTTTGGATTCAAAAAATGTGATACTGTTTGAAAGCTATAATTTTTTTTCAATCAGCCTATCAATCAAGACTTTAATTGCAATTTGAATAGAAAATGAATAATAATTACTTATTAAATTCAAAGTAAATCATAATTTATATTGGTGGAAATCTGATAATGTCCTTTAAAAACCCTTTTCGTTTCATCAATTTTGGGTAAAAAAATAGTCGTCAGCCACATACCCATCATATTGCCACTTTTTGGCCCATCATGATCCTGCACATACCCTGGTGTCTAGTCATTCTAGTTGCCTCTTATATCATTGAATTCGTTGTGTTCATCATCCATTGAGTTTAGGTTTTTTGGTTACCTTAATCCTTTTCAAAGTCAAAATTTTCTATGGTTAGGCTTGATTTTAATGACTTAAATCTTTAGCCTTCATTCTTACATGGGTCAAGTTTTTATTTTCCTACAGGTGGCCCCCTTTTTAAATTAAATTTTGTGGCATGTGCAGAATTAGGTTTTCACATTGGCCATTTTATCATCAAGGGTTGATCACCACCATTCCTTGTGTGCCCATATTGGTTTATTCCTTATTATTTTATTTGCACGGGCTACCAGGCTTCAGCCACGCGCCTGGTGCATCGATGGGCCTGATCTCCTTGGTAAAGATGATTGGTGCCATTAAAGGAAGATTAATGACATTTATTAAGCAACGTGGCCACATCATGACCACTCCTAGTGTGCTTTTGTTGGTTCATTTCATATTATTTTAAAACACACAAGCTAGAGAGCGATGGAAACATATCAACAATGGACACCGCAACACGTGTCTTCATTTGGATTATTCCCCACACACATGTATGTCTTGTGCATTATGGAGAGATGATCACATGGGCTAATGGGAAAGGAAAAATTTATCATTTTTGTGGGACCCTCCAAGCTTTGAAGATGGCGACAACTTCAAAAATAATAAGATCGACAGTTGATGGTGGGTGGCCTGGGTCAATCCTGACCACTCCCCACCATCCCATGAGGGGCCCTCTTGTGTCCCATAGTTTCAGTGGGAAAGTTCCACGTAGAATGTTTCAAAGGCTCCAAGGGACTTTAGTAGAGTTGGAATGCTATTAAAATCAGCTGATATAGCACTCTGATAAAAGCAGTACCATTTTTGAGATTATTTTGTAAAGCACATGTTTGGGATTTCAGTCATCAATTCTAATAGTTATTGGTACGTGTGGGAAGGTGAAAATAAAGCAAGCAAGGGTACAGACCAATATTCTTAGATCAAAACAATATCATTCCTCATTGTTTTGCTATGAAGAAATACAAGTGTATTAATTCCCATGGGTGAGCAGGTAACCATGGAACAACAAGTTTTAATTGAGGCTAAGTATGTGGTCGAAATAGGTGTACAAAGTGGATGTATATCTACTTTGGGATTTTATGATTAGGAAAAGGTATTAATAGAAAACAATAAAGCTTTATCATGACTAGTTACACAAGTGATAACTGTCTGTTGATTTATTTTTAAAACATGATCAACGATTGAGATTTTAAAAAATCAAAGTAGATTGCGGTCAGCTCAGTCGCATAAGCTTTTCTTGAGTATTAATTGTTGGAACGCTTGCATGGATTGATATAATGAGAAACGATGGTCATATTTTTCATTTAGAATTTACATTTGACGGAGACAAATGATTGAGTTTAGTCTGATAGAAGAATTGGTGACATATTTCTAAGTCTTATTGTTTTGGTTATTGATAAGATGAGTAAGGCAAGTGAGTTTGTCAAGCTAGTCGAGAGGTCTAGGAGATTGAGTTTGCTGGAATCCAAGGAAAATTCTCCTAAACATGAAATTGAGACAAAGGGAGCTCCTGAAACACCAAAGGATAGAAGGGCATTCAGGAAATTCAATAAATATAGTGTAAGGAGTAATTATCACCTGAGAATTTAGACCGTTTCAGAAGAGTTGGTCAAGTTTAAAGGGAAGGAGTTGGTTGAGTGTGAAAACAAGGCAAAGAAGAAGTGCAAATACTATAAGGCCTATCTAGGGAAAAATAATTCTCCTGTTGAGGTTTCTAATAGCCCTTTAGACAACGGAGGCGACACTAATCCAAAGTGTAACTATTATCCCCTTTCCCTGGTATCTTTTGAAGACTCTAACAAGGAAGTGGTGAAAGTTCCTTGAGTTCCATCATGAACAAGATGTGGGTGAGCATACTATGAGGCTGATGACTCAAAGTGATGGCTCTGCCCCATTTTTTTTTTTGATGACACCATAGCTACCTTGTCAGGATTGTCCTCTTCAGCATGTTTGTGGTATTTTGTTTTTAGTGTTGATGTGGAATTTTTTTAGGTTGGTGTGTTGGAGATGTTCCAGACTTCCTAGCTTTAATGACAAGTATACAATTTCTACGAAGTATGCAAAATTTTTCTCAGGCTACGAATAGAGAATCTTCTTTGGTCAACAAGAACAAGGTGATGCTACTCTAGCAACAAACTTTTCCTCTTGAGGAGCTGGCATGTCTTCATTCAAAGGATGGGGAGTCTAATCTTTTACTTTTCCATTTTTCACAATGATTACATGTAACTAACTGGTGAACATCTCAAATTCTAGTGCAAATTATCTTCAAATGAAATTAAATGTAAATTTAATTGAACCTGATGCTTGTTGCTCCCTTATTCTATAAAAGGGATCTTAGGGCTCATTACATGGGTTATATTTTTAGGTCACAATATGGTCTAGGTGAAGAGCTAAGGCATTCTAATAGAGAATATAGATGAATAGAATAGTAGAGTGTCTTGGGTATGAGTTAGGTATGTAATAGTCTTAAATTGGTTTTATAGAAGCTATTGATACCAAAAAAATCTTAGTTCAGAAAAAAATACTCTCCTATGTATCTTTCTTACAAGTTATAAATGAAAATATTAATGATATTCTCATTTTTCTTCAATTGTTCCATTGAATGTATGATTTTGTTTTAGCTTTAACTCAAAGAGTTAATTCAATTCTTGAAGAGGGTTATAGATTTGTAAGGAATTGTATAGGATTTGCTAGGAAGTTATTGTTTCAGGCATTGTGAGTTTTCATACTACAAAGTATTATGAAAATAGTCCATCAATTTCTAAGTTAAATAGCTTATATATTACTGGTACATGCATATTTGACTCCATTTTACCAATTGATGAAGCACTAGTCTATTTGTTAGATAACCTTGCATAAAAATGAGCCACTGGCATACCTAACAATAGATTTAAAATAAGAATAATATTAATTTAAAAATATTTTGAATTATGATGTATGGGTTTGAAATACCTATGATTCCTAATAAATAGATTATTGTTTGCTCAAAAGCTCTACCAAATCTTCATTGAAGTGTATTTTTTTGTAATAAGTAGGAATAAATTTGTGTATGAATGTTTTACCAACTTGATATACCTCATCTAAACATAATAAGGAACACCCTCCTAGGTCTTACAGAGCCTAAGCATAGGAGTATAATTCTCATAGCTTTTACTCATTGAGTTGGCCACTAACCTTGAAGTTTCTTAACCATAAGGGTTGGCTAACCCAAATTCACGGTTCTGTTGGAAAAACAACTAACAGAAATGGAGACTCCACTGTGGAGAGAAGTGAATTACTTAGTTAATTCTATCCTAGAATCTCTAATGCAAATTTTTTGAGGTCAATTTGGAAAGAGTCAAGGAGAATGAATGACTGGTTCAGATATTGAGAAGTTTTTAGACCTTGAAGTGAGTTTGTTGCAGCAACAATTTCAAAGAATTTATGTGTGACTCTATTGTAGGAGAAGACCCTAAATGAAATTCATTCTTCAAAGAGCTTCATACCGCTTGAAGTTCAATCCTCTATAAAGAGATGTGGCAACTTTGTCCAAATAACCTACTAAAGATTTGAAGATCTCAAATCTACAAAAAATTTCAGTCAAGAAGAAAGGTTAGCAACTACTCCAAGTTTCCAAGTATTCTCATAAAATTTAAAGAAAGTATTATTATGTTTGAAAGTAGTTTATGATAAGTCTTCAAGTTTGAAATATTGTTGATTCCCTATTGAATGAATTAAGCACTAATAAATGGAATAGTAGTCAATTGTCTCACATACTTCTATATTACTAGATTACAACATCTAGTATGAAGTGAAGTATGCAATATTTTTGAAGAAATTCATTTAGAAGGTCTTAATAAAATCAAGATAAAAATCTGCATTCTAAAAGCTTAAGATTATGTTGTAAAAGAACTTGGAAGTACCCCTTGTAATTGCAAAGTTTATAAGAAATAGTTTATAAAGGTGTAAGATAGTATACTATCAATATATGCATCTTTATACATGATTCCTAGTGCAATCATGGTTTGTAATCAGTTTCAGTCATGTTGTAAGAGAATTTTTAACTCTAAAATATATAGATCCTTCAAATTCAGTGGAATTATGGCTACCCAAATGTTATTCCACCTAAAATCGGAGATAAGTTGCCAAATTCAGTGGTACAAAGTATGAATTAGCAAATAAGAATTTGCAAGAATTCAACAATTTAATAGATGACTATGAGGTAGATTATGAGGATGTAATTATGAGATTATTTTTTCAATCTTTGAAAGGGGACGTAAGGGATTTTTTCTTTGATTTACTAGCTTGCTCTATTTATTCTTGGGAGGAGTTCAAAGAAGTGTTCATGGAGCAATTTGGTGAAAGAATAAATACTAGTTTTGTGCTCAATAAATTTATGAACATTGAGAAAGAAGAGGATGAGTTAGTTCCAACATTTAATTGAATATTTGCTAAAACATTGAGGGATATTCCTAATGGTATGAGACTAAGTGATGCAGTATGTTTAGTTGTTTATTAGGGAGCTTTTGATAATGAGATGAGCTATTTGCTGAGAGACAAGGATCCTAAAACTTTGCATTAGGCCTATGGTATAGCCATGAACATTGAAAACAACCAAAATTATGGGATGCAAATAAGTTATTTAAATACAAATGTTTGTTGCCTTGAGGTACCAAATGTTGATGAAAGGTGTAATGCAGAAATTAAAGATGAATGTCAAAGAATGTACACCCCTATTGTTTCATCTTTCACATCATTCCATAATGAGGATCACATAGAGCCCCAAACAAATAATAAAGAAATTGCATGCATTTTTGATCCTACAATCTTTGTTCAGGCCCTCTCCCACATAAGAAGACATGAAGAAGAATCATCATATGATCTTTATGCAAGGTTTATGGGTACTTTGTCTTCAATTCCTAAATGTCACAAACTTGAAAAATAAGAATGAATTTATTTATTTTATGAATCTTATGTACCAGGTTTGAGTGATCTACCAAAGGAGTTGAAACCTATTGAGCTTGACCAAGTTTGTGAATACTTTTCTCTTTTTTGAAAAAAATATAGATGATCACCAGGAAACTATCATGTTCTCAACCTGTGATGATAATGATTTTGTGGCTCCACATGAGCCAAGAAGTGAGATACCATATAAAGAAGAATAGAGTAAAGCCAAGGTTGAAAAAACATGCCTCAATGAAGAAAATGAAATGTTTGGTTTCAACTCTTCCAAATATTTCAATAATTACACTCCTTTGGAAGACATAAGACTGAGCATTCAATCTAAAAAATTTGAACACAGTTACAATATAGACAAGTCCTCTTGTTGTAGTAGTGACGTTGGTAATAAATATGATCACTCTTCTAATAGTCATATTTTTCCTCATAAGGAAGAGATTGAAATTTTTGCTATAAATAAGAAATTTGATAATGGAAAAATATATTTGCTTGATAAGGAATAATTGTCTTACTATGAAGAGTTTTTAGAGTATGAGTTAGAAATGTTGATTTTCTAGAGGATATAAATGAAATTGAAAATCTATCTATATGCACTTCTAGTGATTGTAGTGATTTCAAATACAATGATGATAGGGAAGATTTAAATCTTCATGCTAAGGAGGTTGGGGCTTTTATAACTACAATGAATGTAATAGAAAACCCCTTATTTAATGAGCCTCCATCTTCACTAGAAACTTCAGAAATGATGAGCCTTATTGGTGTAGAGAAAATTCACTTTTTGTTGAGAATTCTGATGGTGCATTTGATACAGGGTTAGAATGTGGCCTTAAGAAAACAAAGAAACACATTGATGAGCTCCTATAGTGTATTACATATGAATGTTTTATATTTGATACAGATGTTGTAGATAAGGTTGAATATTATGATGCTAGTTACTTGGAAGAGTATGAATACTTTCAATTTCTAGTTCAGCAATGAGGTATTTTGATAGAGAATAAAAATGAGATGAATAACAAGGAATGTTATTTTTACTATGAGCATGTTTCATGTGATGATGAAAATTTTTAGTTTATGCTTGGTTATACAATGTAGAATGGAATAAATTACATTAGCAATGGTATGCTCAGAGAGTTTGTGAAAGATGTTAATAACAATGATTGTAAATAGGAAATTTTTAAGGGTAACCATACATTTCTTCTTGAAAAGGGAGGATTATGCATGTTGCAGTGATATGACAGAGGTAAAAGTGGATGGAGGAAAGTCAGTTCTTTCAAAAGATTGGTCTTTGATAGGGGCAATCGAATCAACCCTAAGTTTAGTGGCTTGGTGCCACCAATTAGAATTGAAGTTGGGTTAGATTGCAAGGTGCGTAATAAAAATTTGCACAGGTCAAATAAAGGCTTCAGATTGGATGGAGATTGGATCTCCCAGTTTAGGTCTTTATGGCTTATGTAAAAATTGTATATATGTTGGTTGTCCTCTTTTTGTTTTTTGTTCTTAGTTTGCTTCACCCATGATTATGGGATCTTACCATGCCTACGAGAGGCATGTGTCCCCAATAGGAGCCACTATTGGAACCCCTCAAAAAATTCTCTAGATTCAATTTTAAATCTTGCAAATACTTGGCTAGGACCCTCATTTTTGGCTTAGAGTTATGTTCCTTATCACTATTTTAGGGTTTTCTGTCACCTAATCCCTCACAATTACCCTATGAATCCAAAAAACCTTGGTCATTTATTTTTTCATTGACCTCATCTTCCTGGTATCTAGTCATTCTAGTTATCTCTTATGCCATTAAATTCATTGTGTTCACCGACCCTTGAGTTTAGGTTTGTCGATTACCTTAATCCATTTTAGCATCAAAATTTCCTATGGTTAGGCTTGATTTTAATGACTTAAATGTTTAGCCCTCATTCTTATGGGTCAAGTTCCCATTTTCCTAAAGGTGGCCCTCTTTTTAAACTAACTTTTGCGGCATGTGCAAAATTAGGTTTTCATGTTGGTCATTCGATCGTCAAGGGTTGATCATCACTATTCCCTGTGTGCTCGTGCTAGTTTATTCCTTATTATTTGATTTTTAGGGGCTATCAGGCTTCAACCATGCATTTGGTGCATCAGCAGGCCTCGATCTCCTTGGTAAATATAGTTGGCACCATTAAAGGAAGATCAATGACAATTATTAAGCAACGTGGCCATATCTTGACCACTCCCCATGCACCTGTGTTGGTTCATTTCATATTATTTTAAGAAACATGGAATAGCGAGTGATGGCCACATGTCATGTTTGGTGGTTGAACCAGTGTTTCTAAAAGGCCAGCAGACATAGCTTCAAAGAAAGATCAATGATGAACACCACAACACATGTCTTCATTTGGACCATTCCTTGCGCACCTATCCATGTTGTGAATTTTGGAGAGATGATCACTTGGGCTAGCGGGCAAGGTGACATCTATCATTTTTGTGGGACCCACTAGGCTTTGAAAATGGTGTCTGTTTCATAAAGAATAAGATGGGCAGTCAATGGTGGGTGACATGGGTCAATCCTAATCGCTCCCCGCCATCCTGTGAGGGGACCACTTGTATCCCATATTTTTAGCAAGTAAGCGGGAAAGTGCCACGTGGAATGTTTCAAAGGCTATAAGGGATTTTAGTAGAGTAGAAGTACTACAAAAATTAGCCGAGATAGCACTGTGATAAAAGTGGCACCATTTTTTAGATTATTCTTTAAAGCACATGTTTGGGATTTTGGCTGTCAATTCTAAAAATTATTGGTACTTGTGGGAAGGTGAAAATAAAGCAACGCAGGGTATGGACCGATATTCTGAGATCAAATCAAGATCATTCCCTGCTATTTTTCTATGAAGAAATACAAGTGTATTAATTCCCATGGGTGAGCGGGTAATCATGGCACAACAAGTTTTAATTGATGCTAAGTATGTGGTTGAAATATGTGTACAAAGTGGATGTATATCTACTTTGGGATTTTCTAAATAGGGAAAGGCATTAACAACATACAATTAAGCTTCATCATGACTGGTTACACTGGTGATAACTATCAGTTGATTTTTTTTTAAACATGATCAACAATTGAGATTTAAAAAAAAACAAAGCAAACTACTGTTAGCTCATGAGCATAAGCTTTTCTTGAGTATTAATGGTTGGCACACTTGCATGGCTTGATATAATGAGGACTGTTGTCCATATTTTTCATTCAAAATTTACATTCAAAGATAAAAAATATTGAGTTTAGTCTGAGACAAGAATTGATGAGAGTTTTTGAATCTTCTTGTTCTAGTTATTAAGAAGATGAGTAAGGCAAGTAAGTCTATCAAGCTAGTTTAGAGGTCTAGGAGATTGATTTTGTTGGAATGTAAGGAAAATGCTCTTGAGGATGAAATTGAGACAAAGGGAGCTCCTAAAACACCAAAGGATAGAAGGACACACAAGAAATTCAAGAAATATGGGTAAGGAGTAATTATCGCTTGAAAAGCTAGACCATTTCAGAAGAACTGGTCAAGGTTAAAGGGAAGGAGCTGGTTGAGTATGAAAAGAAGGCAAAGAAGAAGTGGAAGTATCGTAAGGCCTATCTGGGGAAAAATAATTCTCCTATTAATGTTTCTAATAGCTCTTCAAATACTGGAGGAGACACTGATCCAAAGTGTAACTATTATCCCCTTTCCCTAGCACCTTTTGAAGACTCTAACAAGGAAGTGGTGACAGTTCCTCTAGTTCCACCATGAACAAGACGTGGGTGAGCATACTCTGAGGCTGATGACTTAGAGTGATGACTCTACCCCATTTTTGTTTTTGATGACACCATAGAAACCTTGTTAGGATCGTCCTCTTTAGTATGTTTGTGTTTTTTATTTCTAGTGTTGATGTGGAAATTTTTTAGGTTGGTGTCTTGGAGAAGTGCCAGAATTCCTAGCTTTAATGGTAGGTATACTTTTTCAAGTATGCAAATCTTTGCTTGGGCTACGAATGGGGAATTTCTTTGGTCAACAAGGACAAGGTGATGCTACTCCAACAACAAACTTTTCCTCTTGAGGAGTTGGCATGTCTTCATTCAAAGGACGTGGAGTTTGGTCTTTTACTCTTCCATTTTCTGCAATGATTACATGTAACTAACTGGTGAATGTCTCAAATTATGGTGCAAATGATCTTCAAATGAAATGAAATGTAAATGTAATTGATCCTGATGCTTGTTGCTCCCTTATTCTATAAAAGGGATCTTAGGGCTCATTAAATGGGTCAAATTTTTAGGTCACAATATGCTCTAGGTGAAGAGCTAAGTTCAAAAAAGGAATTTTGATAGAGAATATGGATGAATAGAATAGTAGTGTCTTGGCTATGAGTCCTGCATGTAATAGTCATAAATTGGTTTTATAGAAGCTACTGATACTAAAACAAATCTTAGTTCAAAAACAAATACTCTCCTATGTATCTTTCTTACAAGTTATAAATGAAAATATTAATGATATTCTCACTTTTATTTAGTTTTTCCATTTAATGTATGATTATATTTTAGCTTTAACTCAAAGAGTTGATTAAATGAATGAAGAGGGTTATAGATTTTTAAGGAATTGCATAGGATTTGCTAAGAAGTTATTGTTTCAAGAATTGTGAGTTTTCATACTACAAATTATTATTAAAATAATCCACCTATTTATGAGTTAAATAGCTTATATATTACTGGTTCTTTCATGTTTGACTCCATTTTCCCAATTGATGAAGCACTAGTCTATTTGTTAGATAACCTTACATAAAAATGAGCTACTGGCATACCTGACCATAGATTTAAAATAAGAACAATATTCATTTAAAAATATTTTGAATTATGATGTATGGGTTTGAAATACCCATGATTCTTAGCAAATAGATAATCATTTTCTCAAAAGGTCTTCCAAATTTTTGTATGAATGTGTTACCAACTTGATATACCTCTTTTGAACACAATAAGGAACACCCTCTTAGGTCTTATAGAGCCTGAAGTGTAGGAGTAGAAGTCTCACAACTTTTACTTGTTGTGTTGGCCACTAACCTTAAAGTTTCTTAACCATAAGTGTTGGCTACCCTTTAGAGAAATTCATGGTTTTGTTGGAAAAGGAACCAATAGTGTCTACTTTATTTCATTTCTAAAAGTCATTTTGAAAAAAAGTATGTATGACATGGGGAATATTCTTAAGCATTGGAAGAATGGAGTATGGCAAGTGCTCATTGTCACAATGAAGCCATGAGTCATTTGCTAGAACTGTAGAAGTGCCACGAGCTTGAGAGAGTGAAGGTAGGTGAGAACTATTAGATTACTACATGGGAATATTACTGTAACAAATGTATTTGTTATTATTTAGTTGGTATGTAGAAGGAACACTCCTATTTAGAAGACTCAATGCATCAATATTTGTTTTTAGTATTTTTTTTAATTTCAAGAAGAGGATGTACATTCTCTTTACAAGTTTGGATGTTGGTAAGACTATTATTTTATACAAGTTGAAACTCTATGTTATCGTTACTTCCATTCCCACTATCAATTTCAATGTTGAGATTATTGAGTTGGAAGATGTTCTTCTAGTCATTGAAATGAATGTTATATGTTGTATGCATATGGGAAATGTGGTTACTATTCATGAATGTCCCAATGTTAAATATGGTAATTGCATTCATGTTTTCCCCATTGATAATACCATCAAGAGTGTCACCATGAATTTAATTGATGCCTATTTAAAGCTCTATTTGTTGGAAGCTTATCACCTAATGAGAAAAGGGGATCTTCTTACTATTGGTGTTTGAGAGAGTAAATTTATGATGAGATTTGAACTATTTTTGGTGAAGCTAGATCCAAAGAAGGGAATTTTCTTTAGCTATATCAAGGGTCATTACATTAGAAATAAGGACATTATAAAATTCATTCAGATTGGGGCTATTTTTGCAACCATTCATGTTAATGTCCCTAAAGGCTTATTCAAGAATTTAAATAGATAAAGTGTAAAAGGATCAAATTGGAGGCTGGTGGCATCAGAGGATGGAGGAATTTCCATCATCTCAAGTTAGCTTCTTGCTTTGAGATGATGCTTTGTATGAGAATTTTTTTTTCTTTATTGTATTTTCTTTGTTATTGCCAACAGATTTGAAGATACAAGTATTGTGAAGTTTCTTTTTGGAGACAGGTAAGGGGTTTGGTGAAGAGACCAGTATAGATTGTTTCCCAAATAGTTCATGAGACTATGACCAAGGATAACACCTTTATGAGGGTTGAGGAGACAACCTGTTGAGGGTGGTTGTCTAGTAATTATGGTCAGGGACCAAGGGTTATACCTTTATGAGGGTTGATGAGACAACCCATCGAGGGTAGTTATCCAATAACTATAGTCTATGGTTTGAGAATTCATGGAGGAAGAACTCAAAAATTTAGCTCGAAGTTTTTGGAGGAGTTTAAATTGATTCAGGATTTGCTTCTTTAGAATGAGAATCTTCTCAAGATTTTATAGCATAGTTTATTACATTATCTTTGTTATTGTTTATGGGGTAGTTGCAGTTGTGAAGTTACTAGTTAACACAATTTTGTTAACTGCTCTCCTGTATTACCTTCTTTCTACTTGTACAAAGACTATTGCAAGCATCTAAATTAAACATCAAGTTTTCAGCATTATCTTGTCTTTACTTGGTAGTTCTTTCACCTAAGAAATAATATTTCTTGGCACCTATACATAAAATATAAAGTAATTAAAAAGATCACACTAGAAAATAATAACTTTGTTAGCCAACTTTGAGGTTCACAAGAATTAAAAAAAATCAACCTCAAATCATGATATCATTAGGCACTAGTTTAGATCAAATCCATTTGGAAAACAACTTTCAAAACTCAAGGACTATGAATGGATGGTTATAAGATTATACCTAATAAATGCTCTAGTGACATTTATGTGTTTAATGAATTATATCATCTCTTCACCAGTTCATCATCATCTACTAGGATATTATATTGGTCTAGATATTATAACTTAGGAATAACACATGGTGTAGGTATCTTATGCAAATAAATATAGGCCAACAAGTTGGAAAATGTAATTTTAGCATCACTCATATTTAGTACTTGTTCTATAAATGAAAACATCTAGAACTTGAAAAGATCAAAGTGATCTAGGATTGGCTAACATTATGGAGTCTCATTGACCTATAATATTTCCTTAGATCCCCCAAATTTCATTGTATATTCATCCTTGGATCCTCATATATTTCCTAGTCACTCAACTAGATCATGGACTATAGTCTAAAATATTTTAATGCATAGATATACAACATGATTTTGAGGGGATAAAGAGATACCTATTCTCATAATGTTAGACATTGGACAACCATTCAAAATTTTCACCGATGCATCTAACTATTTTATTAGTGTTGGAGTTATGCAACATGGACATTTTTTGTGTATCTTTTAGAGACTTTACTAACAATTTTTGACACTAATCTACCCTATAAAAGGATTTATATACCATTTTAAAACTAATAAAGTAATGGTTCCTCTACATCCTAGCCAAGGAGACAATCATCATTTATAGTCATAAGACAATCTATTTCTTGTGTATAATTAATGTAAAATAGAAAACATGTGCACCATGAGTTGGATGGATTACTATTGTAGTTCCATATATATTTATCATTCATAAGAGGTGAGAAGAAAGAAAGGAAATTAAACCCCTCATTTAACATCCCATTCATGCACTCATTAGAGTTTTGTACTCACACAATTACAAATCTTTAGATTGATAATCACTCTATCAAGAATACTCAAACTTTGCATAGTCCTATATTAAGATCTTGCAAGATGAACAAGCTATTGAGTTATACCTAGATCTAATAATATTATCTACAAGATTGGGCATATTATTGTTCTAGATGGCATGCCATGCTAGATACTTATCTAGGAAGCACATTGTGCAAAGATAGTGGATACTTTGATATAACCAAAATCCTTACAACATTTCAACAACACTTTTATTAGGTTTAAATATACATAAGCATCAAGAGCATCACATCGAGTCTTCTATTCCTTGTGGAATTAAAAATAATATAAATAGGAAGCTTGGACTCTATAGTCCTCTCTTCTAGTTCCATCATGAACTCGATAATCCATCAATGTGAATTTTTTATGAATTATTCTTGCAAATAATATTTAAAATGACCACATGATTGAGATAAAGAAGAGACCCATTGTGGTTGATACTACATTTCTTTTCTTCAACCATATTTTCATTCACTTTGGCTTACCAACATCCATTATTTTTAATCACAATAGATAGTGTTTTAGTCATTTATGGGAAACATTATGGACCATTGTGTAACTATATTGGTCGATTTCATTAAATTTATTAATACAAATAAAATAATAGAGGTATCCAACCATACCCTTGAATACCTTGTATGGATATACAAAAATTCACACTTACATACTTGGGATGACAACATACCCTACATCTAACAAGCCTACAATAGAGATCTTCACATTTTACAAGTTGTATTTTTTCCCAAAAATATCCTTGGTTTCAACCTGTGCAACATCCCTTGAGATATCATAATGCATACCATCCATATTAGAGACATGTGTGTATGAATAGAATTTCATTAAGGAATGGTATTTTCTATAGAATGTTCACATTGTACATCAACAAGTTCAATAAATACTTATAGAAAAGGGCATACACAAAAATTATCATGACACTTGTCACTCACCTTAAATATTCTAGGTTGGTGATAAAGTATGGTTGTATCTCCAAAATGAGCACTTCATGTGTCCATGTCAAAATATTAAGATTCTATGCTATAGTCCTAAAACCATTATTTATATAGCCAGTTAGGATTTATTAATTATCAACCTTCCATATTACTTGGGCCTATACTCAATATTAAACAGGGAATTCCTTAAGCCATGTGTTCCCTCTACTGGAGCTTGCAACTTTCCAATTGAAATCAATTGAAAGTGGACCTAGTATATTCACAATGAACCATGAGGATTGATATGCTTGACATTATTTACACTCACACAACCTCCATTATTCTCATGAACTCTTCCAAGTTGTCAAGACCAAACAATATGCTATGATCAAGCTGATTTGTACACTCTTAAAGAATTGTAAATGTAGTTTCCCTGGTTCATTAAATTCATAATTTATATCATCTCTCCTCAAGGGAGCACAAACATCTATCCATTCATCTTCACTCAATGTTCATTACATAGTACTTGTCCATCCATACACAATAGACTGATCATCAAAGAACTTAATTGAACCTAGAAGTAAGGAATAAAATAAATTAACAATGATGTACTTTTATGGATCAACATAGCTAAGCTTACATAATCATAAGGAAAGATCAATATGTGTTGCTATAAATTATTTTAAATGAACAAAATACTCTCCATTTTTATTATACTTTTCAAATCGAGAACCCAAAATTCCTATAGGAAAGTAACATGCAATAACTTTATAAGATAAAGACATACAATGGAGAGAATTTCATACAATAGTACATATTTCTTGTTATCCTTATGCTCATTCTTTAGATTTGTTATTTCTCACACAAGTGCATCTAATGTGGCAATATGCATGAGTGTGGCATTGGGATTCTAGGAAACATTAGATGAAGTATAAATGTGTTATAAAGTAAGAGTCATGGACATGGATGCAAATGAATTAGACATAAGGTAGGAAGTAGTGATAATGTATCAGAATGGGGAAATAGTATTGGCTATATGGGTAGATAGTGTACTAATAGTGGCTATGGAGATTATAGTAGTAGATATGGGTGGAATATTAGAAGGGATGAAAGCACTAGTGAAGGTAATGAAATGTGCAATGGTAACCTTTAGATAAGCCATATTATGGATAAAATCCAAAATAGAATGACTTCAATTAATAAAACTAGAAAGGGTAACACTAGGGTTTATTGTGGTAGTAGCTATAGAAGTGGTTGGATTGGATTTGGAAGAGGACACACCATTAAAAATACTTGATAAGAATCTAAGATCTTGTAAAAAATTACTGCTATTTGTATATCTCACTAATGTCTTATAGAATATACCTTCCAATTTATGATGTGATTCATCTTGTTGCAAATTATCTATCAAAACATGACTTTTAAGATGAATATCTTTGTTAGGTCACATATGAATTAGGTTCATAGTCTTATTGGCCACCCAAGTTTATCTCAATACAACCACCATAAAAGATATTATTATTAGATTGGGTAGCCATATTAAGGTTCAAGTTCACACTAGTTGTCAATGGAAGATTAGGTTCATGAGTAGTTCTTGGAATATACATTGATATACAAGGGTAAATCAATATAAGATCAAGAAATCAAAGGTAGATCATATCTAAAAATAAGTGGAAAAAGAAAACCATAAATCCAATATAAGGGTGCATAAGGTGAGTGATAGATAATAAACACATAAATAAGGACCAAACACTAAAAGAAAGATATATCAATGAAGTACGATAATTTAAAAGTAAGTTCAAATCTAAAAATAATAGACTTGGAAACCCCAAAGTGATGAAAAACTCTAGAAAGAAGACCATGTCTTATAGGGTTCACCAAAAATGTAAATACAACCTTCCTTAGAATTAACCTAGGTAATTAAGTAAATGCAAAATATTGAGCACAAATTAGCCTAGGTTAAGTGATGATATCTAGGAATAATAAATTGGATTAATACAATAGCTATTTTAAGAAAGTATACTTATCTTTATAACAAAATAATGATTGTCTTTGTTGAAGGGTCTAGAGAATTTGATAGGTATCTAATCAAGTAATGCAATCTTTCTATTAATGAAATGCCTCAAAACTTGTGCTAGATCTATGTTTTTTTAATAGTTAAGTTTATGGTCATGGATTTATGTTTTGAGTTTGGATTCAAACATATATGATGTGAAATTCTACTTTGTTGTTTCATTTACAAAATGTTTCTCTACTCTAGTTTTTTTCTAAATTATAAGTTTTTTTATGGAAATAGTCAAATTAGATAGATGCCAACATCTCTTTTTTAATATAGTGGATTACAAAAGTATGAGTAAGCATACATCTAGAACAAAAAATTTCCATCAACTAAGTAGCCATGTATAGGGGGATCCTATCCATCAAAGTTAACAAGGTTTAAGACGAGGTTAAATATTGAGTATTTGACCATAAGAATTGAACAACTCATGCCATTAAAATTTACTTTGTGTGCTTTGGATGACAAGATAGTCAACTATCCACTCTTTTTAACACATCAATTTTTATCTATTGATAATCCTCCATTTCTAAATTCCAAAATACTACAATAGTGTTAAGACACCCTAACTATCTATGTGAATTATGTTATTGGAAACTTACCAAATACCACATTGACAATCTTTTATTAGTTAGATAGGGATATATAATGTCAAGTGATTATATGATTAATTGATGAAGATAATGATATATATATTTTTAATTATATTATATATTAAGATTTAAATTTCTAGATTTTATTTTCTTAAATAATTTTGGGGATTTCTAACATAAAATATATACATATTCATTATATTATAGTCTTAACATAATTTAATAAAAATATTAAAATATATCTAATTCAATTATTTTCATAAAAATAATTACTTTAACAATATCTTTAGTAAATTCAAAATTATTTATACAGCTACTCGTCACTTAACTTTTTCACTTTGAATAATTAAAAACCCTACATAAATGTGAAAGAACAAACTCCATCACTTAACTTTTTCACTTTGAATAATTAAAAACCCTCCATAAATGTGAAAGAATACATTCGACCACTATACTTTTTCACTTTGAATAATTAAAAACCCTACATAAATGTGAAAGAATACATTGGATCACTTTACTTTTTCACTTTGAATAATTAAAAACCTACATAAATGTGAAAGAATACAGACAACTTTTAAAAATAAAGACAATACGGAAATCTTTAACTTTATATAAATATTTCTAAAGCACATACAATTAGAGGCCGCCGCATGGAATGGTCTCTGCAAGTTAACTTTAATTAAGAACCCATTACAATGAATGTGGGACAAGAGAATTAAAACCTGGCCAGAGCTGTCTTTCCTAATATAGGTTTGTCCCACAATAAATAACAAAATGGCTGCCTTTATATCGGCATCTCTGCTTTGGAAGTTTAAATCAAATTATCACGATCTCTCCTTTTTGTAATATCTTGAAGCAACTATAGTTGTTCCTTATCCACGATGGTTTCTTTACAGCTGTTATTCAGCTATTTTTACTCGAGAAAGGATGTCAAAAATCTGCACCGTTCATTTTTTACGAGATGCTCTTATCAAAAGCAGGGATTACAGACTAAATAAAAGTTTTTGTGGGGCTCTTCAATTTTGAAATTGTCAATGAAAAAGAGCTTATCCAGAACGCACTTTCAAAATATAATCATTCAAGGGAAAGAGGGGCCCTCGTGCATGGAAAGAGAAGACAACGAAATGATGGGCAATAAAATCTATATTTACTTTATATTTAAAATTTATAATTATATTTATATAATGTAAATTATTACACTTAATATTTTGAATTATTTTTAAAAATATTTTTTTATTATTTTTTCTGATTTTTTATTTTTAAAATTACAAATTATTTTTTTACATTATAAAATATAATTTTTTAAAATAATTTTAATATAAAAATATAAAATAAAATTACATATAATATAAAATATGTTAGATTTAAATGTTTCTTAGTATATTATTATTTTTATTTATTTTTATATCAAAAGAATCAAGAACTGTAGTGTGTCTAATAAATTGTCCTTGGTAAAAAAATTTCACGTGATCAGTGATGTTGGCGTGACATGCCCTCTAATACCATGGGGATAGAGGGAGCCTAGACCTCATGACCTCTTGCCTACAATAGGATGCTTTAGCCAATCGAGCTAGGTCCCCCATCCCATATATATTTATTATTTAAATAAATTAGATTTATTGGAAAATATGTTCAAATTATAGTTATTATTACATATGATATGAAATATATATATTATTTAAATTAATGTATAAGAAATTTAACAACTTAATTTCTATTTTAAAGAGATGAAACAAGAGGGGGTGGAAGGTGGATGAATAGATAGGAGGGGGGGATGAAAAGCTACTACTCACCATAAACAATACAAGAGATAAAACTCGATTTCCCATGCACTAACCAAGTCAATAGTTCAACTAGTCAAGGGATTTTTTGAGTTTATATAGTAATTATTTCAGCTTTGTCAATAAATAGGCTAGAGGCTTCTAAATAGGTACATGAAACTCTCTTCATACATAGACTCACAACTCTCAAACATATTGATCAACATTACTTACCTCTCTTGCTATCAATAAGTATTTTTATATTTATTAGTTAAATCCATCTCCATCTCCATCTATATCGAGCTATCCCTATCTTCCTCTTTATCTCTCTCCCTATCTATATCTCCTTACCTCTCACCTATCTCTATATCTCCCTCTTTCCCTATTGCTCCCTCTTTATATCTCTCTAATTCTCTATCCTCTCTCTATTTCTCTCCCTCCCTTGATCTCCCTCCTCTATATATTTATATATATCTCTCTCACTATATCTATCTCAATATCTCTCTCTTATTTATACACACACATCCCTATTTCTCCCTCCCTAACTTTCCCTCTCCCCCTCTCTTCTCTCTCTCCCTCTCTACATATATGTCTCCCTCTCTACCTATCTCTTTCCCTCTCTCCCCCTCCCCTCTTCTCTTTCTTCCTCCTCTACCTATCTCTCTCCCTTTCTCTCCCACCATCTCTATCTCTCTCCATCTCTCCCTCCATCACTCCCTTTGTATCCCCTATCTATATCTCTATCTCTACCTCTCTCTCTCCCCCTTACTCTTCCCATATATATCTATATCTCTCTCTTGCTCTCCATATACATCTATATTCTCCCTTTTTCTCTCTCCCTCTCCCTCCTTATCTTTATCTCTCCCTCTCCCCATTTCTATTTATCTATATCTACTTCTCTTTGTCTATCTGTGTCTCCATCTATCTCTCATTTTATTTCTCCCTCTCTCTCTATATATTTCATTATATTTATATCT
Organism: Sequoia sempervirens; assembly: GCA_007258455.2. Classification (NCBI taxonomy): domain Eukaryota; kingdom Viridiplantae; phylum Streptophyta; class Pinopsida; order Cupressales; family Cupressaceae; genus Sequoia; species Sequoia sempervirens. Next base: position 561,601,778 of record VDFB02058242.1, read on the forward strand.
CTATATCACTCTATCTAACCAACTATTTCTCTCTATCTATCACTCCCTCTCCCTCTATACCTCTATCTCTTCCTCCATATCTCTTTATCTCTCTCTCTATATCTCCCTCTACATCCCTCTACCTCTCTATCCCTTTCTCTCCCTCTATATTCATCTCTACTTCTATCTTCCTCTCTCCCCCTCTATCTCTAGACATGTCTCCCTCTCTCCCTCCATCTCCATCTTCCTATTACCTCTATATCTATATCTATTTGACTCTCTATCTCTCTCTTCATATTTATTCTTTTATATCTCCCTCTTATCTCTATCTCATTATCCATCCATCTCTCTCTACCCCTATACCTCTCTATCTCTCTACCTCTCTTTATATATCACTTCATATCTCCATATTCATGTCTTTTTATCTCTCTCCCTCTCTATATGCTTATCTCTTCCACCTCTCTCTCTTTGTCTCTCTCTAAATATCTCTCCTCCATCTCCATCTAAATCTCTATTTTCCTCTTTATCTCTCTCCCTATTTCTATCTCTTTGCCCCTATCTCTTGCTCTTCCACCCTATATCTCTCCTATCTCTCTTTTTCACCGTAGATTATGAAACCTAATTATCTTCCTAATTCAAAGGTTTTGTTTCAATTATTTCTAGATCCATTTAATTGGATGCATAGTTAATTTGAATCCATCATTTCTTCATTGAGACCTTTGTTATACAAACAATATTATTTTCTATATGGCCTACCAATTGACCTTGTGTACTACACAAACATATGCAAAAAAAATAAACTATTTTTTCCTAAATATTTCTAAAGCACATACAATTAGAGGCTGCCACATGGAATGGTCCCTGCAAGTTAACTTTAATAAAGAACCCATTACAATGAATGTGGGACAACAGAATTAAAACCTGGCCAGAGCTGTCTTTTCTAACATAGGTTAGTCCCACAATAAATAACGAAATGGCTGTCTTTATATCGGCATCTCTGCTTTGGAAGTTTAAATCAAATTGTCACGATCTCCTTTTTGTAATATCTTCCTTATCTACGATGGTTTCTTTACAGCTGTTATTCAGCTGGTTTTACTCGAGAAAGGGTGTCAAAAATCTGCACCGTTCATTTTTTACGAGATGCTCTTATCAAAAAGAGGGATTACAGACTCCATAAAAGTTTTTGTGGGGCTCTTCAATTTTCAAATTGAATTTGTGTTATTCATTTCTTCATGCTCTTTATCCTGTACACTGTTTATCGTATGGATATTTTAAAATATTGACGTCGAAAGCATTTGTTATGTGAAGTGGAGTAAAGTAGGTAATTTGTAAGATCCACAGCTCAGTCGTGTCGATAAGGGATTGTGCGACGATTGCATTGATTTTGACCATTTGTTTTCACTGCCGTCGAAATTCTTTAACGTGAATGTTTTTTGCATCGTTAGCCTACTGAAAGTTAAATAAGGTTAATTTTCGAATTCACATGCCCATAACATTATCAGATTTTTAGGCAGCAAATGTTAACGGAAAACGACGTCACAACATGCATATGCAGTGCCCGTTCAGATCATCCGAGCTCATTTCTAAGTACATTTTTTATGGCTTCCTCGTGCATGGAAAGAGAAGACAACGAAATGAATTTTGGTGACACTATGAGCAATAAAATCTATATTTACTTTCTATTTAAAATTTATAATTATATTTATATAATGTAAATTATTACACTTAATATTTTGAATTATTTTTAAAAATATTTTTTATTATTTTTTATGATTTTATATTTTTAAAATTACAAATTATTTTTTTACATTATAAAATATAATTTTCTAAAATAATTTTAATATAAAAATATAAAATAAAATTACATATATTATAAAATATGTTAGATTTAAATGTTTCTTAGTATATTATTATTTTTATATCAAAGGAATCGAGAATTGTAGTGCGTCTAATAAATTGTTCTTGGTAAAAAAAATTCACGTGATCGGTGATGCGTGATGCTGGTACGACATGCCCTTTGATACCATGGGGACAGGGGGAGCCTAGACCTCGTGACCTCTTGCCTACAATAGGATGCTTTGGCCAATCGAGATAGGTCCCCCACCCCATTTTAGAGTATATATATTTATCTATACTTATTATTTAAATATATTAGATTTATTGGAAAATATGTTCAAATTATACTTATTATTACATATTATATGAATTATAAAGCACATTTTATATATATATAGTTTACATATATTATTTAAATTAATGTATAAGAAATTTAACAACTTAATTTCTATTTTAAAGAGATGAAACAAGAGGGGGTGGAAGGTGGAGGAATAGATAGGAGGGAGGGATGAAAAGCTACTACTCACCATAAACAATACAAGAAATAAAACTCGATTTCCCATATACTAACCAAGTCAATAGTTCAACTATTCAAGGGATTTTTTGAGTTTATATACTAATTATTTTAGCTTTGTCAATAAATAGGCTAGAGGCTTCTATATAGGTACATGAAACTCTCTTCATACATAGACTCACAACTCTCAAACATATTGATCAACATTACTTACCTCTCTTGCTATCAATAAGTATTTTTATATTTATTAGTTAAATCCATCTCCATCTCCATCTTTATCGAGCTATCTCTATCTTCCTCTTTATCTCTCTCCCTATCTATATCTCCTTACCTCTCCCCTATCTCTATCTCTCTAATTCTTTATCCTCTCTCTATTTCTCTCCCTCCCTTTCTCTCCCTCCTCTATATATTTATATATATCTCTCCCACTATATCTATCTCAATATCTCTCTCTTATTTAGACACACACACACCTCCCTATTTCTCCCTCCCTAACTTTCCCTCTACCCCTATTTTCTCTCTCTCCCTCTTTACATATTTGTCTCCCTCTCTACCTATCTCTTTCCCTCTCTCCCCCTCACCTCTTCTCTTTCTTCCTCCTCTACCAATCTCTCTCCCTTTCTCTCCCTCCATCTCTATCTCTCTCCATCTATCCCTCCATCACTCCCTCCTTATCCCCTATCTATATCTCTATCTCTACCTCTCTCTCCCTTTCTCTTCCCAGATATATCTATATCTCTCTCTTGCTCTCCATATACATCTCTATCTCTCCCTTTTTCTCTCTCCCTCTCCCTCCTTAGCTTTATCTCTCCCTCTCCCCATTTCTATTTATCTATATCTACTTCTCTTTGTCTATCTGTGTCTCCATCTATCTCTCATTTTATTTCTTCCTCTCTCTCTCTATATTTCATTATATTTATATCTCTATATCACTCTATCTAACCAACTATTTATCCCTATCTATCACTCCCTCTCCCTCTATGCCTCTATCTCTTCCTACATATCTCTCTATCTCTCTCTATATCTCTATATCTCCCTCTATGTCCCTCTACCTCTCTACCCTTTCTCTCCCTCTATATTCATCTCTACTTCTATCTTCCTCTCTCCCCCTCTATCTCTAGACATTTCTCCCTCTCTTTATCCATCCATATCTCTCCCTCTCTCCCTCCACCTCCATCTTCCTATACCTCTATATCTATATCTATTTGTCTCTCTATCTCTCTTTTCAAATTTATTCTTTTATATCTCCCTCTTATCTCTATCTTGTTATCCATCCATCTCTCTCTACCCCTATATCTCTCTATCTCTCTACCTCTCTCTATATATCACTTCATATCTCCATATTCATGTATTTTTATCTCTCTCCCTCTCTATATGCTTATCTCTTCCACCTCTATTTATTTCTCTCCTTCTCCATCTCCATCTAAATCTCTATTTTCCTCTTTATCTCTCTCCCTATTTCTATCTCTTTGCCCCTATCTCTTGCTCTTCCACCTTATATCTATCCTATCTCTCTTTTTGACCCTAGATTATGGAACCTAATTATCTTCCTAATTTAGAGGTTTTGTTTTACTTATTTCTAGATCCATGTAATTGGATGCATAGTTAATTTGAATCCATCATTTCTTCATTGAGACCTTTGTTGCACAAACAATATTATTTTATATATGGCCTACCAATTGACCTCATGTACTACACAAACATGTGCAAAAATTAAAACTATTTTTTCCTAAATGACCTTCCATACCTCTTTGGCATACCCATTACACACCAAGGCACAATTTATAGTTTATTAATGAAATTTAATCTCATAGTCATTTCATATTAGAGGAAAGGATCTAATAATTGTGCATCTTCAAATTGCACCTCTCAAAATTATGCACATCAATTTCAAATGGATTAAATTATGTATTAGCTTATTTGGTAAGTTTATTTCTTAAACTAATGTTTTAGTCCTATATCATAAATATGATACCACAACATTAAAAATCATAAAATTTGTCAAAAATGGAAATTTATAAACCATTGACCCATGATAAATAGTTTTGACACCTAGTCTTTAAAATTATTGCTAATGATAAGTAAACATTTTTTAGTTTTCTTATTCATGTGAAAATTTAAATAATTTACTTAGTCTTAATTTACATCTCTAATACCTAATAGTGTAAGAATATAATTAACAAGAGTTGTGATATAGGTAGATTCCATACCAAGGACTACAAGATTTGATGTGAAATAAATACATAGATAAATTTTATTTTAAAACATGTGAATAATTATTATATTTTCCAAGTTTCACTTTAAATTTGCTAATAGTTTAAGTTGAGCAAGTATGTAAGTAATTTCCTAGTAGAGAACCTTTACGCATTGATTGGTTGTTTTTTGAAAGGTTTAAATTATAGTTGATAATAATTAGTTAAAGAAAAAATATCAATTTTTGTAATTACTTTTATTATAAAGAGATTGCAACATGGTTGAAAATATATTTTATAATAACCTGTTAAAGGATTAAAAAATATTAAATGTTGTATTTATACCTTACCATGATATGTGGTTCCAAAAAAGTCACTATGACAATTGTTATAATTGATTGAAATTGAAGAAATCTTGTCCTTACTATTACAAGAATATCATTAAAGGTTGGGTAGCCCCATTACTTGTTAAACTTTACTATTTACTATTTCTTTAAAGTATTCAATGTGATTATCCTCACAAATTTAGAATTATAAAAATTATCTATAAAAATACTAATAAATAATTCAATTGTGAAAATACCAATATTTAATAGGTTGGCATTAGTATATAAAATAAAATTTAAATGAAAAAAAGTGAACAATACATTATTAAAATAAATATTTATTGACAATTATATTATATGTTGAGTATAGTACATTATTATTAAAGTTATCATTGGGAAAAATAAACATTATTAAAAATTAAATATCACTTGTTTATACCATATTTTTTTATTGACAGTGTTAGTGTCAATTTTCTATTGAAACCTAAACCTCTTAAGGGACACATTTTTAATAGTCACCCTGTATTATGTCAAACGTGCCCTCATATTAGTTAGAAAAATTATTATAGTCACTCAAGGACTCAAGCCTCTAGTATCACTCAAGTAAAACCAAAAACAACCTTCTACAAGAGAGAAAAATAAGAGAATAAATCTGCAATAATGGATGCAAGACAATATGACCAATATGCAATACTCAATATTACAATGATATTGGATTGGAATGAAATAAAAATGAGAACCCCTTGGTTATATAGCCAGGGTGAGACATATGATTAGACAAGATCATGACAAGTGTATTAATCCTATGTCATGAGACAACTAAATTAACAAAAATGTCAAAAAGATAAGATATGATAAGACCTTATCTAGACAAATAAGAAAACTAGAAGTTCACCTAGTACCTAAGTAAACTTAACATGTGAATAATTCCCACTAATAGAAATTAGCTAGGTACAAGACTTTATTCACACCAACACCCCCCATTAAGTGCAACTTAGGGAGTATATTATTATACAAATGATTCAAGTATGGATACTAGCTACTAGGCCATGTTAGGTATCCATGTACAAATACAATCTATCACAAACAAAGAAAAGGAGAAAACCCAATGGGAAAAAACTCTTCCCTAAGAGATAAAAAATATATCTCACTATAGAATGAGAATGACAAAAACCCATGTGAGGAAAAAGAATATCCCTCATAAGAGACAAGAATAGAGATAATATAATACCCCTCAATGTTGAGTATTTTTCAATGATGGTAGAAGCTTAACATTGAATGGAGAAGATGATTCAATCTCATTGAAAATAATTCATCCCCTTAGGAAGAAACAAAACCAAGATGGTATAAAGGATGTCTTTCCATTATTGAAAGGAAGATATAGTAAGAAGGATAGTATGTGATGTCCTTGAACTATGCTTAAGTGTCTTCATGCTGATGTTGAAAGTTGACACACTCCAAAAAAGAATCCTAGGCTGCACTATTGAATAGGACAATCTAAAATATCCTAGAAATAGATGTAGAAGACAATCGAGAGAAAAATATACCTCTTCTATAGAAAAATAATCCTCCTCCAAATTTTTTCCAAAAGAATCCATACTCACATCAAATTGTGAACAATGATCATGTAGAGAATGAACAAGAGGGTCAAAGTGTTCCCTCACAACAACTAAAGAAGGATCATATTCATCAAAGAGGAGATTAATGCAATCAATGGTTTCTCCCAAATATGAAATATGGGACTCAAAAAATAAATCATCAATGTCTATCAAATACTCATTCCATGGAGCCATATGTATTGAGAACATGATGTAGATCCTTCTACATTGAATTACAAGAGGCCAAAATTGTGACAACACATGCATCATCAAATAGAATAGAAGATGGAGGAAATGGAATGCAAAGATCAAGAATGGGATTTGATGTGAGAAAACCCAAGTTTAAGTAGCAAAAAATCTCCTTAAAATCATGGTCCACACTAGAAGTGTGTTCAATAGTTGAAGGAAAAAATTCATCATCATAAGAAAAATATACAAAGGTGTATACTTGAGATGCATGATCAACCATCCCATTAGAAATAATCTCTCTACTCTCTATGTCTCTAATGATAACTAAATTAGGAGTTAATTCCACAGTCTTCCCCGCTCCATCATGGGTAATCTAATAGATGGAAATAAGATTGTTTGAAAAAGATGTACACATAAAACATCATTGAAATTCCCTTCCCCAACATAAATAAATCCTTTCTTAATTATATTCATGTATGTATTGTTTCCCATCAAAATAGGTGACACAACACAAGGCTCAAAAGAAGAGAAAATAGACTATGAAGATGCCATATGTTGAGATGCTCTTGAATCAAGAATTCATCTTCCTAATCCAAGACCTATAGAAGAAAAGAGATCTTATATTTTTCTACTTGATGTAGTAACTAAACTAGCATGATCTTTGTCCTTATTAGACTTTTTTGAAGAAGAATTGGAATCAAACATTCTATAAGGTAGATCACTATGATTATTTTTAATAAGATGTTTCAATTAATTAATATCCTTCTTATAACAAGAATGCTTATCATGTCCAAGATTCTTGCAATATGAAAAAACTTGGCTTCTCCTTTAGACATTTATTCTTTGGTTGATTTGAATGTTGATTTCTCTTTGATTTCTTTTGTTTCTTATTAGAATGTCCTTAATCTTTCATCTAAATAACCAAAAAATTCTAAGTTTTAGGTTACTTTACAAGACCCATAGAAACAAGTTTTCTTTGCTTATGTATTAACATCTTATTTCACAATTTTTAAATGTTCATGTACATAGTATATGCATGTACCCCACAATCAACCTATGAGTATGAAAGCTAGAAACAAAAGCTATGTAATTAGGACCAAGTTTTTTCAATACATTATAGAACAATTGAATGTCCTTCTTATCAATTTCACATGCTTTACATTGATCTCTTAGATCACTAACCTTAGTGATGCAATCTTGGATGTTGTCAAAGTTCTTAGGATCAAGGCTCATCAGTTCATCATCAATTTGATAGCCTTTTACTTCATTTTTGTTACCATACAATGTTTTCAATTTATTCCAAGCTTCATGAGAATCGTTATATGATTCATTTTGAAACAATAGATCTTGAGAAAGTAAGCTATGAATATGTCATCCAAGAGATTTAGTATGTTCAATCATTCATTTTATCTTTTTCTCATCATCTTTAAATTTAGGTACCTTATTCTCAACATATTAAGAGTGATCTTGAGTCATTAGAGCACTCCATGCATGTTGATGTCAATTTTAATAGTTGTGTGATGTTAGCAAAGGAACCTTATAATGATCAATGGAAAAGAAGAGGACAAGAAAATAAACCAAAAGAATGTAATAAGGTAACCTCCCCAAATCACTCAATCAAGAATCCCCTCAATAGTATGATTTGACAGTTTATATGTAGTGTGATTACAGTGCCAAAATTGCTTTCTAGAGTTTACAATGCCAAGATGGACCAAAGATGAAGAAATAAAACAATATCTTAGAATGAGATCATCAAGATAATATTTCACTTTCTCAATATGATCTATATTGGGAATGAACCCTTCTTGAAAGGACAAAACTTCTCTAGGCATCGATATGTCCAAGTTATCAACTAGAATGAAAATATGCATAAGCCTCAATAAAAGATACATGATGTTAAATCTAGAAAAAGTTTTTGGATATAATTGTATAGAAACTTAATACCTTTTCAACAACACAAAAATCATGAAAATTGGATAAATAAGTAAAATTTTGTGAGATTAGAAGTACATATGGGAGATCTGATGTCAAATAGCAATAAATTTCACAAGAAGCTAGTCTAATAATGAAATATAAACCACTTAAAAGTACATAGAACCAAATTTACAACAATTCTTGTTTGCAAAAAAATGTCTTTTGGATCAAAATTTATGAATTTTTGAAAAATATTGAATTTATCCTAGATAGTGATGATCCTTCTGGAAAAATAAAATTGTCAAAAATAAAAAATTTCTAGAATGGATAAATTTTATATAAATTAGGGGTTTTTGGGCCATCTAAATGCAATGACAACATCCATTTAGGCTATAAGTGCTCCAATAAAAAAATTGTTCACTAGATCTAAGCTTTAAACCCTAATTTTCAACTATATCATACAATGGCATAAGTTTTCCTACCGAACTACGATGCCCAAACTAATCCTTTGCAAGACTTAACCCTTTTGGATGTTACCCTTCAGGATTTCCTCATTCTCCTTTCTTCATGCTTAACAAACTGTTAAGGCATTAGCCTTACTACCAAACCATGAAAGTTTAAGCCATTTTGGGTGTCAGGGTTATCCCTTACTTCATACCACTTACCTACCTTGCAACAAGGCATAAACCACCCTCCCAAATTATGAAGCTCAAACATTTCCTTCGAAAGCTTTCCAAACATCACCCTTTCGAGTTTTAGGGTTCCCTCTTACTTCATACTACTTACCTGCCTTTTGGTAAGGCATAAGCCAACCTTCCACTGTCCGATGACTAACTCCTTCTTTGACTTAACACATTTGAACTTCCTTTTCATTTTTGTAATTAGTACGAGGTATGGTAGAAGTCTGCAGTCCAAAACCTTTTGGACTTCACACAAACTTTCTTCATTTCCTTTGAGGCATTTGGTAAGAGGTATGGCTGAAGCCCAATGTTTGAAACCTTATAGTTTCAAGTAAGCCTCAAGCCCGAAGTTCGAAGTTCAATGTCTAATCAGACTTGGCTTAAAAAGAATAACTCTTTCCTCCTCAAGTAAGCAATATAGGTAAGCTTGTGGCCCAATACTCGAACTTCTACAACACTTGAAAAATTGATTCCTTGGCATCATAATGTTGATCAACCACTTTATTGACATCTTTATGAAGCCCTTGTGACATCAATTAGCAACTCTCCATCTGATAACACTCACTTCTCCTTTTGACATCAATGAAAATCATATTGCCAACACAATTCACATAATTTTAGAACTTCCATTGGTAAGGAGTAGTAGAATATTTTCTACCTAAATGTATCAAATGAGGTCTTCAAATGTGCAGTTGTAAATGAAGAAGACAAAAATAAAGAACAAACAATATCTTTCATAAATGGATACAGAAAATGCATTTCAATATAGAAGCTATGTCGCTAATTGATGTATAAAATTATGGATATATAATCGTAAAATAAAAGGAGTAAACAAATGTAATGCAAAAAAAATGTAGTAATTGTAAGAGTGTTTGCTAGATTCCATTCCATGCCTACACATGATTCAAAAAAATGGATAGAATTTTTCATTTATGAATTGCTACTTTACAAACCATTTTGAGACATTCAAAGACATATTGGGCACAATAAGGAATCCATAGTGGAAAAGTGGGAGGATTTCAAATATAACCAATGGCATTTGGAATGAGCAATAGTAGTTGAGAACATTGAAACATTAGTGAATCTAAATCAGAAGGAAATGACAATGCTCAAGCAACCACTAAAAAAAATGAATGGGAAATTATATCTAGACTTCATCAAGGTCAAATTTTGCAAGTTTCAGAAATAGATATGTTGGGTAGAAGAGATATTAATAAATAGAAAAATTGTTGCAATGTATTTAAAGATGAACTAAACAATGAAGCAATCTATTTTATTAAAAGCATGGAGATTAATGGTCTCCTTATTCATGATATTCCATAATACGTGAAATATGGAAATCCTAGCAATAAACAACATAAAGCAGTGAGAATTATCATGTCACATCAAACATGACAAAATACATTGCTCATGTATATGATAATTCAAGAAACTATTGGAATAGGTAAGCCATATTTAATTATTACCACTACTAAAGCACAAAAAATCCTATTTTTCACCAATTATAATTCTCTTTTGCTTTTTCTTGCACAAACTGTAGTTGCTACATTCAACATTCGAGTGTCAACATTTTATTCAAACTTAAGATACCAATAAGATATTTAAATGAACTAGGAGTAACAATAATTACAAATTTATAGGATAAAATATCACACATGTGTCAAATACACTTTGATTGATGAAATGAGTTTCCTCAGAGGTTGCTTAAGAGAATAGATTCTCGACTTCAACAAGCATTTATCAAAAGTGGTAATCAATGTTTTGGAGGTAATTTTTCTATGGAAATTACTTATATTTGCTACCAATGACATAGTGAAGATTAACTACACCTAATCCATATGATTTCAAGGCATGTTTAACCCACTAAGCATTAATCCCAATAAGAATATTCACTGTAAACAAAGACACAAAAGCCATTAAAACTAACATTCTAAATCATGAAAGCTTAAAAAACCTCTAATATAAGATATTGAAACTTGTCCTAGATTGGGGGAGTGGTGTCACATTGATGTGGAATGACAACCCTTTCCCAATCCCTTGGATAATGAGCTTGTTTCAATCAATTTTATTGAAGAAAACTGATGAAACCATTGATAGATGCATATGAAAACGTGATTTAAAGATATATGAATATGATGAAAGCTATTTTAACATGATTTATGCTAAGATGATTGATATGGGTGTTTTCAAATCTACTCTAAATGTATGCAAGCTTAAAAAGATCAAAATCCTAATTAACGAATAAGCTAAATGTATGCATCAATGTTATCATAGAAGCCATTAATGGAAACTTAAAGCTAATATGAAACTAAAAATGAACTAAAATATGCTAAATGTGAGTAAAGTATGAGTGTGAATGGGTGAATTCAACAGCATAAGTTTGCAATTGAAAGATAGATCCATTTGTCTTGAAATAGTGTTTTGTTTATAGGAAAGCAAATGAGAAATGAAGGGTTGAGATCAAAAATATCAATCAACGGTCAAGGATGAAAGGAAGAAGAGGCATGTATCATGTATTCTCATCAATGGGTGAGAATGCAAGATGAAATTTAATCAAGGGTTCTCATTTGTTCCAAACAAACACACTTTTGAGCTACACACACAGGTCACAAGGTAACTTGCTCAAGAAGTCACAAGTTTAAGTTGCTCAAGAAGCCAAGTGAGAATATACCCTTTTTCAAATGATTGGAGGAGAGAGAATATTCTTTGGAATATTCTCATGGGTGAGGAAAAAAGGATACTTTTCAATTTAAAATAAAATTTTATTTGTGCAAAAAAGAGAAGAAATATTCCATGGGAATATTTCCCTTTTGGAGGAATGTGAAAAGGAGGAATATTCCCTTGGAATATTACATTGCAAGTGGAAGAATTAGAAATTTGATAATTAAAAAAAAGCTTTAATTATGAAAATTAGGGGAATTATATGATATTCATTAAATAATTGATTTAGTGGAGATCAAATGAAAAAGAAATGGATGAGATTGATTTGATCTATCAATGGTCAAAAATGAAAGGAGGATGAAACATGGACAGAGGATTCTCATCAATGGATGAGACTTAAAGATCATTCTAGTTCCTAAATCAAAAAATTCAATGAGTCCTAAAGAATAACCAATTTCTAATGCTCAGACTCAGAGATGGATTTGGCCAATGAACAAGATTCAGTCAAAAAGATTGAAATATCCTACACTTCTAGCTTTGTGGAACCAAGGTGGGTCTCCCTTCACAATTCCTAAAGAATTATTTCAATTATGCATAGAAATTTCATTTATATAGTAGATACTTCCTAATTAATTATACCAAGGAAAGCCTTGACAACTTTAAAGATGGCTGTATTTTTTCATATCTCAACACTTACTCAAAAATTGGGAAGAAAATTCTTACACTACACCTAAACCCAACAATAGAAATAAAAATGATTTTGAATTAATGATTTGCTTTTGAAAATGCATTTAGCTAAATGACAAACTAGTGCCTAATTCTGGGCCATGGAGTCAAATATAGAATCATAAAGAAAATATCATTGACAAATAAACTTCAACCAGTGGATTCAAAAATACTAATGCCTTGCACTAGTAGATCCACTCTTTCTTTAATCAAAATTCTTCTTACAAATCCACCTTGCACACTTGAAATCACAATTATTTGATTAAAGTGATTCAACTATTTCCTTGAAATAGAACTATGAACAAACAACACAATCTCAAGGAAATTGAGATGACAAACTCAAAATACCTTGTCTATTAAATTCATGATTTAAAGTATATAAATCTAGAGACAATTTGATGGAATTCATGCTCTATTTGCACAAACTAATTGATTCCTACTCATGAAATCAAAACATGACAAATACATCTTATTTCTATGACTCAGATTGAACATTTTTCTATCTACCCAATCCCATACAAAAATTTAGAAACCTTACAAAAGAGATAGAAATTACTCTATATATATAAGAAGAGAACCCTTAGATCAAATTTCTATTTGAAACCCATCACCAATTGAACCCTAAAAGGATATCTCCATTAGAGACTTGGCAACATTCAGCTCCATTGATCAGTAACTACCTCTAGAACTTGAAAAATCTTCAATTTGTACCTTGGTTCACACCTCTTGCATTCACTTTCCCTCAAACAAAAAATTATTCCCATCATGATAAGCCATCATTCATCTATGCCCTGCAGTTGAAAATATCTGTTTGTAAAAGAATAGAAGCCCTCCACAAAAAATATTTCACTCACCTTGATCTGTTGTACAAAAAACTCCTTCACCTGTTCATTTACCATGCTATTTTAGTGGTCCTCTTTAAAATTATTTTCCCATTAGCTGCAAATAATTTTTTCCATGAAATCTATATTTATTTCCTTTCCTTGCTTGGCTGCACTTCCCCCTTTCACCTCCAACAAATAAAATAATCAAACTTCTATAGTGGAGCCATTTAACCTTTTTAACTCTCATCATGCCTCACTCTTTACCCTTTCCATGTTTTCCTCATAGCTTCTTAAGGGGTAAATATTTTAAAGAAAATACTTTATGGGGAAAAATAGATTTTACCTGTTCCTCCCCTCTTATTTCACTTTATATTTAAAATCTTCCTTGCTTCTTTTTATAAAAAGTGAAAACCCCCACATTCTTTATCGGGCAATACTTTTCTTTTACTATTTTAATGCTTTTTCCTTTTTAAATAGATGAAGTATCCCAAATATTAAAACATTGGGCAAGTAATGTGTTTACCCATGCCTTTCACTTTTCACATCAGTTAAAATTTTATTTTTTAAAATGAAGGTTGTTGAATATTTTATGTCAAGCAATTAACAATTTGCCCGTGCTTTTTAATTTTCTCATGGGGCCCACTGATGAGCCTAGTTTTTGGTATAGTTTGGGTAGAATCTATAGTCTATTTTCTCATTGATGTCATGTATTTTAATGCTTAAATGTTGGAATTGGCATAATGTTTCCCTCAAACCATTGACATTCAACATTACCCTATCTTTGCAAGTTTTAATGATATTTGGCATAATATGTGGGTCATCTATGTTGATTTTGCATACGATTAATGAGTGTGTCTTAGAGTAGTTATTGATGTGTAGTTATTATGCGTACTAATCTTGGACTGTAGACTTAATACGTCAAGTTATCGAATACACCGCCTGCTAGGCATGCACCATAACGTCCAGCTAAAAAGCTGCTCCAGGTCAAAGGCAACCGATAACAAAGATTCTTCGTGCAACTAAATGTAACTACCTTGTAGTGGAACTTAATGATCGAGCATGCATGGGAGTTACTGTTGTACTAGATTTGCACTTGACTTGCATGTTTGACCAGATTCCATGCACGTGTAATCGTCACCACTCCACTTTCCCCTATTTTCCCTAAATGGTGTCCTCCCAGTCATGGAGTTGACTACCTTACTAGCTATAATATAAATAATAAGTTGATGCTCCTTCTTTGGAGTTGCTCGATACTACATTGTACTCTCATTTTAGTGATACAAATACACTACTCTTTATATGCATGATTTACAATGAATGGAAATAAAGTTCTAAGTTTGAACATCTAAGTTTGAACATCTATGTTTTTGTTAGTTTAGAGGATCCACACCCCTTTGTAGATGAATATCTTGATTGGACTAGTTTTGAAGTCTCCTCGGAAGATACTTAATGTTGTCAACTTATTAATGTTGAAGATCTAAGTTTTTGTTAGTTTTTGTTAGTTTAGACAAAACCAACCAGCTTTTCCTTTCCCCATTGCCCATCAAAATGAAGTTGACAACATTAATAACATTCCTGCCTTAGCACTCCCCAAGTTTTATGGACTTCTAATAGAAGATCCTGATACCTTCTTATTTGAATTTGACATACTCTATATGATTTATGATTATACTACTGATTCCCATAGGCTTAAGTTATTTCCTACCACTTTGAAAGAGGTTGCATTAAGATGGTTCATGAGCCTAGGAAGAGATACTATGCAAACTTGGGAAGATATGAAGACAAAATTCCTTGAGAAGTACAAGGAATACTACAATGGTAGTCACATGAGAGGAGGAGACATTTCCAGGATGCAGGAGAAGGAAGATGAGAGCTTGGAAGACTATAGTGCAAGATTTCTATTTTTCCTACAAAAATATCCAAACCACGCACTTAATGAGGACTCACAAAAGTTTCTTTTTCTAAGAGGAATAAATGATGGCTACACTGATGCTTTGGCCCTCATGGCAGGAGGAGATATCTCCCAAGTTCCCTAGGAAGATATCAAGAAGATATGCCAGAATTACTCTAGGGAAGCTTCAAAGAAAGGGAGAGCTTATCAATCATCCATGGGTACGTCAACTACTAGTGGAGTTTCAAGAATGAAGATCAGTCATTTGTTGGTAGACTTCAAGCAAGATATCATTAGCAATATAGCTACTCAGCTAGATACACTTCAAGCCAAAAAGAAGCAAGAGGAGGCAAAAATGATGTTGATAGAGTATTTTCCTCACTACAGACAAAAGAAGAAGGACTACAGATGTAAGATGGTCGCTGACTTGGAAAGTAAGCATATTCCACCTAAGCTCAAGCCAACTCAAATTGAAGAAGACCAAGTCTACTATGTTGCACAAAGGAAGCTCTGGGCTCCAAGACAAGGTATGCCACCTGATCCATTATCCTATGCTGGACCATATTTTAACTCTTATTCATCTGTCAACCAATGGAAGGCCCCATATCCACCTAGTTATGGAGGATATCGACCACAGCCTTGGAGTAACCATCCAAATGCTTGGCCTAGCCATCAGAGTCCTCCACCTCAGTGGCAGCAACCTCAGGGGAATTGGTAGCAATTTCAAGGGCACTAGCAACCACCTCCAGGAAATTTGCAGCAAAAAAATCAATGGAGAGGAGGCAGCAATGGCCTACCCAAAATACTACCTACAAGTAGCCACCTTCTTAGCCCCAAAAACTTGCTATAATACCTCCACCTTCTAATCCAAGTCCTAATGCACCTAAACCAACTCAGCTACCAGCTTAGCCCACACCTAATCCTAATAATAAGCCACAACAATAGCCTATATATTTTGTTGATTAAAACCAATTTCCTGTGTATGTTGTGAGTGCAAGTAATATCCATTTGCATTTAGGAACCAAGCTACTAGCCCCTTCCAAGCCCATCATTATTGAGCTTCGTATGGAAGAGGAGGAGGAGCCTCTAAATGATCTTATTCAGCCAAATGCACCTAAAAGTCCTGAGCCGGTCCAAGCCAAATGAACTAAGAAAGAACCATCATTGGAGATTGGAAGTTTCCAAGAAGAAGGAAGAAAAGGAGGATACTAGTTTTGACATCCCGAATCAGCCAAAGCATATATACGTTCAAATACCCCTATTCAGGCCATAAAAGATGTTCCAATCTATGGAAAAGCCATTAAGGAAGCTTGTCTTAAGAATCCAAGAAGGAAGAAGAAAGACCCAACTATAGTTCATGTGGTGGGCCAGCTAGTCGATATCATGTTGGGAAAAGTGACTATTCTGAAGTATAATGACCCAGGCAGTCTTGTGGTAGTAGTTTTCATAAATGGGATTCAAGTGAAGAATGCTCTAATTGATTTAGGGGTAGCAATCAATGTAATGACCAAAGACATCCTACAACAACTAAATATTGCAAGCATGAGATCTACTCTTACTGTCCTGTAGCTTACAAATAGCCCTATTGTTAAGCTTGATGGTGTAGTGGAGGATCTTGTGGTAGTGCTAGACTCCTAGGAATATCTAGTAGATTTTATGATTCTTTCTCCTAAGGCCATACTAGGTGGGTATCCCATTATGCTTGGAAGACCTTGCTTAATGATTGAAGATGCCTATATTGGATGTCGATCAGGTGACATGACCATTTTGAATGGAACGAGTACTAAATTTTTTGATTCTTTATCCACCTGCTCAACCATCTCATGATGAAGAAGATTTTGTATGGCCACAAGTTGGTGAAGAGGCCAAAGAATTTAATTCTATGGTGCAACTTATGATGCTAGGAAGAAGCTCTTTCATGTAGCTCCAAGATGAGGATGAGGTGTTTATTAAAATCATTTAGAACCATTATGGAGTGGAAGACGCATCATCATTTGCTTCAGTCAGCACAATTCTGCCTGTTTTTCCTACAGCCACTATTTCTACAGATGTTTTTCTTGCAGATGTTCTTCCTGCAGCCATTGTTCCTGTAGACGTTGTTCCTGTAGATAGACTTCTTGCAACAATAGGTATGTTCCATACATTGATTCCATATGAAATAAAGGTGCCATGTGTTAATGAAGCAACCATGGTAGAATTAACTACACAAGTATAGGTGTCAGAAGGAAATTATCTGAATATTAATAATAAATTGAGTGAAGCACAACAACTGTTGTTGGAAGATCTATTAAGATCCCATCAGCATGCATTTGCATGGGATTATCATGACATGAAGGGACTGGATCCTAAACTTTGTACCCATAGAATTTATATTAGAGATGATTGGACTCCAGTAAGACAGCCACAAAGGAGGATTAACCCTGCACTAAGAGAAATTGTGAAAGGAGAACTGTAGAAATTGCTAGATATAGGATTTGTACATCCAATTTTAGATAGTTAGTGGTTGTCTCCATTGGTGATTGTGCCCAAGGAAGGAGGGAAGTGGTGATTTTTTGTTGATTACAAAGAACTTAATGTTGCCACTAAGAAAGATCACTTTCCTTTACCTTTCATTGATCAAGTTTTAGACACACTTCTAGGAAAGCAATACTTATTTTTTCTAGATGGATTTAGGGGCTACAACCAGATCAAAATTGCACTAGAGGACTAGGATAAGACCACATTTACCCATCCATGGGGGACCTATTCCTATCCGGTACTCCCATTTAGCTTGTGCAATGCACCTGCAACTTCCAGAGGATAATCATTGGTATATTTTTAGACATTTCTCATGATTGCATGGAAATTTATATGGATGACTTTACTACTTATGGTGTTGATTTTGATCAAGCATTGGAGAATCTCAAAAGGGTCCTACAAATATGTGAGGATCAAAACTTGTCCTTAAATAGTGAAAAATAGTTTATGATGATGCAAGAGGGTGTAGTTCTTGGCCACTACATCTCCCATAAGGGAATTCAAGTAGATCTTACAAAAATAGAGGTAATCACCAATCTTCCTATGCCTACAAAATAGAAGGATGTTAGAAGATTCTTGGGTCATGCAGGATATTATAGGAAATTTATCAAAGGCTTCAGTAAGGTAGCAGCACTGTTGTATACCCTTCTCCCTAAGGATGCTGAATTTCAGTGGACTAAAGCTTGTGACAAGGCATTTATTTTTTGAAGGAAACTTTGACAAATGCTCATGTACTTAAGGGATCCAATTGGGAGCTTCCTTTCCACATTCACTCTGATGCATCAGATTATGCCATAGGATCAGTCTTAGGACATAAATAGGGAGCTATTGAGAATGCTATCTACTTTTTCAACAAAAAATTGCAAGGAGATGAATTCAATTATACTGTGATAAAGAAAGAAATGATGGTCATAGTTTATGCACTGAACAAATTCAGACATTACATAACGGGCTACCAAATCTTTGTGCACACTTATCATGCAGCCATTAGATATCTCATGAATAAACCTTTGATTATAGGGAGATTGGTAAGATGGTTGTTATTGATGCAGGAGTTTGACATAACTATTGTAGATAAGCCAGGAAGAGCTAATGTTGTTGATTTTTTTTTTTCAAGACTGACTACATCAAAAGACAACCTACCCATAAATGACTCTTTTCTTGATGAGAATCTATTCTCCCTTAGTGTACAAATACCCTGGTATGCTGACATAGCCAATTACTTGGTCACAGGTAGAGTTCCTTCTCATTTCTCCCCAAAAGAGAAAAGGGCACTCATTGAAAGATCTTCTCCTTTCTCTTGGATTGCTAGATGTTTTTTTTATACTAGACCAGACCATGTCATGAGAAGATCAGACTTATGACATTTTGCATGCATGTCATAATGAACCATGTAGAGGACACTTTGCGGCCAAAAGAACAACAATGAAGATCTTGAATATAGGGTACTACTAGCCAACACTCCATAGAGATGTAGGAAGGTATACTAGAAAATGTGATAGATGTCAAAGAATGGGCAGACCAACCAGATCTGATGAGATTCCATTGTGCCCTCAGATAGTGATCACTCCCTTTGACAAATGGGGATTAGATTTTGTGGGACCAATTGACCCTCCATCAAATAGTAAGTCTTATATATTAGTATGCACTGATTATGTAACAAAATGGGTGGAAGTTGAGGCCATGAAGCATGCAAAGGATAACAAAGTTGCAGAGTTTCTTTATGAAGAGATTTTCACAAGATATGGAGTTCCATGAGAAATAGTGACTGATCAAGGGCCACAATTCACATCAACTCTTGTTACAGCACTGCTGAATGAGTATAATATCAGGCACAAAAATTCTACTCCTTATCACCCCTAGTCTAATGGCTAAGTTGAGGTGACCAACTGAGAAATTGAAGCCATTTTGAGTAAAATTGTAGCTATCCATAGGAAATATTGGGTGAAAATTTTACCCAAAGCTATTTGGGCCTATAGGACAACATGGAAAACAACTACAAGCTTCACCCCATTTGATTTGTTGTATGGAAAGACAATTATGATGCCAATTGAATTTGAACACAAAACTCTACAAACTGCAGTGGATTTAGGCATGGACATTTCTGAATCATAGAGAGAAAGAATCATGCAACTAAATGTTTTGGATGAAATAAGGAGAGAAGCCCTATAGCATACAAAAGTAGTGCAAAATCAAAGAATCAAGTGGCATGACAGATTTATCAAAGACAAGAAGTTCAAAATAGGAGATTGGGCCTTTCTCTATGATTCAAGATATTAGGAAAATGCAAGAAAATTGCAGATGAGATGGCTAGGACCATATGAGGTTGTTGAGGTCTTTCCCAATGGAGCCATCCAGCTTACCACCATTGACCCTATCAGGTTCAAGTTATTTGTCAATGTTCATCACCTCAAGTTATATCATAAGCCAACTTCTAAAGAAGAATTCCTACAATAATTCACCCAGCACTCAGAGCTTCCTGTAGCTGAAGGTAGTGGACCTAGTGTCCCTCCTTAAGCCTAATTGAGGTACATACTTTTCATAATAAATACTTTCACTTATGTGGAAGTCCATTTATTTGTTATCCACCCATCCGCCCATCCATACCACCTTTCTCTCTCTTCCATCACTTCATTCCACCTCATTCCATTCCACCCCGTCTTCATTCATTGCTCAATCCATTTTCCAACAAGGTGAGAATTACTTTATCCATGATCATTGCAGTAAATCTTCCACACATTCAGGTATGTGCACATTAATTGCTATCTTTAATCATCTTTTAAGTGTGTTCATTTAATCTCTATACGTTAGCATAGGTATTCACATAAATTCCATCATTGCTTGTCAATCGCCACTTCCATCTCACATGTGTGGACACATGTCCAAATTTAGCTTGGGGGGAGGGAAACAAAAAAGATGCAAATATTTTATTGTCCATGTGTCAAACCATATTAGGCTGCATTAGAATTTTAAAATGAGTTGATTGCATGAGTGATTTAACAGTAACTTCAACTACCAATTCTTCCTACCATGATTTCCCTTTATCACTCCTTTTCTTGCTATCAGTGCCCCATCCTAATCAAATTGAATGAAGTTAAAGAAATAAATTCAAGAGAAGGATGAAGAAATTGAGGAGAAAAATGTAGAAATCACTACCCTAAAGTAGAGGGTAGATGATATGGCAGCTTTGGTGCCAAATATTCTAGAATGTAGAGAACCCCCAAGGGTCTATGCTCTACTCTTGAGAGAGAAGTATCTCTCTTTTACGATATCAAGACTTTCCTCAGGTTTGAATCCTTCTATTGATACCCCTATGGAATTTTTCAATGCTTATAGGATTGCCTCCCCTGAAATAAAGAATTTATTATGTTAATTTTATTTACATAATTATGTCGTCACAAAGGACCATGAGTGGAATCCACTATTGTATGTTGGAGATGTTAAATTGAGAGAATTCATGTCTTGGGTGCAAAATTAAATTAGTTGGGGACAACAAAACGGTACTTATAAACAATTGGAGTATGATATCCCTCTGCATGTTAGAGCTGAATCAAGTAACCCAAGGGATATTTATAGAGAATGGCATAGAATGCTACTCAGACAGAGCTATGGTAATAGGATTATGCCTTGGATTGAGGCAGTTTAAACTGAGTATGAGGTAAAAACAATAGCAAAAGAGGAAACTGTGAGGAAATGTTTATCCCATAGATGGAATAGTTTAACAGATGAGTTGAAATAGGTTGAGCCTCATTCCATCCACAATTATGTTGCAACATTAAAAAGAATTGAGGGACATATTCAGATTGGAAGAACTCGAGGACGACATTGGCTTCTCTTGACTTTTTAGCCACCCATGCTCATGTGGCCTGTTCCAAATTTCAAATTCTACTAGAGTGATATTGCCGCAGAAAGGAAAAGATGGGATATATTTGATAGATTGGGAGGATTCGATTGGGATCTTGACTCATGCACTATAGCCACTGATGTTGGACAACTCCCAATTGAAAATTTTAGAGCTTTCACCAAGTAGAAGAACAAGTCTTCCCCTGCTAGAGGACCAGCAAAATGTTAGGTTGGGGGGAGTGATGAGCCTAGTTTTTGGTCTAGTTTGGGTATAATCTATAGTCTATTTTCTCATTGATGTCATGTATTTTAATGCTTAAATGTTTTCATTGGAATAGTGTTTCCCTCAAACCATTGACATTCGACATTACCCTATCTTTGCAAGATTTAATGATATTTGGCATAGTAGGTGGGTCATCTATGTTGATTTTGCATAGAATTAATGAGTTTTTCTTAGAGTGGTTATTGATGTGTAGTTATTATGCATACTAACCTTAGACTATAGACTTAATACATCAAGTTATGGAAGACGCCGCTAGCTAGGCATGCACCATAACATCTAGCTGAGAAGCCACTCCAGGTCAAAGGCAACTGACATTAGAGATTCTTCATGCAACTGAATGTAATTGCCTTGTAGTGAACCTTAATGATTGAGCATGCATGGGTATTACTATTGTGTTGGATCTGCGCTTGACATGCATTTCTAACCGGAATCCATGCACGCGTAACCACTGTCGCTCCACTTCCCCCTATTTTCCCTAAATGGTGTCCTCCCAGTCGCAGAGTTGACTGCCCTCTTAGTTGTAGTATAAAAAATAAGTTGATGCTCATTCTTTGGAGTTGCTCGATTCTACATTATACTCTCATTTCAGTGATACAAATACATTACTCTTTGTATGCATGATTTATAGTGAATGAAAATAAAGGTCTGAGTTTATTTTAGTTTAGAGGATACTTATCCAAGGGGGACCACTTGGTGAGTAATCTATTTTGTTAGTTTAGCATTAGCTTAGTATTACTTGTCATTTGATACTTAGTTTGAAATCTGGTATTGAATATTCCTACAGCCACTAGAAGTCCATTATATGTCTATTCCTAGAACCAAAGCAAAAAAAGTAGTTTTCTATTTGTTGCCCAGATCTTTTATTTTTGTCACACATTTCAGTTCATCATAGTTGTTGGTTGATGTTCAATATTTGCTTTATTTCCTTTTTAGCAATCTACTTTTAGCATTGTGTTTCTTAGTTATAGAATGCAATAACTACATGAGCCCCTAGTGCACATACAATGTTGAACCATTTCAAGTTCACATCCTTGGGTTGACAAGTTAAATGCACCTTCATGATGGTTCAATGACTATTTAGGTTAGATGTCCAATCTTTGAATCATGGTCATAAAATCCCAGTTATGAGATCATTGTAGGAGATTGACACCCACTACAAACCTTCCTATTAATCCCCCCTCTTTTGTTTCATTTTCACATGGCATCACCAACTCCCGAAGGCTAGTGAGAAAACCCTATTCCTCCCTAATCCCCCTCTATGCTATGTTGACATCAACATCTACCCTCACGGGCCAGCGGGGAAAACCTGATTCTCCTTCTATAGCCCCTCTTTGACTTTGGCAGCATCATATGAAGGCCGACAGTGATCGACGTGCAACCCTATCTTCCACCCATCAAAGCCATGTGCTTTGAAGCTTTCCACAACAAACAATCGACAAAAACATAATGAGCACTTGTGAATTCTCGCATGGCTCAAAAACCACATAACAGTACACCTCAAACATTAAAGTGTTGAAATTGAAAAATCTGCATTGAAGCACCATACAAAGTGTAATATGTAATTTGAGGGAACCAAACGTACCACTCCTCATAGTATTCATTTACAAACCCACCAATCCTTCTGCTCATGATCTCAAACCTTCTCAAGTTGCACTGCCTCATCTTATGAACTCCTCTTCACTGCAAAATCTTTAAAATAGTTCCAATTCCCAATCAAAATATCACATAAGAATTTTTTTCATCAAATTCACTTAGTGAAGCTTTGAATGTTCCAATTTCCAGAAACCCATCCTCCATTTGTAGTTCCATGATTCCAAGTTTGCACAAAGAATTTGGTGAATGTTATCCACCCTAAGTGTAGCCCATTCAAACCTAGGCTTAGTTCAAAATCACTTTAATCTTGAACCATGGCCATAAGATGTAAGTGTGTATCCATATAATGAAGAAACCCTAACCATTTTAGGCTTGTGTAAAACTTTCCTTTTTAGTATCATGTCACAATTCAAACCGCCAAGCAAGATCAAATAGTGTTATGACTTTATCCCATGTTTATCCAAGTGAAACACCACCTCTTAATCCTTTTCTTCCACTCTTACGTTGTTGAAAATGGAGCTATGATGCTTGCACAAAACATGCAACTAATATCTACCAAATTCCCTCACTCTTAAATGAAAATTGTGGAATATGAAGAAGAGAATGTCCAACCTATAAGCACACCATGTTGCTGCAATATATGCCAACTCTATTGATGAGCTAATGGATGTGGAAATTCCTTAAAAAATATAACATGGTGCAATAGGTGGAGCAACTGATGAAGGAGCATATGACTATATGAAAATTTGAGTGGAAACTTCTCATTAAAAATTGTAGCCTCTTTAATTGCTTCAAATATAGATAGATCCTCTTTCTCATGCCATGCACTCCCTTTAGCTATCAAGTTTTCTCAAACTTGTAAAAGAGACTCCATAATTTATATATATCTCTATCAAAAAAGAATTGTTACTACAACCTCAAGTGAAATTCCACATTTCCCCAACTGATCCAAATGAATAAAATAGGGTACTTGCAACCCCAACCATGTCATGATTATTTGATGCATTTTTTTATTGTTCATGAAATGCGCATGACTTACTAATTTTGACAACATCATCCATTTCTACACTCAGTGATATTTCTACTCTTCTGGAAAATAAAGCCATGATCTGAAAAACTTCCTTTTGTTCTTCCCTTGGTGATACCAATGCCAATATATAGTACATGGAGAAGCAGGTTGATCTTTCATGTTTAACCCTGTTGTAGTTTCTGACAAAAGAAAAATATGTTTTATTGATGCCTTTTGGACCAAGTGCAATCAAGGCTGACCATACTTATGGTAAATCAAAGGAGTCTCACCTTATGCCTCTACACTTTGCATATAGCCTAAGTCAAATCAAATTGTTGATATAAATGTTAGTTATTGCAGTCCTCTAACAAACATGAAACAACACCCATCTTCCTAGGGATTATACATGAAAGCATGCAATATTGCAAACTCTCAATTGTAATAAAAGCTTCATCTAATTCTATGGCACATGTTGGGTCCCCTTGTGGGCCTAATTAAAAAAAATCATTTTGAAACAAGTTTTACCTTGAATTCATCTAAGGCTACCTCTGAATGCATCTAGCAAGAAAATTTTGAAATGGGTTTTCATTAAAATTTGCTTTCTAGCATATTTGCACAATGATCAAAACTAGCCAAGTAGCTTCTAGAATCACCCTAGAAAACTAGTCAAGCAGCCTCCTAGAGCCATGAAAGTGCACAAGAATGCAAAGATTTGGTCCAAGATCTTAGTGCAACAAATATCTTGGAAGAATTCATCCTGAGGTGTAAGATATTAAATTCTAAAGTGGCTTACTCAGACATCTCTGCAAGTGCATCTGTCAAAAACCAATTAGGGCTCACCAAGTCACCTCCTTGAAAAATTATCAAATCACCTTTTTGGGAGGCTACCAATGGAAACAATAAATAATTTAGGTCTATTGAGTATGTGTGCAAGAGGTATTTCCTTCAAACCAAATTCATCACAAGATATTAAGGGTCAAACTTGACCTCCTTGAAACATTCTGGAAATGTAGATGTAAAAATAGAGCAAACTTTATTTGCTTTTGACCTGGTAAAAATATCAAACTTGATCCTAAGACTCTTGAAATGGACTAGGGAGCGTGTGAATATGAGGGGAATGTAGAGAACCAATCAATCTTCCATGACGATCATCCAACTATGAAATATCAGTTTGAATAGGACACCACTTTGCAGGCCTGAGAGTTTGCAAATAGCAAAATAGTCCCAGAACCCTCCAACTTTGCATTTCAAAACCCTTTCAAAACTCACAACAAGAAGCTGAAATCTAACATACATGTTCACATATGAGAAATAAGTACACTCACCAAGGGATTTGGCATGAAAATCAATTGGCTCCAATTTATGACCCTCCAAATTAGGTCATTGGGGCAGATTTTTGAGGTGCATTTCTGAGAGTGCAAATCAAATTTTTCATCATGGGCACTTCAAATTTGCAAAATTTGAAGGTTCCATTAGTGGCTCTTTTTAAGGAAATTTGTTTCGCAATGAACAAAGTGAGATCTTAGAATCTTTTGGAAGAGTAGACCAAGTGCCTAGACCATTGGGTGACAAATTCTTTTAATTTCAATTGTTTAACCTCATTTGGTGGCCCTAGGCCACCAAATGAAAAAGGGAATTCAATTCTTACTGTTGTAAAAAACTAATCTATTAAAAGATCTGATCCCTTTTAATCCATACTTGCCTCTATTACACCACAACATAAGTGAATTCATTTTTGCAAAAACAAGTGTTAGTCTTCCTTTGAACAAGTGAGAACTTGCTCCATGTTTAGCTTTATTGTTACATGGCAACCAAATCACATAGTCCACATCACTACCACCCATTTCATCTTCTAATTTTGTGGCAAGTGACACAATATGAGGACAATGATGAAGATATAATATTATCACACTTACTAACCCCTTCATAATGATTAGGCTCAGAAAAGAAATCATGCCTTAACAACAATATGCAATCCTCCTGTGTATTAAGCAAAAAATGCTCACACATTTGTAACTCATCCAACTGAATTGCATCACAGATGATTTTGTCATCATCCCAACAACACTACCCCATCACATTATCATATGCCTCAAGGTTCTAGAAAATAAGACTTATCAACATCCACATGTCTATTATCCACATTCAAATCATAGCATTTAGAGAATGCACAAACATCCCAAACAATGTTCTTCACTTCATGTTCATGGAAAAGATCATCGACATTAATCATGCTATCACACAAGAAAGATTCAAGTGCTAGTTCATATGACTCAGAATCTTTTTTTGCAACAGATTCATCATAATGAGTGTTCAAAACACATTAATCAATGCAAGAAGTATCAAAATCAACATCACCTCATGCTTCCTCAAGATAAGAATCTGAAGCATACTACTCATGAGAAGGATTGTGAGTTTTAGATCCAGAAAAGAGGTCCTCATATGCATCCATGTGATTGACACAATCACATTCTTCAAGTGCAAACTCATCATAAGGACTTTCATTAGCTGTACCAATGTTTATCTCTACATTTTCATTTTCATGTATAACTATATCAATGCTATCATCATGTAGACACTTAGTGATAACTTCAAAGTTAGAAAAAGGAATAGAAGAAGGTGAAGAGTCAAAAAAGAAAAGATTCCCATGTTCACCACTTACATCACCCACACATAAATGCTCTGCACAATCAACTACTTGAACTGATTCATCAATAAATCTCTTGCATGCATATCCTTCTCTTTGTCCATACGACTACAAAAATCATCAGAGTTACACTCTTCATTGTCAAACTGAAAAGCATCATTTGTTTCTTCATTATAACTACCTTTGGATGATCTTGCTAACTAAAATTCATTGCATACTTTATCATTTACAGTTGATATACTAACATTCTCAGAAGCATTTCTCAAATTAGAAGGATCCTTTGTCTCATCATGAATTCTTGCATCAATGCCACACTCAACACCTATAGAAGAGGTAGGACCAAATGTACAATAACACTATTATCCCCACACCTCTTCTTCAAAAAAATTGTTCAATTCATATCCATCATCATGCTCTTGTGAGCCTCTAGAAATGTTATCATCATTTTCCTTGTTGGAACACTTTCCTTTTGAAGAAATTAATTCTACCTCTTCCTCATGAGATTAATCACAGTCACTAGGGCTGCAAATAGAATTTTAATCATCTTGATCACCCAGACAAGAATGTTTTTCAGTTGGTTGAAAAATTCCATCTACAACACTATTGTTCTCATCAAGAAGACATGAAACTTTAGAATTAGCATTAAATTCAACTATATATTCAAAGTCCATAGAAGAGAAAATACTTTCAGTATCATCTGCATCATTGTAGCCTTCATTTGCTACAAAAAATATTCTCTCTATTTTTTAATTTTCAGAGCAATAGAAGAAACTTCAGATGTTTCATTTATCTCATCATGTCTTTCATCATTATGGCTGCAATTTTCTTATGCATGTATTTTCTCCATGGGTTGTTCAAAAACAAGACTCTCATCACTACATGATGCACTATCATTGTCTTCTTCTATACCATCTAAATGTATTTCATCAAGTTTGGAAAGGGTACCATCATATAGTCTAGTTAGGAAACCACTTCCAAACTACTTTATCATTTATTCAATCACTAAAAGCCATCGATGGGTGATCCCACAATACTGGTTTACAATTTTTAGCCAAACTAGACATTGAACTGATTTTTTCTAACTAAATCTTCACCTTCAGACATCTATAGTGGCTAAACCATGAGGAATTTGAAGATGATGCAAACTAGTGATTTGTGACATTTTATCTGTAGATTCTAAATATATTTTTTTCAAAAAATTTGGAATTAGATTGCACTTCTTTTTCAATCTCCTTCAAAAGATAGTTTTTTTTAGTAAAAACCATTTTTAAGGAGTGATGCTCACCATATAACACAACTTTTCTTCCATGAAGGATAAAATTCTAATTTTTTTGAGTTTATATTTGTAACTACGATATATAGTACTTACAATTGGTTTCATAGTGTTTTATTGATTTTTTTTTCCTTAATCAATTTTCGAAGTCAAACCAGTTACAATTTGGACTAGGCAGACTATATAACACATAAAAAAAATTGTATGTATCAAAATTCATTTTTTTTTTGTTGGATCAAGGACTTCAATATCTAGTGCACTCATATTTTTCATTTTTCTTTTTGATAATCTTCTATTTTTCCACATGTGCAGAACATAAAGCTTGATTTTCGGTGAAAAAACTACATTCACAAGAAATAAAAAATAAATATAATAATAAAATTAAATTTCATTAAAATTATACTTTTTGGGAAGCTTATAATAAAGAATACATACTTACAAAAAAAATAAAAAATGAATTCATTTGATCACCTAAAAGGAAAATCAAAAGTTGTTTTCTATTAGCATTTTGATAGGTGTAAAGGAGACTCTGTTATAGGTATGGTTTAAAACTAGCAAGGTTTTATCCAAAGGGGTTTGATCTAAGGTAGTTTGATCAAACCCTCTACAATTGGAATGATTTAAATAGAAATTTTTAAGACTTAAATCATTATATTTTCTAAAAAATGTGATTTTAGCAAAAATCAAAATCTCTCAGAAATTGTAAACCAGCTTTGTGGGATCACCCCAATATATGCACTCAAGGTTAGGGGGCTTCAAATCAGGTGGCATGGTACTTAGACCTAGCTCAAGAATTTTGCAAAAAAAATCAATACAAAATGATTCATTAGGTCTATTTAATGTTGGTTAGCAAAAAAAATCTTCATTAATTTATCATGAAAATCATAGGAGGATTCAACTTCAAATATTTTTACATCATATAATGCATCAATAGGTGACATAGGTTCAACCTTATTTTCATACTTCTCTTCATATTCTTCTTGGGTATACAGACTTCTTTCTTCAATCAAGCATTCATCATTCACTTCACCAAACTCATCCATGAACAATTTCTCAAGCTCTTTCTATGGACATATGGAATGCATTGGTAAACTAGAAAACTAGTATTCAACAATATCTTCAAAAGTTCTTACAAAAAAACTTCATGATAGCATCCTCTTCTACTATTTGGTAGTCTTTCATCACATCAAGAAAACACTATACATGTTGTGATGTTGATTCTTCAAGATCTCCTCTAAACTTGGTCAAACATTCATTAATTCTTCTTGGGACAAAATGTGGGTAACCTTGGATTTTACTAAAATCCATATGGTCATATCTTTCACTAGTGAACACCTTTCTTTGAGGACATGACTGTGTTCTAGGCATGATATTACAAGTTGTAGAGGGAGAACTAGGACAATAATACATATTTGCAAATAAAATTTATTTCCTCTACAGCTAGTTTCTTCCCAATATCCTTTTCAGAATATCCTACTTTTTCATTTCCCTTTCTACTAGTATCTCAAAATACTAAATAAGGGACAATATTAACTAGAACCTTTGTTGAAAGCCTTCATATAGAAATATTGCAATAGAAAAATAATTGAGAACTGTTGCAACCAACTCTTTTGATGATTTAAAATGTTATGTAGAGTCACCACCTCTTTGAAAGAGGAAAAAATTTTCAAGCAACAAAAAGCTTCTTCCAAGATCTAAATATTTATGAGTTCTTTCAACCAGTAGAGCACTAGACTTCAAGAATACACTAGAAATGTTGCAACAATCACCTTCAAGTATGCAGGTCCTTGGATCATCTCACCCAAAACTACAAATCAACAAACTGATTGAATTTTTTTAATTGACTCCCCAGTGGAGTCGCCAATCTGTTGGTGACTCAGATGGGAAAATAAGACTCTATAAACTTCAACCTCTAGTTACAAATAATATTTCAATATTTTAATGACTCTTTGATAGGACAGTTTGCAACCAAATTTCAAAGTTCATCCCTAGTAGAGTCACCAATCTACTGGTTCCCAAATCAATAGATCCAATGAGTCATAAAGAATAGCCACTTTCTAATGGTTAGAATTAGAGATGGATTTGGCCAATGAACAAGATTTGGTCAAAAAGACTGAAATCTCCTACACTTTTGGAATTGTAGGACCAATGTGTGTCTCCCTTCACAATTCCTAAAGACTTATTTTAATTATGTACATACATTTCATTTTATAGTAGATACTTCCCAATTAAAATATACCAAGGAAAGTCTTGAAAACTTCAAATCTGGCAATATTTTGGTATCTCAACACTCACTCAACAATTGGGAAATAGAATCTTATACTAAACCTAAACCCAACAAAAAAATTTAAAATGATTTGAATTAATGATTTTCTTCTCAAAATGCATTTAGCTAAATGACAAATCAGTGCCTAATTCTTGGCCATAGAGTCAAATATAGAATCCTAAATAAAATATCATCAATGAATAAACTTCAACCAGTGGATTCAAAAATCCTAATGGCTTTCACTGAAAGATCCACCCTTGTTGTCATAAAAAATTTCTTCCAGATCCACCTTGCACACTTGAAATCACAATTATCCACTCAAAGTGATTTAACTATTTCCTTGAAATAGAACTATGAACAAACAACACAATCTCAGGGAAATTAAGATGAAAAACTCAAAAATACCTTGTATATTAAATTCATATGATTTAAAGTATATAAAATTTGAGACAATTTGATGACATTCATGCTCTGTTTGCACAAATTGATTTATATTTACTCATGAAATCAAAAATTACAATCACATCTTCTTTTTGTGACTCAGATTTAGCATTTTTCTATCTACCTAACCCCTTACAAAAATTCAGAACCCTTAGAAAAGAGATATAAATTACTCTATATAGAAGAAGAGAACCCTCAGATCAAATTTATTTCTAAAACCCATTACCAATTGAACCCTAAATGGAGATCTCCATCAGACACTTGGCAACATTCAGCTCCATTGATTAGTAACTTCCTCCAGCACTTGAAAAATCTTCAATCTTCACCTTGGTTCACACCTCTTGCATTCACTTTCCCTCAAATAGAAAATTATTCACATCATGATGAGCCATCATTCATCTATTCCCTGCAATTAAAA
Organism: Sequoia sempervirens; assembly: GCA_007258455.2. Lineage (NCBI taxonomy): Eukaryota > Viridiplantae > Streptophyta > Pinopsida > Cupressales > Cupressaceae > Sequoia > Sequoia sempervirens. The sequence goes on from VDFB02058242.1 coordinate 561,633,398, forward strand.
ATATCTATTTGTAAAAAAATAGAAGCCCTTCGTGAAAAATCTTTCACTCACCTTCATCTGTTGTAGAAAAATTCCTTCACCTGTTCATTTACCATGCTATTTTACTGGTCCTCTTTAAAATTATTTGCTCAATAGCTGCAAATATTTTTTCTTTTTCCATGAAAGCTTTATTTCTTCCCTTTATTTTCTTGGCTACAGTTTCCCCTTTCACCTCCAACAAATAAAATACTCTAACTTTTATAGTGGAGCCATTTAACCTTTTTAATTCTCACTATGCCCCACTCTTTACACTTTCCATTTTTTCCTCACAACTTCTTAAGGGGTAAAGATTTTAAAGAAAATCCTTTATTGGGAAAAATAGATTTTACCTGTGCCTCCCCCATTATTTTCACTTTATATTTAAAATGTTCCTTGCTTCTTATTTTAAAATGTTTAAACCCCCACATTCTATATTGGGCAATACTTTGATTTTACTATTTTAATGCTTTTTCCTTTTTAAACAGATGAAGGCCCCCAAATATTAAAACATTGGGCAAGTAATGTGTTTACCCATGCCTTCCACTTTTCACATCATTTAAAATTTTACTTTTTTAAAATGAAGGTTGTTGAGTATTTTATTTCAAGCAATTAACAATTTGCCATTGCTTTTTAATTTTCTCACAGGGCCCACCATAAACCTTTCTATGAGTCCCCGCTCTCCCATTTCATTTTCACATGGCATCACCAACTCTCGCAGGCTGGCAAGAAAATCCTATTACTCCCCGCTCCCCTGCTATGTTGTGTTGACATCAACATCTACCCTCAAGGGCTAGCAAGGAAAACCTGATTCTCCTTTTGTAGCCCCACTTTGACTTTGTTGGCATCATACTAAGGACCACAGTGATCGACGTGCAACCCCACACTAGTACACAAACAACAATATATGACTAAATAAACTACTAAAAATTGCATATAAATGACTAATTTTGGTCACGTGACCATTAGTAGTTTATTGCCGGTCATTTATAACACGACCAAATTTATGACTAAACTATTTTAGTCATTTATTTAGTCACTGATTTGGTCATTGATTTGGTCATTGATTTAGTCATTGATTGTTATTAACTGGTCATTTATTTAGTCATGGTAGTGATTTATTTAGTCATATATTTAGTCATTAATTTAGTCATATATTTAATCATTAATTTAGTCATTAATTGTTGTTAACTAGTCATTTATTTAGTCATATATTTAGTCATATTTATTCATTAATTTAGTCATATATTTAGTCATTAATTTAGTCATTACTTTAGTCATATATTTAGTCACTACTTTAGTCATATATTTAGTCATTAATTTAGTCATTGATTTAGTTATATATTTAGTCATCAATTTAGTCATATATTTAGTCATTAATTTAATCATATATTTAGTCATTTTTATTTATTGGTTTTCATTAATAAAAAAGATTAGTTATCAACTATCTAAAATATTTGCACAATAAAACAACAACAAGAAGGTAAAAATAACTTATTTTATTAATCAAAAAGACATTACATTCAGCTGTGTAAGCTTGAAAATGGAGTTACAATTTGTTGTCCCACATAAAACAACTTGAAAAGATTACAATACATCACTGAGAAACTAGCTAGTTGAAATTTACTCCAAAACCTTGTCTTTATGTTGTTCAATAGCTTACAAAAGAATAGGAACATGACTGTTATTTTATATCATAACCTACAGTCCCTTACCCTTATAATGCACAAGTACATGATACATCTTTGCAAAGGAAATTTCATTCTATGATTGTGATAAAGTTCCAATCATTTGTAGGCCGCCCTCATTCAAACTAACCATGCACAAAGATATTCAAACTCTCTTGCCTACTATAGCTCTTTATGGAAACTCTTCCACCACCTCCACCAGCTCATCCCTTACCTCCAGAAGCACTTATCATACCCATTCCCTTCCTACAGAAGGTAAAAAAGAGTCCCTCAATGCTACAATCAATAAAACCAATTTAAATGTAAGCAAAGAAAGTGCACTACTGTGAATTATCAAATAGAAAAAGGCATTATTTGCATTTCCATAGGTGAAAATACAATTGTTGCTTGCATATCAACATCAAATGTAAAGGTTTACCTCTTCCCTCTTCTATGTCCATAATTTGCACCTATACCATTTTTATCATTTGTAATGTATTTAATTACAGCCTACAACAACATGACATATTTTAAATGGAGATTCCATATGTATTTCTCATTATCTTTTAACCATTACCATCAACCAATTTCTAGTTAAAGGGTTCGTTCTAGACTATTGTAAATCTTGCCAAGATAAAGATTCAACAAATTGTGCTAAAGATCAACATTGCTTACCCTTAAAGGAGTTTGCACAGCAAGACGTTCAAGTACTAAATTTGTAACAAATGGATCTAATGGTCCTCCATATGTATCCTCACTTATTCTCTTCCCCTTTTTTCTTGAAAATAGTAGACAAGTCTTGGAATCCCATTTCTTACCAGAATTATTGCAGGCAACAAAGTAGGCAAGCTCTGGACGGAAGCAGAGATGATCACAAAGATATTCTACACAACAGATCTGCATTCAAATAATAATTAGCATGGGAAACTCCCAAAAAGAACTGATAGCATATTACTATTATAATTAGAACCTGGGAAAAAATAAAAAAACAATAAACATGCTCAACTCTAATAATGCATAAAGTATAACTTGCAGAAGAACATGTTACCTCTTCTCCTTGCCTTCCATAGATAGAAAGGTCTCTAGCCTTAATTGAGTTGATTTTGTTGTCCATAGAAGCTCCATCATTTTTCTCCAACCTGTTGTCTTCCCACTCAATAAGTCCCAACCCATGGTAGCAACCAGTGGTTGTAGACGAGGATAAAGTGCAAGGATCTGCTTTGAGAAAAAACAAAATAGCCATTGTTATATGTTGAAGGTTGTCTAAAAAGGATAAAAACAATGCATACAAACAAGTCTTGGATCCAACACAACTTACACCAACACCACACACAGAAGCAAAAATGATTTAATCTCATATAATTCTTCATTAATGAGGTGAACTATTTAACTATGAATGTAGATTCTACAACAATGATAAATTTTTTGCAATACTACAGTAAGTGCCTAGCAACTATAAGTTATAACCTTATTGAACTGCAACAATTACTATAAAATCATACATTGCTAAGCAACTATAAGTTGTAACCTTATTGAACTACAACAATCACTATAAAATCATACATTGCTAGCCAACTGTAGGTGTTCGTTCTTGACAACAAAGAGAGCTGCCTTCAAAACAACCTCAAGGACATGCTCTCTAGATACGTGAGCAAAATGATACAACTCTCTCTTGCAAGATTTAGTTACCAAACCCTCGGTTGTAGATAAATTTATCGAAAGAGTAACATTCCCAGAATGTAAAGCCTTAAGCAATCTATCAAGATTTTGTAGTGGGGGTGGGAAAGAGTATTCATTAGAAACTCTGTTGGCCTCAACCTCTTCATGAATAAAATCATCCTGTATATCCTGAAAAACAAAGCAGCCAAATTTTCAACATTGCTTCCATCCAAAGGCAAATAGTCAGTCATTTTAACTAGCAAAATGTGGTAAACCAAACACAATCTAAAAAAAATCTGCCTATAGTTCTGCTTTTTAATTAAAAATAAGGCCTCAGAAATTCAAAATTATAAAAATGTGATGCAAAACCCTGGTGAAACCAATCAACCTCAATATCTCAATTTTGTTTTGCCAAAATAAATTTTTGACATGGCAACCATCACCAACCACCATAACCATCTAAACAAATATTTACAAACAAAAGCCATATTGATCATAAATTTTTTTTTAGATAAAACTCAAGCTAAATTATATTGATGGATTATTACCTCAACCATTTTTGTGAGTTGCTTACTATTGGACGTTAAGACTTTTTCATAAATCTTCAACATTTGTTCCTGCAATTTTGTTTTGCCAAAATAAATTTTTGACATGGTAACCATCACCAACCACCAATAACCATCTAAACAAATATTTACAAATAAAATCCATATTGATCATAAATATTTTTGTTAGATAAAACTCAAGCTAAATTATATGCATGGATTATTACCTCAACCATTTTTGTGAGTTGCTTACTATTGGATGTTAAGTCTTTTTCATAAATCTTCAACATTTGTTCCTGCATTTGTAAGTGAAACCATTGACTTCATATATCATCATTTGGGGGCTTTAGCACCTTGATGAGATCATGTATAATCGACCTGCAAATCATACACATTTGAAAGGGATAAAAATTTCTTACGAAAAAGTCTCAGAAATAAATTCAATGCTAACATAAGGAGATTAAAATTGATTTTAGTAACAAAATTAACCATGCAAATCTGCAAGTAGGGAAAAACATGGATATTAAATAATTCTGACAGGAATTTTGTCAGATGTTGTAGTTGCAACTGCCTTAGTAGACATGTACATGCAAAATGTGAAAGCATAGACAAGGCATGTGAACTGTTTGACAGAATGCCTAAAAGAGATGCCATCTCATGGAATACGATGATTGCGGGATATGCACAAAATGGATTTTCTGAAAAGGATTTAGAAACTTTCAAGAAAATGCACTTAGTAGGTCTGAAGCCAAATTCCACAACCTATGCTAACATCCTCCCTACCTTTGCCAAAATGGGAGCTTTGGAGCAAGGTATGAACATGATGCAAGGGTAAACAGTCTTCACCTTAACAACACAATCTTTTTATTTAAAAGGCTGAAAAAAAATCTTGTCCCAAGCTCAAGAATTTAGTAGCTCTAAACCCCGATATTTTTAGATCTACTTTTCATTTATTATGAATAGATTGAAGTGACAGATGTATGGAGACTCATTTTGGCTCATCTCATTTTTTCTTAAATTCTTCTTTGGTGGTGTTTCATAATATTTTTCCTACAAACTCTAACCATTTTTCTCATCGACATCATTGACAACACAATAGAACTTGTGCAAAATCTTGAGATAAGTCACTTGCCATGATTTCAAAGAATTTTTTTTGGAAATCTGTACACGGCCAGATCACTTATAGTTTTTTTTGTGTTGTATTTCTTTCTAAAATAGATCTGTTGTTATCTAGTAAATGAAGGCATTGGTTCTGTGGTTTTATCTTTGGATGTTTTCATATATATAATTATTGTAATACAAAGTGTTAGACCCTCGTTTGTTTCTCCGCATGGAGATATTTTGAACTATGAAATATCTAAGAAAATTAGTAATAAATTTTATTTGCAAAATTATCCTTTTAAAATGTTTGATCAAACAGTGGGATGATATCATTGTGTTTGTGGACCTTAAATGACGTAAAACATTTGGACAAGTGTAAACCTATTTAACAAACCTCTGCATTTGAAACTTCGTTGATGGTAGTGGAATTTTCTTCAAGAGTATTTGAAAAATAATCATATTTTCATGTATCAACACTAGTACTTCTACATTATGTTGGTATCTCTCCAAGGTCTAAGTTGCTCATTATATTGTAGTTGTTTTGATTCTAACAACAACATTTGATCCTAATTTTAGTCCTATAGGTGACTGTGGGGGTATTGATGAGTCCTTAAATTAGTATAATAGTAATTTCGTCTAAGAGCCTTATAAGGGTTTGATGATTTCTTGTTTCACCAAGAAAGCACTTATGTAATATGTATGGCTATTTGCCACTATTGACTTGGGTAAAAATGAACAAAGTCTTAAAGAGGTTATTGCAATGAGATACTATGTTCTCATGTGTCCTTCAGTGAAGACAATGTACTTTTAAGGAATGTTTTGAATTAATCAATGAATCTATAAAATGATACTACCATATTCTTCTTTTTTATCCTAGTGATACATGAGCTGGTTATGTATCTCTATAACCATGGACCAACCCAAGTAAAATTGCATCCTATAATTTGCATACTGATATCATCTTCATGCTCTATACTCAACTAACTCTTAAGCCTTTAATTATGAACAAAGCGTGTGCAAGAAGTTGGATGAGAAAAAGCATTTGTACCCCTTACACAGAAAAATCCAATGCTATGATGGTGAAATGCATTCAACAACAAGCATCAAATCCCTTTAGGTATGAATTGAGAATCAAAAGGGATTGCCTCCTATACTTGATCCATAATTTCAAATTTCTTCTAAGCAGGACTGAGACCATTGAGGAAATACTCACCACAGAGAAAAATAGGAAAAGACTTGCTTTAGCCATGCAACAAAATGTCCAAGAAACAAAAGGCAAGCTATTCAACTAGAAAATCTTGTGGAGACAATTATTAAAGGGGAAATTGGAACCCTCCTCTCTACAAGGCTGTCCCTATAAATACCACTGCAAATTGGACAATTGTGGATGATGTTGTAGAGCAACCAATTCCTTTCCAAAGCCTTAAAGAAGTGGCAAGTTGAAAATTATTTGTTGTGTTATGTTGTTGACTGTCCTGGTCAAGAAAGATAATCTTGTTTTTTACTTGTATGGATAATTTTCTCATGCTAGTAACTCTTCCGATGGTTTTTGTTTGATCTTGCTGGTTTGACCAACTTTTGTACATTATGTTTTAGGGTTCTTCTTGCTGTGACTTCTCAGTTTGCTATTTTGGTTTAAACTTTAAAGTCATTATCCCATTTCAAATATATATTATGTAAATAGATTTACCTTTGTTCCGAACATTGTAAAGCATTCTCTTGTTTTAGATGTATTCTTCTCTTTTATCAAAAATAAAATGGAAGACACTATGAATTTACATCACCTTCTGTATCAAAACTAAGTACCTGTCAGTAACTTCTCTTATAGGTTATTATTCTACCATTTCCAATCATCTTCTAGGTCATAATGGTTTTAGTTGTCAGTCTGACTACAAATATGTACATCTCCCCCAGCTGTACCATCATTCATACATTTTTTGTTGTCCAGTTCTTCTTTAGTTCAAGGATTCAGTCAGGATAATAGCAGTAAAAAATAATTAGATGAATGATCTAAGTTTTTTATGTTGCTTATTTGCTTCTTAAGATACATAAATATGATATGAAGCAATTTAAATGAAATAAAAATAATACAGACTCCAACTGGAAATAAGTAACCTGCCAGCCCTGAAAACCCATTATCTTTTCTCGTATCTCAAAGATCAATGTGTCAAACAACAATAACCCTCTAAAACAATATTACCACTCCACTTTGTTCTCTCTGACCAAAGTTTCTGTTTTAATCTAATCTGGGGAAAATAACTGGTCAATTTCTCTAGAATTAGAACCTTGTCAATAAGCATTTATATGACCCTGATCAGACCTAATCCTAATCAACTACATCCCAAACTCAAGAAGGAAAGTTTAGAGAAAATTAAAAAGAAAGAACGAAGACTTTTTAATCACATCTAATTCACTTTGTGCAACTTTAATTGTTTTTTCCGCTTTAAGCCAATCATCTGTTTTCAGTTACTTGTTGAAGTCATATATTTGCACATTTGTAGGTGCATATATTTGAATGTTTCTTATATGTTTTTTCTATGGTTACTTGTTGAAGTCATATATTTGCATATTTGTATGTGCATATAAGGAGAATTTGTGTCAGAGAAGGAATCTGCTTGGAAGAATGGGGTGTGTCATCTCATGGAATGAAATGATTGATTGCAGAATGTGCACAAAATGGATTTTGCAAGGAACCTCTCAAAATATTTGAATTAATTTAGCACTCTGGAACACATCCTAACATTCTACTTTCAATAGAATCAAGGAGGTTATTTAAAATTTTACACCCTTCTATGTTCAAGTGCTGCAGCTGTGACAAGTTGCCAATGAATCAGGGAGGCTATTTAAATCTATAGACCCTACCATGTTCAAGTGTTGTAGTTGTGACAGGTTGCCAATAGAATCAGGAAGGTTATTTAAACGTTCACACCCTTCTATGTTCAAGGTTGCAGCTGTGACAGGTTGCCAATGGAATCAAGGAGGTTATTTAAACCATGACAATATTTTAGTTTTGAATGTTGTAGTTGCAATAGATTGTCAATGGAATCAAGGAGGTTATTTAAACCTTTAAAACTTCCTATTATATTCAAGTGCTACAGCTGTGAGTGCAACTTTCTATTTTCAAGTGTTGTAGATGTGACAAGTTGCATAGGTAGTGTTGTAATGAGTTAAGGTTCAGTTGTTGGCAGTTGTGTTACCAACTAGCACTTGCATTGAAAGGAGGTGCAAGGATTACGCTGATAGTAAAATATATGTTGAATTTGGTGCAAGGATTATGTCAATACTAAAATATATGTTTAAATAGTATATGAGAGAGTACAAATCAAAGAAATAGGTTTTTAAAATCTAATATTTTAGTTGTTGATATATAAGTATGCTCTGTAGCATTATGAGTTGAATGCATGTTATCAAGTTTGAGTAAATTTTGTATTTTTGTTATAGCTTCAATTGTTGCAACGACTCCAATGGAAGCATTAATTTATAAGGGAGGGCTCATCAATAGTTTCTTGTTATTAGATGCATGATATATGCACTAGCAATATGGTGAAAAATGCACTGTAAATGTAAGGGTTGACTATAATCTAGTACAAACAATAAGGAGCATTAAGGCTTTTTTTTAAAATATATTACAATTTGCATTTGACAGTTTTCAATTTGTTAACAATTCCACATATTACAATATTAAGTCCCATTCAACCATTAGCATGCAACTGCATGAGTTGGAGCAACAAGTAAAACCAAAAGAAATCAAACCCTCCAGATTAGATGTGCACAATTTAAATCCCTGGCTTTTGAGCCCTACCATTCCACATGAATAACAGAGTTAAACGTGTTTTTAAACAATGAGATGATCAACAAAGTCTTTGTCTATCCTGAAGCAACACTAAAATGACTTGAAGCAACACTTTGGATACATCTAGAATCAATACCATGTGAACAGGTAGCTTTGACAAATAGTGAAAAAGTCCCTTTGCAAAACTTGCATGAACATCATGAAGAGATAATCAAGGAACTCTGTGATACCAAACAACATCAACATCATCTTGGGAACCATGAACAACATGGCACACATCACTGTCTTACTGTTATACAAACACTTCACAGAGGCATTGTCCATTGCAAAACACAGAGGAATACTGCCCATGCACTATCAATTAGGAACTGAGATATGAATAGCATTGTACATGGCATGGGGCACTGTCTAAATATTGAATGAAGCCCATTTGAGAGTCATTTTGACCATGCATATCATTCTCCATATGAGTAAACAAAACATAACTGTCAAAACAGACCAAAATCAATGAATACCACTTGCAAAAATTTACTCCCCCTGTGACTGAGATAATATGTATATAGAGCCCTGTCATTATCAAAATTTTGTCACTCAATGGAAACTGTCCTTGACTATCCAAAGCACTATAAAGGTTATTGACACTGCCACTGATTCACGAGGCAAAGCACTGTCATTATGAACCTTTAATAACATTGTGATCACTACTATTTATATAGACTACAACTTGACAATCTACACTGTCACATCAAAATAGCATAGCAGTTTTACCAAAAACCATCACCATGCATAACCTTTTTAAGTTGATAAAGATTGTCATTATATTTATTAGTGAAACTGTTATCAGAATCCTGCAACTGAAAGCATACCAAACATACAACGATCAAGTTTGTCAAGACACTAGCACACTGTAATCCATCAAGACAACAACACTGTGCCATTCAGTTGAAAACCAAAATGGAACTTGTGATATAGAAATTCACTGTTAACTGAGAAGATGTCCATTGAAATCACTGGTGTTCTTCATTATTGTGTCTCATTTTTGCATGATAGTGTCAAGAGGGTTGATAGCATTAAAACAGGCATATGAGTAAACACTTCTGATAAAAATGAATGACTAACACTCTAAAGAACCATAGGCAACAAAACATTAAGTTGCTTTCAAAAAACACTGCAAATTCTAATGTATCATGTCTATGACATTGCATCGCAGATCAAGGTTAGCATTCAGGCATATTTTATGTTTTTCCAAACTATGTTACACAGATTAAAGCACTCCCAATCTCTGGCATGATTTGTCTACCCTCCATTCTGCACTTTATGTATCTTACTTTGTCTTAATCTTCTAACATTGCTTATCACCTTTCTACCTTAATGTGTATTCACACTCCACCTTATGTTGTGCGCCCAATTGCAAAGATTTCTTAATGTTTTCATATATCCTTCTCTAATACACGGCCTGCCAAGGCTTTTAAAATCTATGCATTAAATTCAATTTTTATCATCCTCCACCCATCTTGTCTCATTGTACAATTTCTAAGGCTTTGTGGGTGCCAATAAAATCACCAATTAGCTTTGTATAATGCTCGATATCCAAGCATCTGTCATTTGAGTTGCTTAAACTATGGTGTTGTTTCTGAATTAGTGTGATTACTCATACTCAATCTTCATAAAACCATAAATTCCACCAGAGTTCCAAGGTAGTTCCTTCATAGAATCTCATTCTTTCAGTTTTAGATATTCTAGTGTGCTTAATTTCACTGAGTGTACACAGCCAATGTAGTTCACATATCACATCTGATAATTAAGTTTGACTTCTCCTTCAACCCAGGATATGCTTATTGTTATTTTCCATTGCAAGATTTATGATTATATTAATCTACTGTCATGTTTCCTGTCCTTGGTGTTTCTTTTATGACTGCCCCCAATTAGGTTTCATTTTTAATAAGTTTAGAATCACATCCTAGTAAGTCACCAGTCAAGTGGTTGGGATACTACGTGGCTGCAACAACAGGGCTAACTGAAAATTCCTTTGCTTCATAAAATAAATACTAATTTCATTTTAAATCTCTTCACATTCATGTTCTTCCAACCCAAGCCTTAAGTGACAGGATAATGTGCTATCGGTCTCCAGATGCTTGAATAAATAGAAAATGTCCCCAGGCAAGTATCCAAATCGTTCTGTA